>JAWQUT010000283.1:10435-56251 GCA_033807755.1 Ellobium chinense
CCGATATTTCGGGAAACACGGAAGCATTTCAGTAACGTGACTTTAGTGCTAAATATAACGACCATTCAGGGACACGTTTGGTGTGGGAATTATGGGAAAGGACTTCCAAGATGTCAGCCTCCATGTGGAAGCCCAGGGAAGGGGGCATTTATGGCTTAGGGCCGCAGGGTTCAAAGGGTTAAGGTCATCATCTTCTGTGTGGTTCATACTTCACTGAATCACAGATGTTAATAATGAATGAACTCATTTGATTACATGTTATTTAAAGCCAGTTTTTCTCTTCATTCTATTGCTTTGTAGTTCTTTTTTAAATTTGAAATCATGAGATTGTGATTTTGTGCACTTATGGTAAAAATGTTTATGCAACCAAACAACAATAACCTATGCAGGATCAATAGAACTGCCACCATCAAATGAGTAAAGGGTGAGAGAGTGAACAGAAACTCTTCCCAGAAATTGTGAACTGCCCTAGGTAACATAAACTTAAGTAAAGTTCACTTTGACAGAAATCTTGAAATATCTTCTCAAAACTTGTAAACCGCTCTAAGTAACATAAACTTAAGTAAGAACAAGAACAAATATCCAGTCACAATTGGGTATGAGCTACATAAACAAAGACACACCCAACCTCTGTAGATGACTGGGTGTCACATTAGCTTCATAATCGTCCATATCAGGGTCATCCCATATAGGGTGGAAGTCATCTCCTCTGTCAATCTCACACTCCATTCCTCTACTTTTACTATCACACTCATCCTGAAGAGCAGAGGATCATACAGGAAATGTAAATTTCAGTCTTAAAAGATATATCGTCGGAGAAAGTCTCTAACCTCGTAAGTCCGCGATTTTTCAAAAATCACTTTTGGTCTATTAATAACATTACCAGGGGTCCACGACCTTGTCTAAAAAAAGCATGCCCTACTATTCTTTAGGTATCTAGAATACGATCTATGTAAAAAAAGAGAGTTTAATACCCGGTAGCCTAAAAACAATTAGTTTTTTGTCTGTCCTGAAAAATTTGCTCTGGTGGACTTACGAGGTTAGAGACTTTCACCGACGATATACTGCATGCTGAAAACTGACACTGCAATGATCTGACCTAGGAACTAATGAAAACAAGAGAAATTTCAGTATAATTCCTGAAGGAAGGAGACTTTCTTGAAAAGAATGGTATCTGTGTATTGAATTCTCCATTGTGCCGGGGTTGAATGGAAAAGCAGTTAAATGCCTTATCATGCATCATTATTTTGATATGTGACTCAGTGAAACTTTTCTAATCCAATCCTATTCTCAAATACTTCTTTTTTACAATGAACCCGTGCCTTCATTCTTCCAAGCCCCTGAATACTTCCTGTTCCATCATTTCCAATTTACCACACCCCTCTTATCTGTCGTCCATCAAGTGCCTCTGAAATTATTTCTTATTCCAAAATTTCAGTATGACTTATAAAGATGTTATCTAAGAGAACAACAAAACTGTTCTTACCTTCATGTGAAAGTCTTCTGGAAAAAGGACAACTGCAAGTTTTTCTGGAGAGCAAAATTAATCAGATTTTTGCATTAAATACTCTGCTTATATATCATAATATAGAAAAAAGGAACACAAGGACTCAATTTATTTCAACAAGAAGGCTTGTCAGAGTAGACTGCAAGGAAAATGCAATGTGCAAAGCATTATGACTACACACCTGATTGCAGTATGCAAAACCAGGAGAGACACTTTAAGCGATAGTTACTCTATGTGATGGCACTGGTTTAGACAACCCCAACCACCCTTCCCTCTCTTCTCCAACCCACACCCCCACCCCCACTTCCCGATCTCTAAAGTATCCAGTCTCTATCTTTCATCCTCATCTAGGACAGGTCGGAGTGACCAGATCTCTCTCAACCCATCCCCTCTTCTAACTTCAAATTAAAAAAGAGTTGAGGGGGGCTGTCTCTTATGGCTTAGGGGGTGTTCCACATGGGGATGATGCAATAACTGAAGTGTTTCAAATTAGTGGATAAACAGTCCTTTAATCTTAAATTCCAGATATGCATGCTTCAAGTGGCTGAATAAAGTATATCCTTCTATAATTCTGCCTTTCCAGTTACATCAAGACAGATCTAATAATATTCAGCAACTGACAAGGTTTTTTTCAAAACTTTGTAACTGCACTACATACAGTAAGAACAATTGTCTACACATATATATATATATTTCTATTAATACTAAAATACCATAACTCTTAAAGAAATCCGAATTTCAAGATCAATTTTGCTTTAAATGAACTAATGCCAATGTAGGTCTCAGGATAAACTATGAACTCATGTTTCAACAAAAGTGTACTCTTACTTTTTGATAGCAGACTTTCCGATTGCAGATTCTTCACATGAGCTGCCACCTGGGTTGTGTCTCCAAAACCTGCCTGATTTGGTTCTCTGACAGAATCAAAAAGCATTGACATCACCTTGAAGAGAACTTTCCTAGAGTCCTTTGGAATATGTCCCATATACTGGCTAAGCTGGAAATATTCAAAGAGAGAATATCAACTGTATTCATATTAATTTTTCAATTGTGGAGCAGCATGACCAGATAGTTGCGGCATTGGACCCGGGATCTAAAGGTCATGGGTTCGATTCACGACCATGGTCATGTTGTAAGTGCCTTGGCAAAGCATTTCATTCACATTTTCCTCAGTCGACCTGTCTGTAAAATGGGCTATAGGAAGTGAAAGGCACTATCAGAAATCTAGTGATCAGCGCCTGTAATTGGCAGCAGCACTGTATACTCCCCAGGGAGTTGAGAAAGTCCTAGAATGATTTGGTATGCTGGGGTAATAATAGTGTGAAATTGCATACAAGACTTATTAACTGCATTCTTGTCATTATTATTATTGCTGAAAACTGGGCAAATATCATTTTCACAATTACTGAAGCCAAGGCAAGTCTGGTAAAGCAAGGACTGGAAATTGTACATTGTCTAACGTTTAAAAAACGCTAATGCCGCGGTAACTCTCCTAATGTATCTAGAAATGTTATGCCAATCTGGTATTTGGCTCCAAAAGAGGCAATCTGTCAATCTTACTGATCCTAATTTGAAGTTTAACTTTATAAAAAATGCTGATTCCATGTCTAAGCTTCACCCACAAATCTCTAGACTTGGCTCATTGGCTGTCTGAGACTTTCAATCCCAAAATGACTTCATTTCACACTCACAGAAGACCTGAGAATCGCAGCCCAACGAGTGTGGAGTCTCCTTAAATGGGACACTTCATTTTATGACAAAACATCCCGATTACAGAGGCATCATAAATACCTTCTAAGAAACTTTACATTCTATTTCAGCAAAAGGTTATGCCATAACACAGCTCCTGAAAGAAGCCAAATTTGTTTAATATGCGATGAAATTATTGGTTTTATGGTTGTTTTTTAGGTTGGAGTGGAGATGAGAATAATGGTTAATGGTCCAGTAGGCTGACATCCCAAAAACCAAACAAAGCCAGGAAACTTCAAATGATGGTGAGTGTACACGAAAATACCTGTTATAGTCACTAATGCTCTGCTACGTCTGAAAAAGATGCTCTGTAGCAGATATAAAAAAAGTGATGGGTGATACTTGAATTTATAAGCACCTATTGATACTAAGCCATCATGCTGATTTAAAGTCCTTATTTAGAGGGTTATCTGACTGATTTCCACCTACCAGATTCAAAATTTTTATAGTGAGGTTATCTGAAATGAGGTGTCTTTATAGTTTGAAAACATGTAGTTTTTTTCAGTGATTTTTATATGAGATGATTTGGCGCAAGCAAAAAGTGGGACCATTTCAGATAACATAAAATGATTCCAGACCACTTACAGCAGAACGGTTTGATGTCCATCTGTTGTTATTATGCAGGTAATACATTTTTCAGCATCACTGTCAAATTTTGACAACTAACAAGCAGTTTTTGAAAATCTGTTTCTCGGCAGTGTTGGTACTAACCCATAAGACTTAGTTGTTTGCCAAAAGAAAAAAACCTTAGGAGAAAACAAATTTAAATTTTGCACTTTTGTATCTATATCTTTAACTCCCAGTGCCAGTGAAAGGATACTTATCTGATAAGTAAGACCAAGCGAGAAGAAATGTGCTCAAGATGTCTTTTAGATATAATAATAAGGACAGAATAACTATCCCTATCCCATATTTTGAAAATGTGTTAAACCAGCGGCCAATTGCTGCAAAAAATGTCAATCAGACATAATTCTGATCAGACTTCTGTAAAAAAAAAATATTGTTTGTATGTGTTAACTCCTATTCAGCTAAACTGTTTGAGTTCACTTTTGTCTTGTTTCTTTTGTTCAAGCTTTTTTTTCCCTCACGATTTTTGTTAAAAATATTTTTTTTAAACTCATAATTTTCATCCATTTATTCGTAGTTCTTGAATTTGTCTATCAGTGTCATCTGATAAAGGACATAAGTCAGAAAATTTATATTAACTTTGTTAAATTCCAATAGTTTTCTTAATATAAATATACCTATGTACATGTATGTCTAGTACGGACTAATGTTTTCTAAATCATTGCATACCTCGTGGAGATTATTTGTCTCTAGGAGTTTCTTCATGTTCTGTGAGCCTTCAGAGTCATAATATCCAGAGAAGATGCCACAGAAGATCTGAATGATGCCCACAACATCATTCTTAATTCTTGTGATGTTCATGCAAGGGTCAGCAAGAAACTGCCTGGCTCTGCCGAAGTCAAATAGCTTCACTTCCATGGACGGGAGCACCATGACATTCCCAGCTGTGAATACATAATAATAATAATAATAATAATAATAATTATGTGTTTATGGGTCTTATATCCAAGTTGATGCCTACTCATGTGACTCCACACTATTATTACCCCAGCAGGCCTGGTTACTCTAGGGCTTTCTCAACTTCTTATGGAGCATACATTGCCGCTGGCATTCACAGGTGCTGATCATTAGCATACTGACAAGATCCTACACTACCTTTGGCCAAGCATCCACTTTACAGATGGCAGGACTTAGGAATATGTGAATGACATGCTTTCCCAATGCACTTACACCACAACTGTATTCAAGAATCAAACCCACAACCCTTAGATCTTGAAATCAATGCCACAACCATTTGACCACATAATGAAATTACATTATTACTGTTAGTTAGCTCTGATCTACAGGTGCATTATAAAGACCTAGAAAGGTCCTTGGCAAAGTGCTGATGCTGCCAAGGCAAACTTGTGTTAGTGTTTTAGGATGGCGGGGCGGGGGGCAGGGGGGGAGAGGAGGGTTAGGAGGTAGGGAAGGCTCAGTGAGCCACCAATCAAGCAACTAACATAACAATAGTAAGCTAATTTATTTACTTTGTCCCCATACTCATCTTTGCATTTGGTCAAATGCATTTATTTACAACCCAATACTGGTAAACACATTGAACCAGACACATCATTATAATCTGGCTGGAACCAAAATGCATTTGACAATGTTTCTAACCAGGTTCAGTCTTTCCTCATAGGGCCTCCAGATCTAAATCACAGGACATCACACGCAATGACAAATTATACAGATAAAAAAAAACGTCCAGGGGAGTTGAATCATCTAAATCTGGTTTATAGACTATCCTTGGACTCTCTACAAAGTTTCATGTAAACAGGTAATCATAGCTTTGCTACAAAAAACATTTTCTCAGATACTTCCTATATGAGATGATTTGGCGCAAGCAAAAAGTATATCAATACAGTATATACAAGACTTTATTTTAAACCAGGTCTAATCTTTTCACCAAGTAATATAAGAAAGGTATGGAAATAAAATCTCCCTGAAGTTTTTTTACCTAGGGAAGTTATTTTGGGTTCTTGGAAGTCTGCGAACAAGGTAACCACTCTAGGAAACTGCAAAGACCACTAAAACCAACCAACCTTTTTTTTTTTTCAGTGTCTTTCATTTATTTTGTTAAGATCTTAAATACTTATATACAAATTACTTTGTGAGAGACATGTACATTCTTTTGCTTTGACACATATATATATATACCAAAGGAAATCCAACCTTATCACCAAAATTCATGCAAATTAGCTGGCAAATACTATGAAAATGCTTATCTCGAGCATACAATAAATGAAACAAAATCTTACACATAATTTACAGAGGAACACTTAGACACACAACACCACAATAAACACATCCAAGGAAATCCAACCTTCTCACCAAAATTCATGCAAATTAGCTGGCAACTTTTAAATACTATGAAATGCTTATCTCGAGCATACAAGAAATGAAACAAAAGTAACATCAATCTTACACATAATTTACAATGGAACACTTAGACACACAACACCACAACAAACACATACAAAACACGGTGTTTTGACTAAATGCGAACAACATCAAAAACTTGCTGCTCAGTGACAGTGCTCAAAATGAAAAAAAAGAAGTTTAGAAAGCAAATTATCATCACAACATATCTCATAAACATTCTATAAATATACTTATCAAAAACTTACGATGCATATCTCCATGCGTGGACTGCCTTTGTCTAAGAGTTTCAAACATACTCAACAAGTTGTCCAAAACTAGTAATGAGACCTGTTCCGCATGCTTTGGATCTTTCAGGTGTCCTTTGTCAATCATCTGCTCAACAGTCATACCTGCATAAACACAAATATTACTTTATCCGAAGATTAAAATGTCTTGCAGTTAGTCCAAAAATGGCTTATGGTGCTAGACTAGTAACTGAAATATCAGCCTCTAAAAATGACTGACACCATTCGATATCAAACTGTGTTTTTTTGTGGAAATCAAGAATAAATTAATTTCTCTATACAGCTGGCTTAACTGGGCAATGGTCAGTAATTGTGGATAAATCTTGAGTTTTGTGAGGCATGTTAGATGACTCATCTCATATATATTTGGCAACGCAGAAACACATTTCACTTTTCTAGACAAACTACCACAGTTACTGACCTCAAACTGGAGGGGATAGAAAAAGATACATTGGCCAGAATTGACAGCTCTGTTATTATGCCTGCGTAGAGGGGGTGGGTCTCCCCTTTCTTTTCCCAGCAGCTCTGGGATACCTCAGCTAGTATAGTATAAAATTGTTCTTTAATTGTGATCTTCTTAGCATTTTTTGTTTTTTTCCATCCCATGGCGTGAGCGCACCCCCCCCACCCCCCACTTCAAATAAGTATATCTTGACCCAGAGTAATGTTAGGTTACAAATTGAAAGTGTAAATACTGAGTCTTCATGTCACACCAACTGCTTGATTTAGACAAAAAGCAAATAAAGCCTAACTTTGACAAATAGAAAAATACTTTGATATTTGGGGTTAGGACCAGAAAGTTAAGCATTTTGCTTTCAAAGTGATGAAATGTTTCTCCGCTCTCTCAAGTTAACCTCATAATCTAAGTTTGATTTCACAAACCTCTCATTGGTTCCATCTTAACAACAACTTTATTTTCCACAAGTTTAAAGCTGTACAATTTAGGAGCCATTTCCTGATCCATCATATGTACCCAAAGTAGTATTTCATCTCTGTGGAACTGGGAAAGCATGATCTGCAATGATAGAATTTAAAACACTATGATGCAATGCAGGTAGACCCAGAATTTAAAAAAATCTGGTATCCCAACTGTCAATCTGAACATTGAGTGTTACCGTTGGAGGATGTTAATTTACCATGGGATAAAAAAAAAAATAACTAAGGAGGGGCCGCAGAAGACAGGTTTTACTGTATTTTACTTTTCAACAGCCCAGAATATGCTCACAGCAAGGATTTGCCACAGTGACCTGCTGCAGTGAGAAAAGATTAATGTACGTGCTAGGTACAGGTCAGTGTGACATGCTGTCGTGAGCTTGAGTCACGGTGAGAGACAAACCTGCCCTGGGACCAGTTAAGTCTTCTAATGTGACACATGCTTCATGACATGTTGTAATACAAGACTAAATCCCCATTCCACAAATAGCATCAACATGGCTGAGAAGGGCAGGGCATAGCCAAAGGGCAATGATCTTTAGGTCCAATATCAAAAGAGACAGACACAGACAGACATCTTAAGTGTCGTAAAAAAAAGCTGGACTGCAATGGATGATTAGAATTCAACCATCCAAATTACCCAAAAATCAGAGAAATAAGGGAAATGGTATTTCACTGATTGTACCACAACAAAACACAGGCAGGAATGTCCTCAAGTCATCCTGAAAATCTAAGACCGCCACCAACAGAACAAAAAGACAAGGGGTCTCTTAAGTCCACTTTTATTTATTACATATATGTTTAAGCTAAGATTGACCAGTACAGTCACAGTAGAATAGAATTCCATTACATGAAAAGACTGTACCCATAATTATGATGAGACTCACATCCACATGCGTCCTACACTCAGACATGCATGTTATAAAAACGCATTAGAAACCAAAATCTCGACTGTTTCAAAACACTTTCCAAGTACTAAACTAATAGCCTGGATTAGTCATTTGGATGTTATGAAGAATGCGTAATATGAAACATTTAGGGGGCATTCTATGAATCTTGTGATAAGCTTTTGTGTGTGTATCTTAGTGATAAAACCTGTCTTCTTGTACAAGAATTTGTTAAAATACAGTAACACCCAAACCCTTGTAACATGCCCTGCCCACTCTCCAGATAAATCTCTTCGGTGTGTTATATAATGTTGGCACCACCCAGAATATTTAATATACAGAACAAGATGACTGGAATATCCAAACAGGGTATACAAAGCAGATGAAAGCACTGAGCTGTCCATAAGGTAGCATGTTCAATACAAGGGATTACTATAAACATGTGTTTTGTTGTGTGATATTGCTGTCTTTATTGTGCGAGATGACTTTCAGTTCAGTTCAGTTCAGTCGTTTATTGTAGGCACTGCGGCCAATTCCAACATATTTACAAAACAAATTAAGGTACAATGCAGTACAATTATAATAATAATAATAATAATACAAGTAATAAGATAATACAAAAATCGTCCACCCTCACTCTATCGCTCCGTTTCTCTGGTCTGTCACTCACTTCAACTTTCCACTCAGAATACATATTTAATTTGCTTACATTTCTCCCTCAGTAATACATTCTCCATGACTATGAAGGTGAGGGGTTTTTTTTTTTTTTTTTGTGCCACTCCNTTTTTTTTTTTTGGCAAGGGTCTAATTTTCAATGAACTCCATAAGCTGAGCTTGAAATGCAAAATTTATTTCTTGCAAAAAAAAATTAAAAAATTCCCATTGAGAACACTGGTTATTACCCCTCATTATTTGGACATTATTGAATCCATTATGTTTCTCTGTCAGTACAGAGCAGAGCTGCTAGTTTGGCAAAGAAGATAACCGAACTAATTTCTGTAATATCACTCTAGATTACTTTGGACTTCTATATTTAATGCGAGCAGTCGGGAAGTGTGTTAGTGTAACAGGTGAGCACTAGGCTCGCACATGGACGTTAGGGAACATAATCAGGCAATAGGTATTTAAGAATTAAATTGCTGTGAAGTTAGCGTCCCTGTAGTGAAGTGGTAACACATTCAGACCTGCGAGCTGAGAGACCCTGGTTCGATCCCCGTCAAGGACAGAAAATTTCTAGTGTAGGTTTTTTTCGGCCCATCTTCTTTAAATTCACAGTAATTTGGTAAAATCCCTGGTGGCATACATCCGGAAAATAATAATATGTAACATTTGAAAAATAAAATTATCAGACTGAGCTTACATTCCTCCCCCTTTGATAATAATGAGATTGATGCTATATGCCTTTCCACCTGGTTACATTAAACACACATGAGAACCCATCGTGTGGGCATGGCAAAAATGAGATCTTAAAGTCCATCTCAAACTTTTCACAATAGTTAGTCTAGATCCTTGCAAAGAATAAAAAATATACAGAACATAAATACAGCAGGACCTCATAAACTCAAATTCCATGTGACCAGTCCAGAAGTTTGAATAAGTGAGATGTTAAGAATTTGTGAGTAAATTTTGACAGTGAAAAAGAAGAGACCTGATAGTATAACACTGCATGCAGGCCTTTTTGATTACATGAGGTGGTGGGTCATAAGATCCTACTCAATGAGATAAACATTTGCTCTTCCTGCTTACAGTTTTGCGTGCATATTCCTTTCTTGTGTCCTTGTCTATGACTAACAGGACCTCTCCAGAACTTCTGCCTTTCCCAAGAACCTTTGTCACATTGAGAAATTCCTCTTCCTTGTATGTCTTGCATGAAACCTGCATGATGATGGAAGACAGTCAAAACCATCATATCACAACAAACAAAGTATAAAATAGTGTATTAACCCTCCAACCCTTTGCCCTCTCTCTGTGCAATAAAATTTTCAAAATTTTCCTGTCATGATTCTCGAGGATTCAGTTAGCTTTACTCCATAAAACATATTCCAGATTGGCTTAATCTTATCTACTTTCTGAACACAGTTGTGATCATACCATTTTCTATTTAGTTTATCGTCCATTAAAGAAGCCAACTTGTCACTTGCATGAATCTGACAGGAAAATATACTACATGTAACTGCGTTCAAGTACAGTGTATTTTCACTCTAACTGGTACAGATTATGCAAATTTACTGATGAAACACATTTCAAAAACTCAAACTGGCATCAATGAGACATTTGCCTTGCAATTTATTCTTATTATTTTTAGTGTTAATAAAAAATCTTTCTGTATGTTTATGCACTAATCATATAATATAAACTAATTTATGCATTAATCAGGATAATGTTAATTGAAAGAACTGCCAGAAATGTTAAACATTTTTCCCATGACTCTTCCATGACAATGCCAGATGGTCTCAACATTTTTTCCATGATAATATCATAATTAAATCATTATGTGACAACTTTTTGCCACATGAAATTTATTCATTATTTGATAAATTAACACTCTGGTTCATAAATTAGGAAGTTGTTCCAAATAGAAGTATAAACAACTTTTCCATGATTTTTCCATGACAGCTGACGATGTAAGTTGATTCCAGGTGTTTTCAAGACCTGGAAATAGTCATGTGAGTTTTCCATGTTTACTATTGAGTAGATTTTCAAGTCCGTGTCAGCCCTGAATTATTCAAAGAAGGAGAATAAAGTGCAAGGCAGAGTTGAAAATAGTGACAACATGGCAACTCTGTACTTACCACATCAGAGTTCAGCACTAGCTCACTTGGGGTCTTTTTTTTTTGATGATGCTCTATCATTTCAATCTGTGCCAGAATTTGCTCAGCTCGCTTAGTCGGGTCTGCATTTGCCTTCCTCACAGTGTTAGCCAGTTCAGGGGGCAGAAACTCATAGGGATTATTGCTAAGGAAACAAAACAAGAAGTGCTCTAGTATGAACAGGGTAGGTACGGCAAAAATTGAAATACCAGCAAATTTTTTTTGTAATACTTGAGATTTTTAGTATTGCCAAATCTATTTTGATCCAGTATTACAAATTCCATGTACCATAAAAGCTTCAAAAGCAATGTGAATATTTTGCAACCTATTTTTCAATGTTCATAGAGCTGTTTACCAAGATCACTCATGCCTGTGGTGCATGACACCAGCCACTCAATGAGTGAATTCTACTCTATGGTTTCCCAACCAGCTCCACCAACTTCAATTGTCACCTGTAACAGCTCTATTAGGTAGTGAAGAAAGAAAAATTAGGTTGGACAACTTCAAGACATTCAAAGGACCGGCATAGCAGAGACAGACAGGTGATTACTTACAACATGGGAAGGATGCCGCATGAAAGATATGTAGGGATTATGGCAAAGAGAGTTTACTACCATGTCATGACACTCGTGAGAACAGCCATGTTAACAGGTTACGGGCACCTATTATTTTGTCTTGTTTTTCTTTTTGGCCTATAAACAAAATGTGTTATTTTACAAATTCTATTGTTATTTGGGAACATTTTCCTTATGGAGGCTAAAGTGCTTCTTTTGACTGCTCTTTTAAGGGGAAGAAAAATGGGAGTCACTGCCCAAATTTTTTCACAAATCTCTGTCAAAAATAGTGACCCGCGCCTGTTGATTTGGTCTCCAATTCTTCATTAGGCTGGTTTTGATTGTGTGATAATAGGTAGGCTGAACACACTTTATTTTTTACATCTATAAAGCTCAAATTGAATCTGAAACATTAAAATCCGATGCTTTGTCTAGATCACAGGTCTTTATACATAATTCTACACCTTGACATTGGCAGGCAGGGCCCCCCAAAAAGGGGGATTTTATAGTACGTGGATTAATTGGGTTGTACACAGTGAGTGATCTGGCCTTCTAATAGGTGCCCAAAACCTTAAAAAAGGACAGTTTAATGTGAGAAAGAAATATGGGGAGTTGAAAGATAAGATAACTTTATTGGTCTATATTCTGGAAAATTGTTTTGATTTAGCATCAAACAGTAATGACATTAATATATAACAAAACAAACAAAAAACACACACACACACACACACACACACACACACACACACACACACACACACACAGACACAGACACAGACAGACAGACAGACAGACAGAGGCATTCACGCACGCACACACATATGACTGGAAAACATTAGTCGAAAACATAGCCTGCACAATTTGATTCAAAGATCAGGTGAAGAGGACCCCCCTAGCGATTCTCACAGAGAACAAAAGGATGACAGCAGCTGAAAGCAACATTTTCAGACACTGAGATCAACATAAGTGTCTCTGTTTTTCACAGAGATAAGATAAGATAAGATAAGATAAGATACAATTTTATGGTTCTTCATGGCATATTATATTGCTTACCTTTATACGTATACATAATACAGAGATTAACAACTTAATATCTTAAACTCAGACCAACACCCCCCTCCCCCTCCCCCACACATATATGTACACACACTACGTCCAAAGATATATCATACCAAATGAATAGTTGATAATGAATGAACAGGGGTATCTTTCTCTGTTACATTTGATTGGTCTTGCTCGACCTGATGTTAATATGGGGCATGAGGGGAANAGAGAGAGAGAGAGAGAGAGAGAGAGAGAGAGAGATACATACATACTGAACGGTGATATCTCCTTTCTTACATTTGATTGATCTTGCTTGCCCTGATTGTTCTGAGATGTTAATTTGGGGTGTGAGGGGGTGGAATCTTTAATGATATATATTTTATCTTCTGAGTGCATCTGGTCAAATACAATCTGTCAAACATTTCAAAAGTGGTTCCAGCGACTTTCCCAATTTTCCTTATTATCCTGTTATGTTGCTCTGTCATGCTTTCCAGTCTACATATTTAGACTTGGTGCTTGCTAAAATGCTCTTTATTTTAGAAGTGGTTTTCAGACTTCTGAAAAGTTTCAGCATTCAGCCATCTCTGTAAACATCTGATGAAGCTCTCTAAAAGAATCTGTGAGAATGTAAGATATTTGTGACCCAAGTTTGTTGAAATCTGAGCATATAAAAATCTAGAATTACCTGCTGGCCGATTTCTGGGGAGCGACAGCTTCATGTAATGAGTCTGGTTGCAATCCCCTAAGAGAAATAAAGACAAATTTAAGTAGTGTAATTCAGCAGCTATTGGCGCAGCCATTGAGAAAAAATAATCGTCTCGTCTGTAAGCAGAGTTGAGAGTATAATACAACAATTTCCACTTTTGGTGAATTTCAAAAAAATTTGCTGGTCACAGGAAATGACTGTTTTCCATAAAAGTGAATTTATTCCCTTTCAAATTATAACAGTGTCAGCCCATCTCTGTATTACTGAGTCAGTCAGTGAACTTTCAGGGGAGATGATATTGATCATGTCTCTACTATGGCACCAGTAACAGGAGTTTTAATTTCAGGGGAGATGTGCAACTGGCCATGAACAATAATATTTTCTACTTCAAGATAAAACTGATCATACAACTTCAAATGAATTGTGAACATATACTGCACAGCTGCCAGGTCCACAGAGCATAAAACTTCTGAACTCTGTGGCCAAGTGTAGATGAAAATTCGAATATAAATCATCCAAACCATTCTGATTTAAATTTAAAGGGTTCTGTAAATAGATAATAACTATCTGGTGCGCCAAATGGCCAAGATGAGGCCAAATAAACAGCAGATTTTGGCAAAGGGTGGTTTTCCAGTCAGGTTGCATACCCATTAAGTCCATGACACTTGAAAAAAAAAAAAAAGTAAATCCACTAAAATATGAATTGATGTATACTGGGCTCATCTCTAAGCCAGATAACTTACTCCTGAATTTTTCCGTCATTTTAGCCTGAACAATGGCTGTTAGGCCTATTCCTCAATGATTTTAGAATTGTCAACAACCATTTTTTGAAAAGTGGTTAGACATTAACAGCAAAGTACTGATGTGCAGCAAAGGCTCGCTTCCAAGTTTCTGCTATAGGACAACAAGGATTGAACAAATCAAACGGAAAATGGACTACAAAACTGAGGAAAACATTCAAACGAGAACAACAGATAGCCCATGTTAGAGTGAAACAATATCATTAAGATTGTCAAGAGCTTTTATCAGGGTGAATGCATACTATAAAATGACTTCCTCTAACAAAGTACTCTGCCAATGAAAATATATCTGGACAACTATAATATTGCTTCACTCGATGACAACAAGTTAACAACTCACGCTTTTTGCTTTGGTGAAACTCCCATTGTCGCAATATCCCCTTCCTGTTTCAGATCAACTGAAAGTAGATTTTAAGAACTGTTAAAAACTTATTCAAGATGCTACACATGAAGGCTGTCTGTATAACTCATTTAGAATAACAAGGCCACTCTCCTAAAACTTGTTCGGAGCTGCCAATACTTTTCTGAAAATATGAAATCTTAAATCAATATAAGAAGGCAGCACAAAATATTTAACTCTTTAACCCTGAGCGGACGGTGGCACCGTCCAGTGAAAGTCACATATCCCTGAGCGGACGCTGCCACCGTCCGATACCAATTGATAAATTGAAAAATTATGTCTGAACGTGAAATAAAATTCCGGGGTTAAAGAGTTAAAGTAATTAAAGTCTGGGCTTTGGAGGCAAAATGAAATCTTCTAAATTTCTAAATTATGATCTTTTAAAAAAAGAAAAAATCTTAACAAATATAGACCTTGGCTTTAGACTTACTTGATAGGGTATCAAAATATTCCATCGGGATTTGCTTCTGCTTGTCCATGTCTCCATAAGAGGGAGTAACTGCACTTGCCCCTGACCAAAGAAGAATAACCAACTATAGTGCATGCCACCACATGTTCTTCCTAATATCTCTTTTAAACCAGTGGCTTGAAGTTTCGTACACATGCACATAATAAATTTTCCTATGTGTTGCGATTTTGTCAAGACATCTGGTGATGATTCATAGGAATTCATTTATACTAGCTGTATAAGAATTTCACCATAATCCTGTTCAGGTGTTCAGCTGAAATGTTTACTGTGTTTGCAGTACAGCTGATATCACAAGTAAATGGTGTCATGCTGTTTTGCTAATGTGTCATTATCTCTGCTACACTAATTGAAAGAAGTCAACTTCTGCTTAAGTTCCTCACGATAAAACAGGCTCCTCTCTATCCAGGCTCCTATCTCACTGTTGATCTGTGAGCTCATACATATACTTTTATCCTCAGATCTCTTTGGGATCAGAAAACCTCTTCTATAAATAAGCTTAAATCATATATTAATGAAGTGAGTATTAAATAATCGAACATTTACAGTGAGGGCAAATAAAAAACAAACTACACAGTGCGATGTCACGAGTTTCTTTCAGCATGCATGTTTCTGTAATGCACAGGAAATATATAAAAGGCAATATTAAAACCGCGTGTGAAAAGTTTACACAGTGATAGATCTAGGCACTTCATCATCTGCCTCCCTCCCTCTCAAAAAATGAAAACGTCTATATAAATTTAACAGAACACAGCCTAGTTTTTAATTTTCCATCTTTAAAGTTGAGTATCTCTACATGTATACAGTATATATCTTTTAATTATCTACATTTCACTGACTGGTAATAAACATCGCTGTCTTCTTGACTGATGCAAGGTACACGAATAGGAAAAAAGTTGTGTGTGTCAGAATTGCAGAGATAATGGTGAATCTCAAAGTGGTGCTACACCCCTATATAACAGCAGCACAACAGTCATGGGAAGTAACGACTCCAGTTTCTGTACAGAATGGAGATAATTAAACCAGCTCAAAGAAGAGCATCATTCTTTTCTTATGAAAACAGTTTAAGGCATAAAGCCTAATTTGTTTTGCTGAAAAGAAATGAAAGCAAGAGATAAATAGCTGGCAGTATGTTCACTCACCTCTGGCATCTTGGCCTCTTTGATTCATTGCCATGTTCAGAACTTTGAGCAAGCAAGGTCCAGACAATCCTGTTCTCTCAGGCTAGAAAAACAGAGACTCATTTGAAATAAACTGGACAAAGAAAGAACAAGCCATTCATGAATTAAATTACTTTCTCTTCAGAGTTTTTATTTTTTTTTTATTTTGATCGAAGCATTCCTCAATTAGTAATATTCATTCAAATTATGCATACTTTCTTCTCTCTGTGACCATACAAAAAAATCAAACTTAGGAAATCAGAATTAATCCAGTCGCCATAAGTTCAATGCAATGAACTTGGAAGCTTATAAGAAATATTCCCATTCATCCCGATGATTTTTGTAAGTCTCCAAATGGTCCAATCACTTCTGGAAGACTATAAGCACAACCAAAAACTAGTCAACCAATCATTAACCAGAGGCATTTGCACTGATAATAACAAAGACTGCAACAAGCCAGAATGCTAGGTTCTTTAATGCATCTTTTACTGTACATAAACAAAACTAAACAACATACTTATTCAGGAGAGTGTTTGTGCATCATAAATCAGTAACCTACTTCATATTAATACATAAATATTAGCCATGCTGGACAGGTCACTGACCCATGGTGCAACTGTAGCAGAAGAGCTTATCGTTAATTAGACAAATACTGACTCTTACAAAGCAATACACTGGATCTAAGCTTCCATAGGGGTTAAGGTATTTTAGAAAATGACCAAAGGAATTATATTATTATAATCCAGAGCCTATAAACACTGATCTAGGATATTTGATTCTTCACGGATCACGTCAGCTGAGCACATCTAATCCCACTGTTCAAGTTTTCAGTTAATATTGCAACTTCATTCAGTCACTTCAACCATACTGTGTTTTATTTTGTTACTTCTCTGTTAACTTTTCATTTAAGACCGATAATCCAGATTCATGGATGTTATGACATAGACTAAATTTGTATTTTTGCATTTTTAAAAAATTTGATGTAATATTTGTGATACATCTGCCATCTGCACAGAAAAACAATTCTATAACAGTCATCAACACGGGTCCTCTCACCAAATGGTATGTGTTACCCACCAGGGGGCAGCACGGGTGATTTTTTTTGTAATTTAGCACTTACATCCAACCAGCTGTCTGACTGGAGTTAGGATTTCGCATAAGAGACGACATTTATTATGAACTGCCTTAGTGCTGCATGTATACGGGTATTATATTTAGTTATCAACCGATCCGCACACACTAGAGCAAGAGGAACCAATGAATGCAGTTTTGGATTCATTGTCCCAACTGGGACAGAAGCCCTGACACTTGAACAAAAATCACGAAGTTTCAGAGAAGAATAAATACTTTTTTGCATAGAAAATCAGTCAATTTTGAGTTTGGAGCCAAACAAGAGCCAATCAGTTATTTTGGAGCCAAGGATCTGTAAAAAAAAAAAAGAGACAAAAGTCTGGTATTTAGCTCGGAAATAGCTATGTCTGGCAACCCTGAGGAAAGCCCGGGAAGCTGTTCATGAAAAAGGTCTTGCGTAAAATGAGAGAGAGAAAAAAAAAATAACAGTCAGCATCGCGGGTAATCTAGTCTTCCCTCATATTCTTTTGCCACTTTTAAAAAAAAAAAAAGTTTCTTTCCAGACACAGCCTTAACTGCAATACACTGTACATATGGGAACGCTGCATCTGTGAGACTGTGTATGGATTTTCAGATTACCGGCAAGTAAAACTAGCTAACCTGAAGATGTCGTATTGGCTTGTAGGTGACATACAGTATTATGAGTGTGATGTTTGAAAATTTTACAAACCACTTTGGATTAGTTAAATCTATGGCGATCCCTGACACCATGCAGTGGTAGAATCATTCAAGGGCGTCGAAACAGTCACAAAAACAATGACATCTGCTATTTCGTTGGTTATTTCCCCCAATTATTATTATACTGTAAACGGATAACGAAACTCGTTTAAACCCGCAGTGACTTGGCTGGTCCTTTCACATTTGTTTGAACAGAGCTCTACTGTACACAGCAGACTGCAGAGCTGAGCAGGGACCATTCACTCTTCTCAGTTCTAACCAATGCCTATACATACACCGCGAAGACCTCCCTTTCACAAAGCAAGAAATAATTTGAACACTAGCAGAGGGGTCAGTTAACAATTTGTATGGCAGGTTCCACAGTCGTGGGCCCAAAACCTGGCTTCAACTTTAACTTTCAATAAAATAAAGAATTCTTAAATCAAACTCTTTTTGTTGGTATTTTTGTGTCTTGCTGAGTGTAATTAAACGTGGAAATAAAAAAGAATTGTTGCTTTCAATGTTTTTATTGTTTTATTTTACGTTATTCAATACCGGTCGTGACGTATTCAGAAACACACACTTTCCCGATTTTCGATATCGTGTATGAAAATCCCATGCAACAGTCACAAATCAATGCACACGTCCCGTCACTTAACGGAAACATTTGTACTCATGGTCGTTTGGAGGCAGGAACGCTCAAACAAAAAATAGGGTCAAGGACGTGCCTATGACAGCTTTGTTTACATCAGTCATNTCCACTATTCGCAATACTTAATTTTTGCTCAAATTTGGGAAATATATGTGACCACAGTTGTGGAACCTGCCGTATGTATACATGTAAACAAACTGCTGTAGATTACCGATCAGAGATAAAATGCTCTTATGCAAACCTGATAGAGGTGTAAGCACCTTTAATACATCTCATGAGTATGAGTACAGTATTCTCAATCCAAAAGGTTTATATCAAAAATAAAAGCAAGTTCACCTGTAACAACAAGTTTAACACAGACCATCACTATCCATTACAGCTAATAATAAATAACCATAATGGAAAACAAGTCAAAATAACTTATGTCACACATGTAGCAGGCAAATAGTTGGTTTGAGGGAATGCATGAATTACTGAGAGTTGCTCTCTCTATCTCTTCCGCAGTCTCAACAGCTGACATCATTCAAATGATGAGAATAATTATAGAAATCCCTAACGACAAACTCGTGAATATGAATTTCCACAACAATATGGAATGATGATAGCCTAAAATTTCACAACTTCAAATCTTGCATGTATTGTACAGAGAATGCGTTCTTTTTCAGTTTATCATACCAAGCTGTCTTCTGAATTTTGACTGTGTTGGGTTTTTCCTCCCCTGTTATACTAATGCTTACGCTGCTGCTGCAATGATTTCCTAAAAAACCCTGACGCTGGGAAAAACCAGCTGTGCCAGTTGTAAAGCTTAGTTCTATTACCAAGCTTTCACATGTCAGGTGATCCAATGCTTATCACCACACCTCATTGTGATTTCTCTGAAATTTACAACATGTTGAGAGGTGGTCAGACCATGTATACATGCACAATTTCGGTTCGAAAATTTTTCTATGGATTTTTGAAATTTCAAGGGAATTGGGTGAATATAAAAAATTGCTCTCAAGTCCATATTTTATGTTGGGGTCTTGTACTTTGTTAGTAAAAGTTCCAGAGATCTGGGTGTAACCTGGTGTAGGTTTTACCATAGATTACAAAACTAAATTGAAACATTTGTGGCTTATCAACTTTTGAAGTTATCTGCCTCTGAAAATTGCTCCGTGGGCCACACCGTTGAAATTTCTCCAGTTTCGTTTACATAAAAACATGACATTTCAATTTGTTTAACTAGTGATTGTGCATTCTGAACACATTAAGTAACACTCTGAACAAAAATAAGACTTCCAGAAGCTATATCTCTTTGAGAGATGACTTTGTTTTGACCTTACCCACCTTACAAATGGCAAAAGTTAGCCTACTTCGGGCTCTGATTTTTTTTTCACAATTTTCACTTTCATAGATAGATATCATTTCCTTACACATGTGATGGCTTTTTCATTGATATGATATGTTCGATCGTTTCAGAGCCTGAAGTAGGCTACATTTTACCATGTTTAAATGGGGTAAGGCTAAAACAAAGTCACCTCTCAAGAATATATGTATAACTTCTGAAAGTCTTGTTTTGGTTCAGAGGAGAATGCATATGGATTGGTTAAACAAATTGAAACAACATGTTTTAATGTAGAAAAGATGGAAAAAAAAATACAAATTTCATTAGTCTCTATGACGGAGCCATTTTCTGGGGCAGATAACTTCAAAAGTTGATAAGCCACAAACATTTTAATGTAGTTTTGTAATCCATGATAAAAACTACACAATGTTGTCAAATTTCAGATATCTGGGACTTTCAATTTCAAAGTTACAATCATTCTTTTGAGCTGATATTTTGCATGTTCATAACACGGCTCTCTTAATAAGAGTGCCAAATTTCAAGGAAATCAAAGGGACTGTTGTGACGAATTGCTAAAACTTTGGACCTCGTGACATGTCGGAAGGGCCAAAACACTTGCTAGACAGGGGTATCTTTCTCTGAAATTCTTCTGTTGCCTCGCTCTCCGAGTAACAGAGTTTTCTAGCTCTGTCACACACTGATAAATCTGGGCTTCAGTTTTCTCTGTCTGTATAAAACGTATGAATATAATACTACTGTCCACCTCATCTCTCTCTCAATTTTTAATTTTATCATTTAGCCCGAAGTATATTTGGCAAAGACGTTAGAGACTGTTAATTTTAGACATTAGTGACTGTTAATTTTAGACGTTAGAGACTTAATTTTACCACGCATAACCTCGACACGATATCATCGCTCAGGGGCTCTCTAAATATTTGAATAATGTAGGCATTTATGTGGTGCTTTTATGACTAATGACTGCCTGACTGAACTGCAGGTTTATGACAGACCACTTTTCATTGAACTGTAGCTATGTGAAGAGTACATTTCCAATGCTGGGGGAGAGGGGAGGGGGGNCATGGATGACAGTCTTTGATATAATATACATGTATATATAGATCTAATAGATACTGTACATTACAAGGAAGGAAGAAGTAGTGATATAAAATGTCCTTTTACATGAAGTCAAAGTCAAACCTGATCTCACAACCATCTGTTTCTGTTTTTGACAGTGATTGGGCCATGGATGACAGTCTTTGATATAATATACATGTATATATATATCTAATAGATACTGTACATTACAAGGAAGGAAGAAGTGGTGATATAAAATGTCCTTTTACAAGAAATCAAAGTCAAAATATATATATATATATTTTCATTTCTCAAAAAATGAGGTTTGGAACAAAATGCAATCGCATAAAAATTTTGTTACTACAAAGAGACCAAATTCCTCATAGAACATTTGTGACCATATGGAAAGGCACTCATTCACATGTTATCAGCAAAACCAACGAATAAAATTATCCATAATATTTACCAATATTTGCACAAAATCTATGTTATGGAATATATCCTTGCATTTCAATACAGAAGAAGTCTCGATGATTTCAATTTCACAGAAAAGAGATGGTTCTTACTGATGCAATCTAAATTCGCAAATACATGTGGATTTTTGAAAACAGTACATGTATTGTAGATGATGGTCATATAGACGTTACTAATGCTCATGGTAGGTTTATAAGTAGATTACGTCTGTACACATCGAAGGTTCTATCGTAGTAATCCAGTGGAAAGACACTTACATTTCAGAAGGCCTTTCGATGCAACCTGCGCATCATCGTCAGATTTCTGAAGGCCTTTCGTTGCAACCTGCGTATCATCGTCAGATTTCTGAAGGCCTTTCGATGCAACCTGCGCATCATCGTCAGTGACGATGATGCGCAGGTTGCATCGAAAGGCCTTCAGAAATGGAAGTGTTTTTCCATTGGATTACTACGATAGAACCTTCGATGTGTACAGACGTAATCTACTTATAAAACTACCATGAGCATGTGGATTTTGTTCAGAACATTTATTACTTGCCAACTACCTGTGGTGAGATTCATAGCGGGATAACCTATGACTGGATAATCTACTGAGGTTCCATAAAACATTCATGGAATCTGATCATTTCTGACATGTGTATTATCTTTGTATCAACAAAGACGATGCAAAATCTGATGAAACAAACAGTCGTCACTAAGACAGTGTACTGCAACTCTAGCAGAGCATGAACAACAGAAACAAACCAAAAAAAAAAGCTTGCGACTAAGCAAAGGGAGCGACATAATGATGCAGTCTGTCATTGGCTCTTACATTATTATGTTCTTTTAAGACTCTTGTAAAAAGTGTGAAGAAGTGGTTTGCAATCAAATGTAATCTGTCTGCTGTATGTAACTGGCCTGAAATGAAGTCCATGACATATCAAGATATTAACAAAGCTGTTAATATAGCTGAACAAAACCTACCTGGTTGGACTGGTACATAGATAAAGCTGATATCACAATGTTCTAATATCAAACCAATATAGAAATCGAAGCACTATGCAGTGTTTCAAAACCGGTCTGACCTCTTCGTTGCAATTTACCTTCTTTGAACATTTATCTAAGGATAAATAACTGAACACCGTTAAACAAACAAACAAAGTCTCGAAGTTATGGCGCACACAGCGAAAGAAACAGAAACTAAGCAGAGTTATATAAACACTGAATGAGTCACTATACATTACAGTCAAACTTCAAATTTATATTATGTATGCCTTGTTCATAGACGAAGTATGATTATATCGAGGTATTTGTACTAAGGTCCACCTGAAGGATAAAATAACAGAACATTAATCTAAGCAGAATGAATTCATATTTAATACATTATTATAGTAAAGTTAACATATTACTGAGGTACAGGGATCAGTGCTTCAGTAATTTTCTTACCTTATTACCAAATATGAATTAACATACATTAATTCACTATTATTATTTGGACCTTGACAATAGGTACATGTACCTCAATAATAAGCATAACTTTTTTTATGCGCACTGGTATATTACATACATATTCTTAAGGTCTGACTGTGTTTGATATCCACGTCCTATTGTTCACACTGGATAAATCAGTTAGTCATAGTGCATTACGCAGAAGAAGAAAATTAGTGCTAGTGGTCTTATATATCACCAGTAAGAATACACCCGCCAAGACAATCCCTATAAAAAAAAACGCTATCAAGAATTCTGGAATAGCCCAGGACCATGGGTTTTCATTTTCTGAAAATATGGGAATGGGCCAGTCCACATGCTGACTGCCTGGCAGTATTTTCACACTGGGTGAATCAGTCTGTGCACTATGCCGACGGTGAAAATTAGTACGAATCACCGATAAGAATACACCCACCAAGATAATCCCTGTTAAAAAAAAAAGCTATCAAGAATTCTGGAATAGCCCAAAGCCGTGGGTTTTACCGTATTTTCTGAAAATATGGGAATGGGCCAGTCCACATGCTGATTGCCTGGCAGTAGTTTCACACTGGGTGAATCAGTCTGTGCACTATGCCGATGGTGAAAATTAGTACGAATCACCGATAAGAATACACCCACCAAGATAATCCCTGTTAAAAAAAAAAAGCTATCAAGAATTCTGGAATAGCCCAAAGCCGTGGGTTTTACCGTATTTTCTGAAAATATGGGAATGGGCCAGTCCACATGCTGATTGCCTGGCAGTACTGACAGATGAAATTTATTGCTCTATTCAGGGCCAGTTCTACTTTCCCTGCTACTATCTCTGTGCAGCTCACTTTATGCGCTCAAACAATTTTATAAAGAAAATCCTTACCAAACTAGCATTATTACAAGACATTAAAATTTCATATCAAGTCCAGACAGTTCCTTACTGATTTCATTATAAATGCTCATTACAAAATGCACCCTGTATTTATCCTATTTAAGTCTCTAATGCTTCAATGCATGAAAACACAATATGTGACCCATAAATCATAAATCAGCCCCCCCCCCCCCCCCCCNCCCCGCCTCCCCATATAGGCAATTCCAACTGCTGGTTTACTTTAAGGCTGAATAAAAGGCATATCATAATGAATCTGTCACGGCACATCATGTTCTTGGTCTTTAGCACTTTAGGCGCAGGTAATACTGTAAAGATTACATTCTTATTTGAAATTACAAATTACATCCTTTGTGACTCTCTCCTATGATGGGTCAAACAAAATGAAACTAAACCTTGCTATACCACCCTCCCCTTCTCCTCCCTTTGTACCACCAACCCTGTACACTACTATCATTTTGCCTTTGAACTGATCAAATGAATCTAAAATAGTGAAAATTAATCCCTTTTATCCCCCAACACTTTTACTTTCCCGTTCCTTCATCATCTGATGTAAAATTGACCCCATTATACATGTATTGCCAGTGGCAGATTAGACTAAGCAGTAAGCTCAAATTTTCGTTGCCTCTAGACAGCAGCAAGCTGGAAATTACTATGCTGAGCCAAGTTTAACTTAGATCTATACAATTAGCCTGTAGTGTCAAGCTACATAGTCTACATGTATACTGATGATTTGACTTTGCGCATTAGTTTTCAAGCCTCTCCCTCAAGATTTCAGATTACCTATTGTAACGGGGTGGAAAGTGTAGTCAAGTATAATTTCTAGAAAAGGGGGAGGAAAGTGAGCTTAGTCTGATAATTTTTCAGAGGTTACATATTATTTTAAGGAAGTGTGTCACCAGGGATTTTACCAAATTACTGTGAATGATCAATTTTGAGAAGAAGGGCCCAAAAAACCTATGCTAGAAAATTTCTGTCCCTGCCGGGGATCGAACCTGGGTATCTCAGCTTGCAAGTCTGAATATGTTACCACAACATTACAGGGACGCTAACTTCACAGCAATTTAATTCTTAAATACCTACTGCCTGAATTGGTCCCTACTTCCACGTGCGAACCTAGTGTTCCCCGTGACCCAAACACACCTCCCCCCTGCTCACAGTCACACTGTGATTACATCAAGTCCCTCTAATTTCTCCACTCGCTGCAGTCGATGACTCAACTGTTCATGAACTGACTGACCTGAAATTTTGTAGGCAAATTCCTTTACTTCTGGAGATATTCCTTTGGTAAGTTTCAGGGTTCAAAACAATTTCTTAGTTGTTTTTTTTTTGAGAAACTGGTTTATTTCAATGATATTAAAACCTTGGCAGAGCATCCTATTTCCAGTGCACTGACTGCCCAACTCTATTTTCAAATCTTGCACCTTGTGGTCAGGCAATTACTCTGTTTGCTAGGTAAAGGGTGTCCCTGAGAATTAAATCAACAGTCAGTGTGGCAGACAGTGTGTGTTGAGTCTCTTGATTTTGTTGTGCAGTCGGTACACTGTATTACTGTAAGTGCCTGTGTTCGACACACTAGCAATATTATGTAAATTATGACAGCCTAGGAAGCAATAAACACAGATAACAGTGGGCTAAGTTGCTGGAAGTTGCAGGGGATGGTGTGAGGAGGGGGGAGGGGAGGGGCGCAAGGGTTCCTGCCTGTGAATTTCCTAAACAGAAGAGAGCTGAGCATGCATCTTAATCTCTGTGCATCAATACAATCTAGACTAATGTTTACACTGATAGGCTAACTTCAGCATCACCTAAAGGTCGAGGCAAAGAGTAAGGATGATCCTCCTGGTGGGTCCATATGGAAAGGGTTAATGGGGCCACCTGACCTGATATGCTAATATCATGCTTTTGGGTGTGGGTTTATTACTGTTGTTTGATGTTGCTTTGTCATATCTAACATTACTACAGTGTAGACTATTAAAATTTACATGCTATACTTGCCTCTTTTTTCCTTTCTATCTATCTCTGCTGTCTCAGTGGCAAACGTTCTCCACAAACATCACAAGAACAATACTAGACTAGTTATACTGTATATTATTGTGTTGTTTTTCAGTCAAATTAAGGCAACGGATCGTTGTAGACAATTCGTTAGCTTAGGAATAGGACAGCATATTTAGTATGACAACAGGACTATTTAGACAGTGCAATGTGCCTACAGTCTGCCATTCTCAAGAGATTGTGCATGTAAGTCCATTTCTTAAAATTTTGAAGCACTTGATAATAATTTATGGATATATGGAGTTCCTTCCAGTATCAAATGCTTGGATTTTCAGAGGTTTGACATAAGAAATATTGATTTGTAGAGACTTTATAATTTACAACCAACCTCATTATAACATCAACATTGCCAGGGTCCCAGGTTGGCAGTATAAGGTGATCTAACTGTGTAATTCTTAATATCAAACAATTAGGTGTGAACTCTGTCCTATACATGCTGGGTGCATTGACTTCTAACCTCTTGTGTGCATCTTCAACTCTTTTGATACTAACATGTGTACTTAGCCCAATAAGTCCCCCTTATCTGATGCTTGTGTGATTATGCTAATTCTCGCAAAAAATTTGACTCCAAAACCACTGACATCACATACTACCATCACTGTTAGAACAGTGTTGTCTACTTCTAATCTTAATACTGCTCATTTCGGCATTCTGACAAATTCAAGGCCACTCTTAAGTCCCAACCTAATTCTTCCTTATTACGACTACAGAATATTCCCTTATCAAAGGTCTTCTTCTCAATCCTTTCCCCAGGTTCACATCAACCACATCCACTGAAATCTGAACTTCCACTGAAATCTAAGCTGAATCAGTATGTTTATTTCAAAGGACAGATAAACATTGTGTGGAGAAACGACTATGCACTCGGTACTCCTTCTATTCATAGACTAATCATATCAGCAGGGATTCCATTGATATGGTTTTTAGTAGTTCGAACAAATAAACATCAGTTCTGGATCGAAATTGTCATTTTTTCGGACAAAAACTGTATAGCCGACACGTTGTGCCTGCAGGGCTGTGACTAGCCTGTGGCCTCCTGACATCACTCCTAAGGGCAGGTACTATCATACCTCAGAGGTTGAGCTAGGTTATGCTACTATCTAAGTTATTTAAGTGGGGTTGACCTTTAAATCTGATGTAATGTAGTCTACATCTAGTTCTAATAGGCCTTCATTTTGGCAAGATTATTTTTTTCTGCATACAAAAAGGGTTACCCAAGCTGCTTTCACTGAAACTACGTGTAGGGCACTGTGTTAAGAAAATGGTGTGTTATGTTGATTCGCAAAAAAAAATGTTTTTGATCCCTTTTGACATTTATAAGCGCCCACACTCTTCCCCTCATTAAAAGTCAAAACAAACATAGTATGTTGGCCATCCGCATATCATCAGAGGCTGTCTTTCGCTCTTTCCTTGTCTTTCTTTTTTTCCCTATTCTCCCTTTACTCTCCTCTCACTATTTTCTCTTTATTCCACTTTTTTCTTTCTTCCCTCGGTGGCCCCAGACCATTAGCCTTCCCCCCTCATTTTGAGGGGTGCGGAGATGCTAGTTATGGTCCTGCCTGGCATGTGTAATTTTGTCATGCTCATTTTTTGTTTTTACATGGTAATAAAAATGTAGCATCTAGCTCTAGATCAATAAAACTTGTCACAAACATGGAACATATCAGAATATGTATTTTAAGGTATCCAAAATTTCATTCCGGTTTCTTTCTTCTAATTCTTGAGAAACAAGCAACAATTCTGAACAGCAAAAGTAATCAGTTACTTTAATTTATGTAATCTACTTGTATTTAATTACTTTTTTTTTCAAAAGTATTCTACTTGTAGAGTCTAGTTAATTACTTCTTTTTGGAAAATATTCCACTTGTAGTTAATTACTTTTTAAAAGTGTTTTTAACAACCCTGCACTCTGGGGGCGGGNGGGGGGGGGGAGAACTCCAAATGGGACTCACATCCATAACCAGAACTTATGCCTCCTAATACAACACCAACCCTACCCCCAACCCCAACCCAACCCAACCCAACCCTTAACTCTAACCTTTAACAGTTTAAGGTAGACTAGACTAATGCCCATCGAGACAGAAGTGTCAGTCAAGGCTAGAGTCTAGACGAGTCTCTTGCCCTTATGGCCATCAAGACAGGAGCATCAGGTGAGCGTCACATTTGAAATTCCCCCTCTTTTCCATACACACATACAGAAAAAAAAATCAACAGATTTGAGTCTCACCTGCCCAAAGGTTCGCTGAACTCTAATGTAATATGATACGGAGCCCTCTTCCGCGAATTCCGTTCAGTCTGCGCTACCCATTCCTTTCTTCAGCAGAATGAATAAGATCTCATTTTGAAATTTGACTAATCAACGTCTGACAGGCATCTTACAACTTTTCTTAATTTCTCCTGCTTCATTTCCATTGCTTCATAATGCCGATTTCACTTCGTGTATTGATATCAGCTGTCTATGTTTACACATTGATGGGTGTAGACTAGGCCTAGTTGTCTTCCTTTCGTACTCTTCACTTTGCTTCAGTAAGTTCCGTCACAGTTCCGTGTATCGATTAGCAAGTAGTTTTACTATCGACCTGAATGCCGTACATGTAGCATGGAATGCAAGTAATATCTTTTCTGCAGCAGCCTCTTTTCTATGAAACAAGAAAATCAGAGCAGCAACAGCCGGAGATGTAGCAGCAGCAGCAGCAGCAGCAGCAGTAGTAGTAGCAGCAGCAGCAGCAGCAGCAGTAAACCTACGAGAGTTGGGAAGTTACAGTTAGCCTGTGTGGGCATCTGTATCAAGTTATAATTCTGTCATTTTAAGAGAATTCCACATTATTAAAAAAAACAACAAGGAAGCAAATTAGTGTAGATTTAGGCCCAGGTTATCAAAAAGTATATCCTGCCTTGACCTGATCTTTAATATGTCCGACTTACGTGCTGATACCTTAATGCCGGGTGTTGAGTGATTTCCCCTGACAGTATTTCTTTCCTGGGAGACGAATACTATCAGTATTAACTGTCTTTCCGACATTCCCGTTATTTCAACTTTCTTGGAGTGATGAAGACTAGATCTGAAGGTCTTGAATGAAAACTTGAAGGACTGAATTGTTAATCAACGTTGTAGGCCTACTCAGTACCCCTGCAAAAGGTGAAAGTAGGTGGATGGATGAACAGATGAAACACCGTGCGTTGGCTGCATCTCTCGGACTCGGTGCTCACCTAGAGTAGACTAGATCTAGTCTAGATCTAGTCTATGCCTGTAGTGTAGGATAGGCTATATTCCAAGACAAATGAAACGTCAGACTTAGACTACTTAGAGGAGACACAGGAATCAGAATTGAAGTGCAAGATATCACATAGACCTACATCTAGACTAGTCTAGACCTTCTATAAAGTGATACATCTTGCCACTCATCACTGTCTACTACTGTAAACAGTGAAACACATCTGCCACCAGTGGCAAGATCGCTTTCAGATGGTCTCAGCCAGACCGGTCCAAATGGATCAGCCCCAAAATGCCAAAAAACTTGTTTGGGGTCAGATTAGTGGAAAATCAAGAATACCCCATGTTGCTTGCTTCATAAATTTTATTTGAACCCACCACTTGTGTATAGTTTGTATTAGGAAGATCACAGTCACAAACAGAAGGAAGTAGATTGATATATTTTTATTTAGCTTAGCAGTCAGGCTTTCTACTGAGTTTTCTCAAACTTACATCACAAAAGTGTCATCATGGCAATGATGGACAATGTTGATTTCCTGATCAGTCACATTCGCAACTCATTTGTAACAAGTGATGACACAAGTATGTCAGAATGGGTCATTACTGAGTGTCGGATTCAAGATGAAACTGATCTGAAACGAGATGGGAATCACAGGTGAGTCTGTTTCAAAATATCATGCTATGATCAGTATCTGTGCATCTAACCCTAAGCTTTCACAGGTCCCTACAATTCTGTATTTTGATGATGGAGTTACATGCTTTGATTGAAGATGAGGATTTTTCTTTGAAGAATCAGCAAAACAATTTTTAAAATGTGGATTATTTATGGAGAAATTGGCTAGGTGCATTGACCTAGTCATGTTTGAGCAGGCACAGGATTATTGACTGTAAGTGTAATGTATATAATACAATTGACTCCGCTTAATCGCCCTCCACTTAATCGCCTTTTCCGCTTAATCGCCTCGTTTCCTAGGGAACCGAATTTTTCTATATGAAAGTCACTGGATAATCGCCTCTCACTCCAGATAATCGACCACTCTTCAGCGCCCATGAATTCAAAGATCAGGGGTTGAAGGGTTACAGTTGACAAACAAACAATGTACACAGACGGTTTAACTGCGCGACGGATGGCAGACCGGTTGACTGAGTGACAACTGCCACCCTGAAATAGGTGTGATAAGCCTTTCCTCTCCACCTCCCTCTCCCCTTGTCCCCCTTCGTCCCACGCTACGCATCACCGCCTTCGCCCGTCCGATATGCTACTGCGCCGAAAGCCGTGGTATAGTCTCCTCCCCCCACGCCTTGATTGCGCCTGTCTGGTGGATTTCGGTTAGATCAGAGAACGTGTCATGTGGATGAACGGTCTACCCCGACCATGCCATCCTACTCCTTATTGTCTGCTGGGTTATTGCGAGGTGGCCAATGAGAGAGACTGCGGAGATCAAACATTTTGTGCGCTACAACACCGTCAAACTCGAGTTTGTCCTGAGTCTGGCGACAAGAAGGTGTCAATGCACGATATCAAACCACGACATCAAAGAAATTTAATCTTCTTACCAAAAATATGGCCGAAATTACTTCCTCCGCTTAATCGCCGCTCCGCTTAATCGACCACTTTTTCCGTGATCCCGAGGATGGGCGATTAAGCGGAGTCGACTGTATTATACATACCTAGTGCATGTATACAGTAGTGATTGAAGGGAATTGCACACATTCCAATAAAAAATTTACACTAGTCATCTGAATTAAGAAAGGATGTCAGGATGTATGAATTATATACTAATCTTCTGATAATTAATAGTATCTAGGCATATTCTGCACCTCTTAGTGAATTCAACCATTCTATGAGCTCAGTCCATCTGAGTCACATAATTATTAAGACTGTGCACTGGAAGTTGGAGCTAATTAGTAATTTGCTTTGCAATAAAACTCCATTTGGCCAAGGTGAGATAGTCCTTCAGGCATGAAAACAAACCTTGGCCAGTGATATGGGAAATAGTGGGATGGGGTCATGTTCATTAGTAATTTGTGAAATCCGATGGTTTAACTTGGCAGCCCAAGCTGAAGAATGTTTCATTATAATTCTTTTCTGGCAGATACAACCGGAATAATTTCAGCAGTCGCAGTGACAGCAACAGTGATTGTCCATCAGACAACGAAATTAAGGGCTCAATGGACATTCATCCTGATATGGATTTTGGTTGGTTTCAGTCTCACATATAATGTCCATTTCATGGTTTAAGTGAATTGGTTTACTGGCTCTCCTTTATGAGATTTTAAATTAGCAATTAAGATTCATTCATATTCACAGAATTTCATGTATGGAAATAAAAGCTGACATTCTGCATGTCATTGAACAAAAAAAGATAAAGCTTTAAGGGTTTTTCACGTAGATTTACAACAAATGCCACTATAGGTTAGCATTTTTACACACATTTCTCAGTTAGCATGTGAGTAAGAGTTAAAGGCATCTTAATTCAGCTTCTTACTGCATTTAGTTTTAATATCCGCTGAGAGAAGAATTGCTGCTGGCTGATGTCTTATGAATAAACCGCTTCTCTGTTGTAATGGTAGTTCAATATGGTTCTTGTTATGATGTGAAAAAAACATTTGAAATCCCAGGGCATTTGGATTGTATTTAACTTTTTTTTTGCTTAGATTTTGCAATACATTGTTTTTGAGGGGCATTTTATGTATGTTTCTCAGTGATATATCTAAATAAAGAATATCCTTTAGCATAGACAGATTCTGTGATAATAGCTGTAGTTTAATTTTAGTTCTTCAGTAATATTGTGACACATTCCATTTTTGTGAGTAGACTGCAGTTCTCAAGTACACTTAGGAAAATGCAGAAGGGACTGAATCAAAAGATTACATCATGTATTACTTTCCAGGTGCACATCGTAGAAGGTCAAACACAGCACAGAGATTGGAAAGACTGAAAAAGGAGAAGAGGAACCAAAGTAAAATTAAAACAATACAATGGAAAGATGCCCCTGATACATATAGACGTAAGTACTAACATTTTTCCTGTATAATTCTGATCATTCTGAATAATGATGTGTGAACAGTATCATGTCAGTCTTTGTCTATGTGTCTGTCTTTCGCCTCTCTCGTGTCTTTTTAGTCTTTTTCTCTTTCCCTATACCATCATGTTAATCTTCTTATTGATCTTTTAGTAGCTATGATGTAATATCAGTTTTTAAGAATTTTTTTTGCTTGTTCGATGATCAGATTTCTCAGTATATGTAACCAGCATTGATTCTTAAGCATGGAGCTCTTACTTTCCTTATGCAGCTGAAGAGAAAGGGCATCTGTTTGAAAAAAGAGAGCTGCCAGTAGCAGAAAATGGAACGACAGCCCTCCCTGCCACTGAAGACTGTAGCCAGTCCACTAATGGTGACCATCAGTCTTCCGAAGAAAATAAGTCTAAGCCTGTCTCAATTCTGACTCAGCAATTGGAAGAGCTTGAGGCTCACGGAAGCAATCCTTTCTTCAAGTATGCCAAATTTGATGGCAGAGTAAGTAAAACTATGCTTCTGTCTATTGTCAAAAGTATGGTATAAGAAGTGCTGCACAGTGCATTGCCAACTATCATATGTTCCCAGTCTGAAGATGAGTTTCAAATATTCTGGGATCTATGCTTTAATCGGAACTTTGTCACTTACAAAATTACTTCTCATTGAGGTCTTGATGAAAGGGGCTAACTTTTCAGGAAAATGAGTCAGGCCATTAAAATGTTGTGTTAGCAATGGATAATATATCACATGGACTAGATCATAATTTCCATTGCAAATTGATGAATTATCAGCTTGTCACTGAGCATGACTGAATGCTCTGCAGTTGGAACAATCAAGCTTGCAGTACATTAAGTATCTGTGGGATGATGGAGGTGGATGGGGGATGGGAGTTTGAATGATATCAGAAAAAAATGTTTTTCTGTTGCTTCTTTGACCCACCCCTTGAAAAATTGTGATGTAATAAATAACTGACTGGAGATTATGCTTCTCGTGTTGCAACAAATAGCTTTACTTTGAATATTGTAAGGAACAAGACTTAGTGGAGTGTTACACTTATGGCGTGCAGCATACTTTGCATACAGGCAGTTGCAGAGCATTTTCTTTAAATTCAGTAAGAGCACTCTGAATAATCTTGAAATGTAGGGAAAATACAGTAATATAAAAGATAATTGTCCTTCACAAGTACATGTCTTATATATGTATGAAGAGCAAAATATTAGTCTTGAGGGAATCAAGATTTGAAGCTCTCATTTGGATTTGAATGATATAATGAAAAGATGGAAATCTGTCTATACAATAGACACTACCAAGCCATTCTTTAGTGATGGCAGATTTACTAGGTTTTGGAAAAAACGCGCTTCAGTTTCGGAACCAAAGAAGAAAAGAAGCATGTACCTTGAGTTCCCCTAATCTAGTAAGGGATCACAGTGATCTGTTTCATCCTAAATCTAGATAGTATTAGACAGTGAATGAAGAATGTTATGGTTGATTCTGCTTATTTGCAATCTAGTTAACTGCACTTTTTGCGGGTTTACAACCAATTATCTCTATACTATTAAAGTCACAGGATAACTGCAGTTCCTTTTCATCACAAGCTGGTGATCTTGAAGTGTTGAAATTTAAGCAAGGTCTTCTGTATTTAGTGTATAAGCCAACTGGCCGTGCTCTTTAGCTCTTTCTCCACTGTTAAGTATGTGAGGAGCAAACATTTCATTAACTATTCATGATATATGAAATGGATTTTTCAGACAGCAGGTGGTCTCCCAACCCGAAAGTTGGACATTTTTCTGCCTTTTGCGCCTCCAGAACAACGAGCCTACCCCATGTCTGTCATAGTCACAGCAAATGCAAAAGCTCAGGAAGTGGTAGGACTTGTGTGTTGGCAGTATACAGAGGAGGCAAGAAAGCCAGATCTTCAATCGGTTACAGGACATATAGATCCAAAGTAGGTTAACTTAACCCCTTGAATACGCTTTTGATGTAGGCTGTATGTCATGAAATCTACGGGATCCAGTCTGCTGTTGACGTACGCCATATGTCATACTAAATCACTGTTTTTGTTTTGCCTATATCTCAACACAATTGCACTTATGAATAATGAGATTTAGTTTCCTTGAACTAATTGTTTCTTTTTTTAGATAATGACGACACAGTGGGGGAAATGCTTGTAGCAGCGAAGGGGTTAAATATATGTTTATACACAGATCGCTTTGCACAAATTTTCTCAAAAGGATATGCCTGCTATCTCACTGATAGTCCAAACTAGCTGCATGACATTTTACATGCATGCTAAAGTGCCACATTTGTAGGGTAGGAAGGAAATACGCTGCTTACCATTACTGCATAAAACATAAAAATTCGAGCATAATATGGCACTGCTGTCGAGAAGTAGATCAGAAAAAACAAAATTCAATCCTCTGCAGTGACTGTGATCAATTTCTTCCTCCATATGCATGAGTCTGAGATGGGGATTGAGAGCTTCTAGACTGCTTGTTTAATTACATTTAAGTCATTGCTGCTGTTCTTGAAAAGAGAATTGATCTGACGGATATCTCCACTTCCTGCATTGCTTTCTGAACTCTCGACATGTGATTGAGCCCATGGTGGAGATCAACAGTTTTAACGGACCCTGTGACTGGGAATGGACACTATAGTATGATTGCGTTTCATTTACAGCTATGGAAACAGGACTTAGCTGATTGCTATCTGCACTCTGTACAGTAACATTCTGAACAAGTTCTGAACAACACCCTCCACATATTTGAGCCTCATGTTGAGATTGATGATTTTTAATCAATCATTCCCATGGACCCTGTGACTAAGTATGGATTATATAGTATGACTTGCGGCTTTTTTTTTGACTGAACTGACTACTATCTCCACTCTCTGCAGTGACTTTCTGAACAAGTTCTCTCTCCATATGGCTGAGGATGACGGGGAGATTGATACTGACTTCCCACCAATCATTCCCACAGACCCTGTGTCTAAATATGGCTTCACCAAGTTTGCTCTTGTTGCCAATGCCCCTGTCCAGCCCAAGTCAGTTGTTGTTACCATGTGAGTATTTGGAAGCCTGAGGGCGATTCACATCACCATGCAATCTCAGAAAAAAATTTATATTTCACTTCATTAGCAGTAGATGTGGTGCTCTCTTGCTTTAAGGAATAAAGAATAATTTTCTGTGAAAATGTTCATTGGAATTTGCCATGCTCTGGAAATTTTAATTCCTAGTCAGCGGCTGTCACTGCAGGCAATAAAATTAGACGAAACAAAATCGAAACTGATGAAATGAGAGAATAGTTGGAACAAGATCAGTGCATGTGTATTTGGAGAGTGTAAAATTTGGAGGCTTTGGCAAGTAAAACTCTTTGCCTCTGACCAGCTGACCCTTTTGGGCTTTCGACATTAGAAAATTAGGTGTCAGAGCAAGAGGACATTAAAGAAGACTAGGATTGAGGATGTTAAGGAAATACTTGAAAAGCAGATAATATTCCCCTCACTGGAATTATTTTGATATGTACAGCAGAACATCATAAATTTGAATTTCGGTGGACCAACTCATAATCGAGTTGATGGGAATTTACACTTCATGAGGTAAATTTTATATTAAATCAAGGGACTGTACCTATGCAGTGAGAAGGTGAGGGATGTAATTATGTGGGTTTCAAAGTTACGAAGTTTTACTGAATTAAAATAGATCAGATTTGCTATATTAGTGAGGCCCTTCTGTGAGCCACACTAACACCCCATAGGCAGGATCTAGTGCAAGCATTTTATAGTTACGCTTTTAGCATACATCTAAGAAATAATTTGAACTCGGTACTCCAGTTGTAATCTGTAGAGGCAGTTACTGTGGGTAGTCTTTGTGGAGTGAAACAGCAAGGGTTGATCTAAATCACTGTCATGGCAGAAATAATCATTTATTGTTGCTTTCTGTATATTTCAGTAATGTTCCAAATCGAGGCTTTAACAAGTTCCAGGTGGACTCAATGACAATTACCATGAGGGAGCTAATGGAAAAAGTTATCAAGAAAAGGAAGATAAAGATACGTCCAGGCAAGTATCCCTCTGATCCATGAGAAGGGAGAGAAGCGCATGATCAGGACTTAGATGGTTGGACATTGAGTTACCTCCATCTCAGAGTTCATAGTAACTTCTGATCAGTATCACTTGTGTTTTACAGGTATTAAAATAAAATTTAGAACGGAATGAAAAATAGTCAGGCAGTGAAATGCTGGCAGTATTTTGAGATCAATATTCTGAGTTCATGTTTAATGTTGGTATCTCAACATTTAATGACTTTATTGATACTGTGAACTCATCCCTGATGGTCTTCATTTAGGTATTTATTTTTGGATTGTTCGCAAGTCTCACAATAGTGAAACCACTCTAAGCAATATTAATACTGTTATTAGTCTACCACCAAAAGTAAAATATATGAACGGAAATTATTTGGTGCTCCAAGGATAACCCTCGTCTTATACTGGCCTAACATTTGGAAAATTTCTGTCTGCAGGGCTGAATTACACATTAGAAAAGGCTGGCAAAAGTGAGGTTGGCAAACCTATAGATCTGGATGCTATGCTGGGCTCCATGAATTGCCTGGATTTCTACCTCATTAGGGAAAACAGTAAGTGATTAACATTCTCAGTGAGGCTGACAGCCTGTTTAGGAGAGATGATTAACCTTTTTGTGAAGAGGGGAGGGACAGTTTGGTACTTTAGTCTTATCCTTCCCTCGTAGATTATATTGCGCATTGTCCTTTTCACATTCAGTACATTTTAGATTCTAAAAAATGGGCAAAAGTCCTAAATAGTGTAACAATTTTTGACTGTTTTGTTACTTATCCATGAGATTTCACACATGCATCTCATCATATCATTTTGACAGGCTGTTGTTTCTTAATTTCATGTAACTTTCTCTTGAGACACAAATATTGAATATTCCTCTTTAAATGTATGCCTTAATCTTAGAAACGTGAGAAATTTGAAGGTGAAGTAATAACTTTGTTTTGAGATAACTTGGTCCTAAAATCAGTACATCCCATGTACTTCCCATGCAGCAGATAACATGCTGAACTTATAAGTTGACAGGACTTGTCTGAGTACTGGTAGGGTTAATGACATGTGCAGCACTGGTTAATTTCACTTTTGCTTGTCCGTATAATTTTCCATATTGATGAAATTCCAGTTTCCCATTTTCTCTAGATTGTTTATACATTTAATGATTTTTATTTTCCATACTATCTTATTGTTTACTTCAATCCAGCTTTCATGGATAAAACCTGCATAAAAAAAAAACAACTGCATAATTATTATGGTCTTTGGTGAATGAGTGATTTGTGGGCACCATTAGTAGATTTCCTATCTGCTCCTGTTTCCAATTTTTACATCAGTCTTGTTTTGAGCAATTATGAATCAATATGTAATCTTGCATAGCGAAAGAAAAGACCTAATAGTGACTGCTTCAAAGAGGAATGCGGCATACAAGGGTGTTCTGCAGTGACGTTACGTAGTAATTTAGTATAATCTCGGTGTAATCTTGTTTCTAGGAATTATGAATTAAACATTGCCTTGGTTCCAGGAAATACATATCCGTATTCATGTGTTGTTGCATTTAATGCAACAGTATGTTTTGATGAACTTCAATTCATTTATTCAGTTTATCCACACTTTGTCCTTATGTTAAACTTACTGTACTAGTATGTTTTCTTCATGAACTCCACTAACAACCTTTATTAATGAACTCTGGTTCATTACATCAATTTATCCACATATAATAGAGCCTCAGGATTGTGAATCTCATATATTTGATTCTGATTTGCCTCACAAATTTGCAAATGAAGAGCGTTTTTCCAAAACTCAGTAAATGCACTTTCGTTGAAAAATGAGTTGGTTGTGCATTCAAACATGCCTTTTTGTGTTAATTTGTTCAAAATCTTCAAAATCTGCATTCCTTCAAATTTTATGTCATTTAACAGTTTATAAAAATATAGGTGTTAAGAGCAATTACCTAAATTTTATGTCCCTTTATGTTAACCCTTACAGCGATCATCGCACGATATCGTGTGTCCCAGTCCCGGGCCCATACTGATTATTGCACGACATCGTGTTTTTATTCTTATGATAAAAGCACGGTGTTTAATACTGGTGGCTGCATTGGCCCGAATGCATCATCATGGTAAGGGTTAAAAATATTCGGAGACCATATAACAAGTTTTGGAAAAACGCTCTTCAAATCAGAGCTGGTCTGCTGGAATCTGAGATAGTGAGATTCTACTGTATTGTCTTTGTTGACTAGTTGATTGGCTCAGGTTAACTCACAGTGTCAATGGGTCTTCATGAGGTCCACATATACTTATTGATGATGAAATTCTGTTCAGTTATTCAATATTACACACCTTGTTTCTAAGGTTCAAGAGGTGATGTGGAGTCAACTGGAGAAGAGGACATGAAAATGGCAGAATCCTTGATGAGCCACCAGTACAAGTCTTTCATAGTGAGCATGGTCCACAAGCTCAGGACTAACACAGAAGTTCAGCTAGGTGAGATATGTTCTCTCTTGATATTCATAATGAACATGGTTCGCAAAGCTCAGGACTAACACAGAAGTTCAGCTTGGTGAGATATATTCTTTCTTGATATTCATAATGAACATGGTTCACAAAGCTCAGGACTAACACAGAAGTTCAACTTGGTGAGATATATTCTTTCTTGATATTCGTAATGAACATGGTTCGCAAAGCTCAGGACTAACACAGAAGTTCAGCTAGATGAGATATATTTTTTCTTGATATAATGAATATTGACCCACAAAGCTCAGGACTAACACAGACGTTCAGCTAGGTGAGATATGTTCTTTCTTGATATTCACAATGAATATGGTCCACAAAGCTGAGGACTAACTTGGAGGTTTAGCTAGGTGAGATATGTTCTTTCTTGTTATTCGTAGTGAACTTGATCCATAAGCTCAGAACTTACACAGAGATCCATTTGGGTGAGACATGTTCATCCTTGGTATCTCCTTGGATTTAACCTATTCAATCCTAGTCCAAGGGTAATAATCAAACTGTGAAGATAATTAAATGCCATAGACTTGCTCTAAGAATGAACAGTGTTTAGTGGAATTAAGTTAGTAACATCCCCAGCCACATTTCCAGTTTTAATGCTATAAAGCTGTTGTTATATAGCAAGTTGATATCTTGATAGGCACTGGGGGATATTTTGGGATAGATTGGTTTCTCAGAGAATGCGACAAATCATTGTCTTCCGTGTATGCAGTTATAATGTCCTACTTGGCACACACCCTAATGAAATCCAGCTAAAATGTTTTCCAGTATGACATGCGATTGCCCAAATGAAACTATAAAGCACTTTCTCTTTAAGTGCCTCTCTCTGAATGACCTGAAATACTTTTCAGACCTTGTAAATCCCTCTGCTCAGACCATCAACTGGAAAAAGCTTTCGCGCACAGTACCATAATGTAGTGCTGAAAAGCCCAAGCCCAGATGTGTTTGGACTGGGAAAGTAAAAGGGCATCTTCCGTTCTTCTTCCACTCCCTCGATCACTATCCCCCCCCTCATCCCATTACCACTACCACCTTCCTACGTTACAGTCTTGTTTTCTCTTCTTCCTTGTGTATGGAAAAATGCTCTGGGTAGCTTGCTTGTTTTGTTCAACTTTTAGGAATTAGGAACAATTTTGTCACTCTTTCCCTTTGAAGAACTTTCTAAACTTACATGTCTCTTTTTTAATTTCTTCGTCCTTTCAGGCATCAGTGGTGACAAGATAGAAATTGACCCTGTTTCTGTGAAGGGTACAGCTCGACTTTTCAGACAAAAAGCTGTCACATATGTTGCCGACTGTGTGGCTGCTTGTGAAATTACAGAAACAAAGAGTAATGGTAAGCATAAACCTGCGTAAGGCTTTAGACTGTCACCGGCCAGTCTCCCCACCCTACAATCCTTAACCATCAGCACAAGTTCTTAGGCATGATATTGCCCTTTAGTCATACATAAACTAAATCTTAAAGCATAATTTGGCTGCCTGACCTTGGCACCATGTATATCTGTTTGACTTCCTTTATGCACAGTATTTTTTTAAGACGCTACAACCTTAAAGGAGCATACGCACATCAAAAATAATTTTCTGTTTTCCAATACTTTTTCTCTCTGAAAATTATCAATGGTGCGCACTGAGCCAGTTGTGCGAAGAAAGAGTATCATTCTGTTACTGTGTGCATATGTAGTATGATGCAATAAGGAGAGCTACTGGGTTTGGCCTTTGTGTCCAGAATTATTCCCCTTCCCTGAACAGCAGCGGCCTGTGGCAAAAACGATGGTTTTTCTGAAGTTCCAACAGCTACAGACACCTCTGTCTAACAGTGTATTATTCAGTTTTTAATTAAGGTTCTAGTCTTCCAAATTCTAACGTAAAGTTTGATAGTGTAAGCCAGATAAAGTATTTGCATTTTTATTGCCTTAGCATGATTTTGTTTTGATATATCTACTGATCACAGAGAAATTAAAACATTCATACCAACATAATTTTTTTTTTTAACCCATCTGCAGAGCACTGGCTAGACAGCTTGGCCATGTGGCTAGAACATATATGACGTAAGCTTATAGCCGCCAAGCGCGCAATGGGTGTAATAATTCGGACTTTGAATAATGTAACCAGTGGGTTGTCTGGGACCGGCAGAGGCGTTATGTCATTATGACAGATGCTTGAAAGACTGGTTTATTGAATAATAGAGTATCGTTTGATTTATTATAGTCTGTAGGACGATGCAGCATTCCTGTAAGTTTGGTTTGGAGGCAGTATTAGCAATGAGAAAGCACACAAGAGAGAGTCCCTAAACAATGACAAAGTATATGTACTGTCCCAGGTTAGCTCTTTCTTTCTTAACCTTACCCTTAACCCTATACCAAGTTCTAGATGGAAGTGTCCTAAAACAATTCCTACAGAATATGCCGCAGTTTCAGGTTCAACAAAAATTCAGTGCAGTGTCATGTGTAAACCCTAACCCTCTATCAGGAAAAGATCTTAATTTTTGCCTCCATTGTTTTAAATTTTTTTCAACCCTTCTCAGGTCGAGCTGTGTTCAGGATGACTTATCTTAACGGCCATGACTACAAACATCATTACTTTGAAACAGAGCACAGCATTGCCACAGAAATTGTGGACAAAGTCAACAATATCCTGGAGTTAAAATTCAGCCCAGTGAGAAAAGAGTTTGTTTTCACACAGGAGAAGAAAGCTCTGCAGAAACGTGATTCAATTAAAAGGGACTCGTTGCGGCCAGGCCATTGACCATATTAGAATAGCGTCAGAACCAGCTATTCCAGGGATCAATGTGGCACTGTTTTGCTTAGCAGTGCTTAATATCCATAGATGGGGGCTTTCCATCTTTGGAGCCCTTTCTGCATTTCAGGGATGATGGTTATGGCTCTGCATTACATCTTTGCTACATAAAATATGCAATCAGCTCCGCATAACTGCAACTCTTTAACTTGTTCTTGATGTAGCTACAAGGCTGTGAGAAAATCCAATTTGCTTTGCCCTTAATGCAACACTTTGTTGCTATCCATCTTTCTGTTGCATTTAACTGGAATAATAAAGTTATTGTTTGCATTCTTTGGCCATCTTTGTTGCAACAGTTTATTAACTGGTCCTGCTTAAAAATGGCTGGTAAAGGAGTGATTGTTGGGCGTGGTAGAAAGCAGCTCAGGTGGATGGGAATGTTTAAGGGGACAGCTGAGGACAAAATGGTTTAAAGAGCATGGGAAAAGTTGCAGCTTAAGGAGTTACAGCTATCTATGACTTTGATAAATAAAATTCAGTATTCTACCTTCTTAAAAAATGTTGCATTTAAATTGAAGTGGCTGTTAAGTGAATTGTGGTTAAGTGGAGTTGATTGTAATATGGAAATTTGTTATTAACAGGCTGTGTATGGTATAAGCTCTTACCCAGGTAGTCGTGAATTTTTGTGATAAAGAGAGAAGACGAAGGAATCAAAAGATAGGAAACTCTTTTACTCAGAGGGCGAGGCAACAGAAAATCTTCAGAGGAAGATACCCCTGTCTAACATGTGAAACTGCCATAGATTTTATTAGTGATGGTGTATAACTTTGTATTATAGAGCAGCAAAATCTAAAGGTCGTGGGTTCAATTCCCAGCCTTAGCTTTCCAGAGTGATCAGACCTGCCAGGGTAATAATAGTGTGAAGTTACATGAATGGGCATTAGCCTGGATATGAGACTTGCAGACCGCATTATTATTATTATTATTATTATTATTTATTATTATGCCATAGGAAAGAAGTTTGGAGCAAAGTGTGATAGTGTAAAGTGTTTTCATTAATGTGAAAAGACCTAATGCCATATAAAATATTATCATCAGATGCTTAAGTTTTTGAGCTTGCACATAAATTTGGATACCATTATTAGAACCAGCTTAAAATTCTTAACAAAATGGTACCAGAATTCTGATTTGACCTGATTTATGGGATGTGATGTTATAATATGCAGGGCTCAAGATCAAAAGTTTTAAAATATCAGGAAAAATCATAGAAAATTGCCACTGGCATTTTCAGGTCAAGAAAACCTCAAATCAGCAGAATTGGCCAGGTCTCAAAGCGAAAAGAATTGAAAATATAAAACTGGCTTGGCAGTTGGTAAATTTGTTCAGAATTACTTTTCTTTGTATTAGAGTGAAAACTGGTCAGACATTGCTAAACTTCACATGAAGAGTATGAGAAAAAATGTTAAATATAGAAAAATTATGGGAAAAAAAAACTTATAAGAAATGGTCTGTAGCAACTTTGTATCACCATAGATGACATGCATGTGGTGAAAGTTGTTTGACATCATTCATATCATAGACTAAAATGTCTGTATTTCTGGCAGGAACTATTTTGCATTTAAAAGCACTTTTGCAGTTTGGAAGCTTTTTTTTTTTGGTCAGGGGAGCATACCCATGGATATGGCAGAAGTGTTAGGCTACCTTCTCTTGCCTTTCTCTGAATCTTTTCTTGGCAGTTAAGCAGATCAGGTAATGCAGCTACAAAGGCTGGGGAATTTCAGCCAGATATGGCTTATTGATTTGATAAAACCTCGGTAGTGTACCTGACTCAGATTTGAGCACTAGGGTTCTCTAGATAATTTTCCTGGACAAGCAAAAGTCTCTCTTAGCTGCTTGGTATTTCCAGAGCTTAAACTGACAAGTAAAGAGGCTTCCAAATGTTTTTACTTCACTAATAGATGGGGTATAACACAGCAAGCCCAAGTTTATGATTTAACTCAGTTTTGCCCCAAACCGGCGCACCGAGTTATAACAAGTGACTGGAGATGGGTTACAACCTGGCAGAGAATTCAGCTGAAATGTGAATACAGTGTTTTCTCACATGTGTTAATGTGATAATAGTATGCTAGTCCACTCAGGGCCATAGTGAAGGATTTCAGTAATCAAGTGCAGATGAACGTCCCAAGCTGCCGCCTCTTGGGTGAAACCTGACAGAGCTGCCAATCTAAGAGAAAAGTTTTTCATGACTTTATGCAAACTGTTGTGATTATGTCCATTCAAGCTAGGCTATTTGGGTTCAGGTTCATCTGTTGAATTATGAGAAGATTATGTGAAAATGCTGTTAAATGAAGTCAGCTGTGACTGAGACAAACTTCAGGTAATAACGACAACTTATGTAGAAGTCCAACAAAGAAAACAACAACCTATAACCTTTTTAACTGGATAACTCATATGAAACCTAAGCAAAAGTTTCCATGTTTAAACCGAGTAAATTTATTTGGTATGGAAAGGTCTACTCTTGTCCAGAAATGTTACAAGAAAAAAGTATTTTGAAAAGTATTTTGAAAAGCGTGTGGAAATGACGTAGCATTAATTCAATTCATTGAAACAATGGATGTTTCACACAGTCATTAGCAATGGCAGTGTCTTCAAAATTCACCATTATATTAATGAATATAGAATATTAACTGTGTAACTATTACATAAAATTGGACTGGATGGACACAACGCAAACATTTAATGCCACTGTTGAATCATTTTGAATCTTGCTTCTGTCCCATAAGCTGTAACAGTGCAAAACTTATGGTCATCATAGGAGTATTCCAGGCTTTGAATAGGAAAATCCAGTTTTGAAAATTGGCAGCTCTGCATCTGGTGTCAAACTGAGTATTCTCTGCTTGCAGTATTTAGTGGAAGGATTGCTGGATGTCCTAACTCTGGCACTGAGTCTAATTACTGTATATTAGAATTAATTTCAAATTCATGGAGGCATAGGGAAAACTGAATAGAGTGTATGTTAAGACTAAGTGACACTAAGTGTTTCAGCAAATAATACGTGTTACTGAAAAATATGAATAAGAGGAAAGTGTGATAAGATGTGTGGAGATTATGTGGGGCTTAATTTACAGTATTTCATTATGATCTTACTGATAGTGAGCTTGGGATTATCCACTGAATTTAGTGAAAGTTAGACAGATTTATGTATCATGTACTCAAACACATTTAGTACTAGTAATGTTGTCGTGCCATGTGCCTCGCATCTTTTCGCATGCTGGCTGCATGATCCACTTTATAGTAACTGTTCTGCTGGCCAATCAGACGACACTGGACTGCAAAATTCAATCACCACCTCACACTGTTGGTGCTTCTTGTGAAATTATCTGACTGCCGCACCTAGCATAGTGATGATAAGGTGAGAACTGGTTTGACTGTAGTGCCTCAAGGGTTAATACAAAACTTAACAGTATTCTAAAATGCTTTGCAAGTGATAGTCCAGTTAGGAAAGTCATATGGATTTTGCTAAATTTTCTTGATATGAAAGAGTTTAGAACAGGGAAGTTTGTATTATGTGTAGTCTAGTGTATGATTAAGAATAAACTCCCATTGCTTTTCAGTAGGTTTATCAGTTTACTGTGTAATATCTAAGGCCAGATTTGCCATTTTACAGAAAATGACCCAATGCCCTAGAAAAATTTTTCAGAAAATGAGGAAAAAACTTTCATGTTGTGTGTTTCACTTTATCATTCAATCATTGTTATTGATAACTGGCATAATTTTGGCTATCATGTCTACAGAAGCTATCAGAGAAAGATAGGGAAATATTACACTCTAGACAGTGGTGCCACAAAGTGAATTTGATCTAATTTGGTCTTTGTGGTCTTTTTCCATAAGGAGGCAGTGATCGAATGTACTACACTTTGCATTAGTGCTAGCCAACCCTTGCATGTATGTGTACAAAGTAAAGACATGTATGTCATCTTATAGGTTGCATACTACATTAAGTATATGGTCTGTTCTCATGAGAAGATAGAGGAATGGATCCTTTTGTGCTTACCTATAACAAGGGTTCCCAACCTTTTTAGAGGGTGGGTCAGTTCAGTACTCTGTCATCCCATGGCAGCCAAACATCAGGTAGCTAAAAACGAATGTCTTTTCAAAATTCATCCAAAGTCTAACAACTTTAAAAGTTAAAGAAAAACTGAGATAAAATTTTTGGCATATTAACTCTCTATAATTGCTGCATTTTCATTGATTGATCTAAGTGCTGTATGTTTGTCACAGCAACAAGACTAAAAACAC
>JAWQUT010000283.1:62140-75439 GCA_033807755.1 Ellobium chinense
GCAGTGTTTTTTACTTGTTTGAATATCTTTCAGACAAGAGAACAGACAGTACGGAGACACTGTAAAAATGCTTTTTTCCACCCCTCTATATTATTCCTCCTCCTCCTTCCTCCCTTCCCCTTCCCATAAATAGTAACGCACCGGCATCGGCAGCGCACCACTCTGTTCATGCTGTATTCGCATCAGAGTTGCCACATTGCACTGATGCTTTTACCCTAACCCAGAAATGGCTTTACCCTCCAATTTCTCTATGCGCTATTTTTTTTTTAACGTATCCTTGGGCCATCATTTTAGTTCTCACTATCTGGTTCCCAACCCTATGAGCAGCAAATTTTATGTTTAAGGCTTAATTGAATATGGGGTGTCAAACCGAGAACCAAAAATGCCCCCCCCCCCCNCCCCCCCGCTCGCCCTCCCAAACAAAGGTACAAGTGCGTCAAATTCGCCAGATTTCTAAAAATGTGGCACCAAATTCATCAAATGGTAACATCGAAATTGGATTGTCTCAGACTGTGTTATGATAGTTAGTTGTGAGCAATAAAACAAACAAACAAAATAATTAAAAACTAGTTTTTGTCAGCGAGATTTGTAAAGCAAAACTCGTTTTATTTTATGAGGGAGCAGAAAAGAATCTTCTACAGTGTTCTTCGTAGATTTTCCCAACATCCTACAAAAAGCCATTTTCTTTTACCCGTAGGGAAAAATCCCTATGGGTGGCAGCACTAGTTTACATGCATGATTTGATGCCTTTAACTGGACGGGGCCTGAAACGGAGGCCCTTTTTTTTTACCTCAGCGACTGGTATGCCTATCTTCCATGAGGCGTGTCCTGAATATATAAACAATCTCTTTTCAAATCATCCTTGTGAATCAGGAAACTTATGAATGCAGTGCCAAAATTCATGCTGTTAGCACGTTTACATTTAAACAGTTGACTGAAAGCCATTAAGTGCAAATAAATACTATTCACAAAGAGTAGAGGTCTGGGAAGTTTTCATACTGATGCTGTTATTTTCACAAAAGAGAGAATTTGTAAAGGCGAAGAATGGTTCGGACTATTAAGAAGCTTTAATTCACCTTTCCGAAACAATCGCTTATTCGCCATGGCCTGAGNTAGTGCGTATATTCAAACCTGTTCCTCTTTGAACGACGATAATTTAGCGATTACTGCATAAAATGGCCAGAGAATTTGTGCGCTGTCATCAAATGATATAAACCTAATGAAAATATCATTCGAAAAATTTTGGGACAATTTACATAAAAAATCGTAAAACAAATAGTTTTACAACGAAAAATTATTACGTCGAAGCGGTGGTTTACAGTACTTAGATAGCAGACCTGACCATAATAACTTTTTCATTGCCCTTAATTGTCAGCAAAATGTGATTAGTGACCATAGAGAGTCATGAGTCTCACGGAATTTACAAAACTATCAATATTTGAAGTTAGGAGTTTCAAAGAAAATGAAAGGTAAAGTAATACCAAATTTAAAGTAGCAATGCCAATAGTGCACCATTTGTCCTGACGGAAATCGGCTTAGAAAACAAAATGGACCCCTATACCTTCTCATCCACCCCACACCCCACCCATTTCCCGAGACACTAATTTAAAGATGGCAACATCATACAATTGAACAAAAGCGCACATACACACAACCCAAAATTGAAACTAAAGCGGACATAAAATGCGGCCACATTGATTCAAAACTGAAATGCACATGTCACCTTCATCACTCCACTCCCAGCTACACACACCCATTATTTTATCTACATATTGTGACAGGGACTGCGAAAAGGAGTCTAGTGGTAAAAAATTTCGTTGAAATTTTAGGCGTACTCTATCGACTGCTTCGAGTGAATATCAGCTATCTTTACAACTAAATAAGGTAGAGATAGCTGATATTCACTCCAACGACTGCTTGGAGTGAATATCAGCTAGATGAAGGAATAGAGGAGAGAAAGCTGATATATAATTAGAACAAACTGTCAGCCAAACCAACAATAACATAATCCTCAACTCTACCGATTTTAGAAGCAAAAAAAAAAAATGTCAATCCTGTCTTTTTAGCACATGTGGGTGCGTGCAAAGAAAAGGTGTATAAAATAAGTAACTATATAAACACAAATAACAACTTTTTATAGGGGGGTAATATCATACCAGGAGGGGTAGCTTGATACCGGTCTCAGATTACCCCCCCGGTAATCTTATACCGGTATCAAATTACTGGGGGGTAACTTCATACGGGGGGTAATTCTATTCCTTTACACCGGCATCGGCAGCGCAAAACTCTGTTCATGCTGTATTCGCATCAGAGTTGCCACATTGCACTGATGCTTTTACCCTAATCCAAAAATGGCTTTACCCTCCAATTTCTCAATGCACTATTTTTTTTTTAAACGTATCCTTGGGCCATCATTTTAGTTCTCACTATCTGATTCCCTATGAGCAGCAAATTTTATGTTTAAGGCTTAATTGAAGATGGGGTGTCAAACCGAGAACCAAATATTGCCCCCCCCCCCCCCCCCCCCCNCCCCCCCCGCTCCCCCTCCCAAACAAAGGTACAAGTGCGTCAAATTCGCCAGATTTCTAAAAATATGGTACCAAATTCATCAAATGGTAACACTGAAATTGGATTGTCTCGGACTGTGTTATGATAGTTAGTTGTGAGCAAGAAAACAAACAAACAAAATAATTAAAAGCTAGTTTTTGTGAGCTAGTTTTGTTTTAAAACTCTTTTTATTTTATGAGGGAACAGAAAAAATCTTCTACTTTCCCTCACATTTTACAGTGTTCTTCTTAGATTTTCCCAACATCCTACAAAAAGCCATTTTCTCCTACCCGTAGGGAAAAAATCCCTAAGAGTGGCAGCACAGGTTTACATGCATGATTTGATGCCTTTAACTGGACGGGGCCTGAAACGGAGGCCTTTTTTTTTTTTACCTCACCGACTGGTATGCCTGTCTTCCATGAGGCGTGTCCTGAATACATAAACAATCTCTTTTCAAATCATCCTTGTGAATCAGGAAACTTGTGAATGCAGTGCCAAAATTCATGCTGTTAGCACGTTTACATTTAAACAGTTGACTGAAAGCCATTAAGTGCAAGCAAATATTATTCACAAAGAGTAAAGGTCTGGGAAGTTTTCATACTGATGTTGTTATTTTCACAAAAGAGAGAATTTGTAAAGGCGAAGAAGGGTTCGGACTATTTAGAAGCTTTAATTCACCTTTCCGAAACAATCGCTTATTCGCCTTGGCCCGAGAGTGTGGCTCAGAAGCGTGAATGACAGAATGCCTGACAATCTTCTGTTAAAATGAAGATCTGCAAGGTAAATAATACATGGGAGGCGGCTGGGCTAACTTGGCCATGTGGAAATGTTTTCTAAGCCTTTCGGAAAGGTCAAGTTTTACAGTTACAGCAATTCTGCAATCTTATGACAGCATTAAACTGAACAATAATAATATATTTGGATAATGTAATAAATCTTGAACGGACAGAAAATGCAGAGTCATGTCTTGCGTTACACTATAGAGGTCCGCATGAAAAGTTGATTCACATAAAGATCAATATTATCGAATAGGTCTTTGGTGTGAAATGATCGATAAAATCATGAGTGTCAAATAATACTCTTGACTGCGTTATCTCAATTCTAAGGGAAAATAGGGAAGGCAGCGAATAGGTACAGGGAAGGATAAACGGAGCTTTTTTTTTTTTACACGTGTTGCAGTCAATCATTATGAGGCTTATGTTGCGAGATTAGGAATTGAAATATCAGGCTTTGAAAGTGATCCAGTGTCGAGTTTTTGTTTGTTGCAGAAATCGAGAGTAAAATCAATTCTGTGCACAAAACTATTGATTTTAGGTGCGAATGGCAACTAACTGCAAAAAAAAAAAAGTTTTCATGACGTAGAATAGATAACTTTTGATGTGAAAAAATGTTCCTCATTTATTATTTTCTCATAATATTTTTCATTGCCTGACCCCCTGCTACCCCAAACAACTATATCTAGGGCCAAGCGTGAATAACATTAGGTCAAAACTTCTCTCACTTAATGAAAGTACACATATAAAGCTTTCAGATCATGCCAATAACTTTCAAAATAACATCCAGCGGGATTTTAATGGTATCTGACGTGGCAAAACAACTTCACAAAAGACCCGGCCACGACATTCATAACATCAAAACTATGACATAAAAATGTTAATCAGTTTTTTTATGACATAATAAGAGCAAGATAAACTTCTTCAAAGCAGTATACCAACAGTTAGTATTCTGTTGAGTGGGTTATCAAAATTAATGTCAAATATTACACGTAAGTGACGTGTCAACAACGTAACTAAAAATAGCATGTGCGAATTGTAAATGACGTAAGTAGTAAAATTTAAGATTAGCTGGCTCCACGTAAATTTCCTTCTCAACAAGTGCATAGTTCAAAATCAGTTTTTTTTAGGCTTGAATTTTTATCGAAGTCTATTTGCTGACTCAGAACTGGGATACAGAGTATTTTATCGGCGTCTCTGTCTGGCTCAAGAAGCCTACAGAAAATTTTCTGATGAAAGACATTGTCATGGTCATCTGTCTTGGGTCATTGAAAATGCTGTCCTCCATCTTTTGGTGTTTAATACAACATAATCATCAAGACAAATGTGAGCAATTGGGAACTGTGTCAGAGTCACGGGTAAACATTGGGCTTACACGAGGAAGTTAGGGAACAATATTTAGGCTGAAGGTATTTAAGAGTTACATTGCTCTGATGTAGTGGTAGCACGTTCATGTCTGCAAGCCGAGAGACCCTGGGTTCGATCCCAGATAGGGATAGGGAATTTTCTTGTATTAATTTTTTTCGGCCTATGATCTCAAAATTGATCTTTCACAGTGATTTGGTAAAATGCCTTGCGACACACTTCCCAAGAAAACGTGTGAGAGGAAACAAAATTATCAGACTGGGCTCACTTTGTTCCTCTTTTTTACGTGGATAATGAATAGAATATTCCTTTCCACCCAATTACACAAAGTCAGTTTTTTTTTTCTCCTGTGCCCAAAACATTTCAATTACTCTATCAGATTGGGCTCACTTTATTCCCCTTTTTTACATGGATAATGAATAGAATATTCCTCTCCACCCAATTACACAAAGTCAGTTTTTTTTTTCTCCTGTGCTCAAAACATTTCAATTACTCTATCAGACTGGGCTCTCTTTATTCCCCTTATTTACATGGATAATGAATAGAATATTCCTTTCCACCCAGTCACACAAAATCTGATTTTTCTTTTGTGCCCAAAACATTTGAATTACTCTATCAGACTGGGCTCACTTTATTCCCCTTCTTCACGTGGATAATGAATAGAACATTCCTTTCCACCTGGTTACACAAAGTCAGATTTTTCTTCAGTGCCCAAAACATTTCAACTACTCTATGGCTCAACTTCTCTCGAAACACCACCCAGACTACTTTTAGGTCTGGCTTCAAGTGAGTTTATATTTTATAACTGCAGAACTAGAGTTTATGAGGTTTATGAATAAATAACAAATTTAATAATGTCTTGCAACCGGTCAAAATAAGACTTTTGTCGCTAAATCATCAACTGAGATAATGGGGCTCTGAAAGTGATTGGGGTCGAACGTTTGTTTGTTCTGTACACATGATTCATGGTTTTTAGTGATGAATGGTTCCTATATGTGTTGAAGTTGTACTTCATTTCCAAAGTTCCCAGAAAGTTTCCCATTGCATGGGGATGATTTCCATTCAGTTCATATGACTAGATCTCAGACTAGTAAATGCTGGTTCAAACTTTTTAAAAAATTTCATCTAATGAATGTACAGACATTAAGATTTCATTATATTATACCAATAACTTGATGTAGCCAAAACCGCGACTTAAGCGTTGTTTTGACTGGCTACACTATGGCAAACAAGAGACCCATTGTTAACAAAGAGTATAATAGGATTCGTGGTCATAAGGTCCTATTGTGGGCTCTTCACTTTCCTCTTCTACTAACTTCGATACCACCTGCACTGATGACGATATTCCTTCATCGTAGTCAATGATGGAAATTGTACCGGTTTAGCGGTTATAAATCGTTTTGAGTGTGTGCGCATATGGCTTGTCAGCGAAAGTTTAGAGCTTGCGCATCAACGATGGGATCTCTTCTCTTACCATCTTAAGAATTACATTAATGCATTACCGCTAAATGCACCAAGATTGGCGTTTAACATGCAGAGTTAAAGCAATTCCTGCGATGGAAAGAGATCCCATCATTAATGAGCAAGTTCTCAAAGTGTCCTTCACATTGATTGCAAGTATATGTGTAAAAGTTGTATGGATGCTGGCAGTTCTGTCTTTCCTCGCTGCTCTTTTGTGTTGGGTAGATGTGATTCTTCTGCTCTCAGCGTTATAAGCCCCGCTACAGAGTCAAGTGAATCTACCACAGGCCATTATTTGATACATATATTACCTTTCTGTTTGCCTAGTAAGCAGTCCCTATCTATGTGTTTGAAGTAAAGTTCGCTTACTTTTTATTTAAAATTTTATTTTAAGACCCGGACTATCTATTAAATTCATATTCTTGTATGTCTGTCTAAAGTGTCTATCTGTCTCTATCAATCGTAGTCACCATTCCCACTCGGTTTCTCTATTCCTTTCTCCCTCTTTTTTTTCCCTTATCAATCTATCCGTCCATCCGTCTCCCTGCCTACTCCGGAACGCGGAACAAGGCATTCAATGGTATAAAAGCACCCAACTGTCACTATCATTTCCAACCCCAAAATGTCGCGTTACAGTAAACCTTCTCCTCAGTTTACAAGTGTTCTAAAGGATATTTGGTATAAACCTGTGGGTCAGTGCCTGGGGCAGGCTTAGGGAAGAGAGTAAAAAAAAATCCCACAGTTGGAGGAGTACTTGAACAATATCTGAGGATCCACTTTCTCTTTCTTTACCTTGTTCTTCACTTTGCCCTTAAAGGTTGAAGAAGCCTAATCCGTTCTTCCTCTTTAAGCCAATAAACTGTTTTCTCCACTGTCACTGACAAGCATTTCCACAATCTCTAAGTCTTCTGTGATAGTCTGCAGAATTCAATGAGCTTTTAAAAAGTGATGTTCAAAATATAAGTCTTTTATTTCGTATTCTGGCCACGAACCGATACATCAAAAGGCGTAATCAAGCTAACTAGTTTCCTTAATGCCAAGTGCTCCTCACAGAAGGCCACACCAAAACCGAAGTGAATGACCCAAACTTCAGGATTAGTTTACAAAATCAGAAGAGAACGCAAACTAACCTGCAGACAGGTTCACAAATTTAGGGCCCATTCTCCATTTTTCAGTTTTACTGTCTTCTTAAAGCATATGGTAAAATCCTATTTTAATTAAATGAGGAGTTTATAACCTAAAGGGACAGAGGGTGGATATTTGCTTCACAGCCAAAAAAATCCATATTATTTTTCAAAAAACTTTAAACTGCGTACATTTTCCTTCCGCCTGACCATTTGTGAGTAAATACCCCTGGAATGTCGGGATTTTCGTCCTTACATCGCCGCCATTTCTCATGCTGCGTGACGTCATTAAGCGAGAACTGCTAGTAGACGATCAGTACAGACGTACGATCGAATTGTCAAGTCCAGTCGTCTCTTAGCCTATCTCGCTTTCTGATGTCGCGCTGCACGAGTAATGGCGGTGCGCGGGATGAAAATCCCAACATTCTTGTGACGAGTCCTTGAAGCCATTAAAAAATATACGACAGTATTATTTCAGGGCAGCGATATCGTCCTTCGGAAAGACACTTACTAATAATGAGACTGTTAGACGAAAAATATATGCCGTTTAAAGTTTGTAAAAAAAAAATTATGTGGAATTATTAGGCTATGAATCAAATAACTACCCCTGTCTCTTTAAGTCAAGCACATCTTGGGAGAGACTCAGGATTGTCCAACGGGACAATTGTAACTAGAGGCAACGATAAAGTAAACAAATCTATTTCTCAGGCAGCTGACAATCGACCTTTAACAAAAACTCAAATGTGAGGTATTGCGATGTTTGAACACGATTATTACGAATTTCCCAGAACGTTTTTAAGATGTTTCATATTGCGCATGCTATATCGTCACGCTTATTCCACATTCGCCTAAGTCACTTTTTGAGGTTTTAAGGAATTACCATTTAGAGCTCTCGATCAACCTGTTGATCAAAGCAAAACAATGAGACAGATGAGGTTTAGCTTGTAAATTTGGGATATAATAACGAGTCAAACCTCTACGTTTATTTGTAACAGGCAAAAGATGATTTGGTAGATTATAGTACACCTCTAATCATGAAAACACACGACTTAGGCAAGCGTGGAATGAGTGTGACGATTTTGCAATTATCACAGGGCATATTTGATCCAGATATTATTGTATTGTGTTTCAGAGTGGAATAATGCTTGTTTCCTGTAAATGGCTTTGGCAATAAGCACGTTAGATCTAAGTTAATCCTTTGGGTGAAGAAAAAAGTCAATAAAGATAACGTGTTCACTGTCTCATGTTGGACACGATCTGGATTTGTCCATATTTACTTAAAGCACGTTTCTGATTTTTTGGTTCATATATCTAAAGGTCCCTTGCCTTCTTCCGCATTCTAACTTTTCACCACGTTATCGGGACGTGATCATTTTTTCCCCTACTTACATGAATACTTTAATTTTTACAAGAAGAATTGTAAAAGAAAGAATGGACATGGACACGCCTCTTCCTGGTCATTCAGCTGGTGTATGATCACTAATTTATTGTATTCATTATATTCCTGCCCCCCTTCCACCTAAAGGTTAAAATATCAGAGCTCAGAGGTGTGTTTACTTCAAGGCAGACACGAATGTGAGATGGTAGTCGCCTCCCTTAGCATAAATTTTGCTTCCCGCTCCGAGCACTGGTCTGACTGCGGACCTCCGAAATTCAAAATGGCGGTCATCAGCTTTGAGATTGAAGGGAGAATCTCGGTCACAGGACGTGACAACGTTACACAAATGGATGGAATTGTTTTCAACGACGATAACTGATCGTAGAGCCGCAGCTTAATTTTGGAGGAGGCTGAATAGATTCTATTTTATGGTGAACACGCCTCATAACTCACTTTTACAAATGCCCATGGTAACACGAACACAAAGCATAAAATTGGAGAGGGAGGGGGAGGTNGTATTTTCCCTGAAGGTGGCCACTTTCTGAGAAAGTTCGTGTGTTTTTCTCATAATGGTAGAAGCTCGTGAAATTTTATTCCAAGGACAATGAATATCGCTGATAACACTGGGGAACACAGTAAAAAGTGTTTTAAGTTTGACACCTGTTGTAGGGTAATTAGGGGTCACTGAGTCCGAAAATGCCATCAGTTTTGCGATATCAGGTCAAATTTTGACACACTATCGAAAAATATATTATGGTAACAAATAGGTGAAATCAGGGGACATAACCACGTGAATCACAAAACTTGTCAAGGGAAGTTATTGCATTTTTTTTTTATTAAAAAACAAATGATCTGTGTTTTAGGCAAATGTGGTGTAAATACTGTTGTTTATTCTGTTTTTTTTGTTTAAGAATAATTAACTGTAATTTTGTTTTTAAATGAAATTTTATTCTAACAAAACATACTAAAATCAAAAATAAAAAAATGAAATACATGCAAAACTATGAAACTGTAGAGTTTGTAGAGATCTATAATTCTCGATGTTAACATATAAGTAGTTTTCTTCTGTGTGCACAGCAGTTTGCAAAAAAGTGAATTTCTTTGAAGACAGGGTAAACCGTTCGGAGTTAAGTGTTGATCATTGGTTGTTTGTTTACCCCAAGTGACGCGCTTATTGCCAAAATATCTGATTGAATGAAACGCAATTTTCATAATATTTGCTTTGTAGTGAGTCATTGATTGATATCAAGCATGTTTGTTTTTTTTTTTCAAAATCATTTTAATCTAGAATTTTGCATAACAAGCAAGAAAACTAATCCTCATCCTATTACTTTTCGGTACACACAGTGTGATATGAAAACATAATAATGAACCCATAGAGATGTATCGATATCGCTGTCCTATAGAACAAAAAGTTTGGCCTGAAAGAGAAAGCCTAACGGTGGGTGAGAAAAACATCATTCATGAAGGTTTTGTTGAAAAAAGAATTGTCTTCCCCCCTCTCCACATCAAGCTTGGCCTCATGAAACAATGTGTTAAAGCCCTTGACACAGATGGTGACTGCTTCAAATACTTAGCTGTAGCCTTTCCTGGTCTATGTAGTGAAAAGTTGAAAGTCGGTATTTCCGACGCACCACAAATCAGGAAATTGATTCAAGATCCAAATTTTGTACAATCTATGAACAATACAGAGAAACAAGCATGGGAATCATTTGTGGATGTTGTGAGAAACTTCCTTGGGAACAGGAAAGCTGAGAACTACAAGCAGATTGTTGATAACATGCTCAAACATTTCCAAAAGTTAGGCTGCAATATGAGCATCAAGGTCCATTTTCTCTTCAGTCACATCGACAAATTGCCATTTAATTTGGGAGCTGTGAGTGATGAGCAAGGAGAACGTTTCCATCAGGACATTAAGGTGATGGAGGAGAGATATCAAGGGAGGTGGGACACACATATGATGGCTGACTACTGCTGGAGTGTGATGAGAGACTGCCCTGGGACATAGCATTCCAGGCGTTCTGTAAAGCGAAAATTTGTGCCTTAACGCTCTTGCAGCAAGTAATCTTTGTCAAGACAATAGTCTAAATGTATTAAGTATTTTACACAGGCCTTAGACAATTTTAATGGCTTTTTGTTTCCTAGGGAGTCGAAACAGTTGTAAATTAAGCCTTATCAAGGGTGGTAACTCGTACAGGAAAAGTTTGACCTGATACAGAAAAACTAAGGCCAGATCTGGAATCAGTGACCTCAAAATAGGGGGAAATGGGTCTCAAAGTGAAAACACTTTTTAAAAAGTTTATTTTTGTTCCCCAGTGTAATCGATCAACTCTGCAAGTTTGGTGTCAGCTATGGAAAGGGTGTCATCAGGGTCATAGGTCAACACTCGGTTCATACATGGGCGTTCGAGAAGTGTGTAGGAATAAACCGCTGTCAGGCTAGTATTCCTGAAGTGTACAGGTTACCGCAAACTTTATTTGCCAGAAAATGGGACAACGACAAGGTGCAACTAAGTCCTGGCGGAGACAATCAAAGTTTCTAGCAGTAGGTGATGTCTGGCCTTCTTATTGAAATTGACCTGTCACAGTGGGTACGTGGGAAATAAAAATGTTTATTTTATATATACATAGAACCTTACCTCCTTATCTCCCTCAACCACTCGTATGCACAAAAAAAACAACAACTCCGAATCTAACGCGTATTGGTCCATGGAAATGTACGGAAACGTTTGGGATTGAACATCTCGTAACGTGGTCCAGCAGCTAAAGACAGCTTAGCGATTCAAAAACACATCTTCTACACACAATTTCCTTTGTCGTGTGGAAGTATCAAGAGGAAACATCCCCGGGTATGTAAAATTGTACGCTGGAAAGAAGATACAGAATCTCATGGTGTATAACTTTCTTTTTCCCTCTCTATTCCTGGAGTCTTCTTTCAGCAGACAACATGCATTGTAGAATTCTCGTATAAGCTTTTTAATTATTTAAGGTCTCGGTTATCAGTTCCTGTCATTTTCTCCTATCTATTTGTAACCGGGTGGAAAGGCATATACAGCATAGTATTCTTTCTGTTATATTTAAGGAGGAGGAAGGTGAACTTAGTCAAATAATTTTTCATATGTTACATATTATTTTAAGGAAGTGTGTCACCAGGGATTTTACCAAATTACTGTGAATTTTCAATTTTGAGAAGAAGGGCCGAAAAAACCTACTCTATAAATTTTTATCCCTGCCGGGGATCGAACCAGGGTCTCTCAGCTTGCAAGTCCAAGCGTGTTACCAACTACACTACAGGGAAGCTAACTTCATAGCAATTTAATTCTTAAATACCTACTGCCTGAATCGGTCCCTAACTTCCACGTTCGAACCTAGTGTTCACCCATGACCCAAACACACTTCCCGACTGCTCACACTCCCCCCTGCTTATCCATGTCATGTCCTCATGACAACTTACAGCTCTCGATGAGTATGAGGTCATTCTTATATGATATCTCTACTCCATCGGTATACTGTCCACAATGAACCTGAGGTCATTCTTATACATGGTTATCTCAGTTCTTAGAATACTACCTCCCACTTTGTCTTATGTCTCTGCCTATGGGTTACAGAACCCTCTACTCTCGTTACTGCATCCCCAAGTCCCTAATGAGACATCCTGCCGACAACGCCAAGTGTAACCGGGTGGAAAGGTATATATATATAGGGTAGTATTCTTTCTCTTATATTTAAGGGGGAGGAAGGTGAGCTTAGTCAGATAATTTTTCAGATGTTACATATTATTTTAAGGAAGTGTGTCACCAGGGATTTTACCAAATTACTGTGCATGATCAATTTTGAAAATAAGGGCCGAAAAAAACCTACTCTATAAATTTTTGTCCCTGCCGGGGATCGAACCACCCTCTCAGCTTGCAAGTCCGAGCGTGTTACCAACTACACTACAGGGAGGCTAACTTCACAGCAATTTAATTCTTAAATACCTACTGCCTAAATCGGTCCCTAACTTCCCCGTGCGAACCTAGTGTCACCCATGACCCAAACACACTTCCCGACTGCTCACATATTCTCCCAAGTTTAGATGTTTATGAAACCTCAGGTTTGACAATTTCCTTCATTCGACATATCTCATCATCGATCAGAAACGGCTAGTCACATAATTTTCACAACATATGCAACTGGGTCGTTCCCGAAGCATCGAGAACCTGTAAATCGTCTTTTGGACATATTTATACGCCTTTCATTGTGCTACGGTAAACAGCCGTGTGTAAATATGTCTTTGTAATTTACATTATTGTGTCTTGCGTATCCGTAGATAACTTATTTAAATGTTGGTTTATCAGGTATGTAACATTATCCATTGTTCTGTTGTTGGGCAAGGATTGTGTCTACCTCGTCGGTCCTCCTCTGGTCCAGTTCCTTCCTTGCACTAAATGTTTGAACTAGGCCTCATTTCATGTACAGCGTTGCCAACATTGTACCAAACTTTACGGGTAGATCCCCCAACCCCTTCNGTTAAATAAGAAAAAAAAAAACAGCAACAAAAAAACAAACCCACAACCAGATAGACAGACAGACAGACAGGCACACAGACAGACACACACAGACACAGACACACACAGGCACACAGACACACACACACCACACACACACACACA
>JAWQUT010000283.1:93882-105775 GCA_033807755.1 Ellobium chinense
CCCCCACACGGTCAATTGATGTAAATTCGTCACTACTCTTTGCTTGTAATTTAAGTTATTGAAATTATGCATTTTAAATTACCCTTTTTATTATTTTGTAAGACTAAGACATTTTGTCTCTTTCACTTGAGTTCTAGCTTTGTTGGCCCTTATTTGGTAAAGTTTACTCTCGGCACTATTTGTTGTCGAGGATTAGGAAGTCAGTGTCAAGTTTGGCCTATGTAAGGAATTGAGTCTGAAATCTGGCGCCAGACAGTCTTCTAGTTGATACAGTTACTGTATTTACTATTTGGGATGAGACGGAACTGCTGTTGGTATTGATTCAGATGTGATCCTTAGTGTTTTTGTGTGCCTGAGAAAGCCACTTTTGATGACCTTAGGCTGGCTGAGGTTTCTTTTTTTTTTAGTTGATTAATAAAAGTGTTCATCACGTACCCAGTCAAAAATGTTCTGCGTTATGGTTACACTTGGTTTTTGTATGTGTCCCTTCCATCGGTCCACATATTATATATAAAATCCACCCCTTCCTTTCTTGGGCCCTGCCAGGATATAAATATTGTAAACAGACCTGTGGCGATATGCATAATCCATACTTTAATTAACGTATTGCGTTAACTGCGGTGAACACTATTAATGTTTTGGGAGTTTCCCGTGGTTACCGCCATGCGTTAACTAACGTAAGGATTATGGGATTATGCATACGGCCATTGTAATCTAGAGACGGCGCCCAATTAAAAATTTTCAGACACGATTTGAGGCTTTTTAAAAAAATATAGATATAAAGTGTGTTGGGCTTATCTTATTAGCACGGGGTCAGAACCGGGGCAAATAAAAATTTAGGGACCAGGTCAGAAAGAGATTTATCCGTCTTGAAAAGAATTTGTTAAAAATTTGTTACCAATCACCCCCTGTTTCTTCTCATAAAATAGGGCAATGGAAGTACTTCAACTTTCATGGGGAAAAAAAATCCAAAATCACTGTACAATTCTGCAGTTCCTTTGTCGTGCCCAGAGAGGAAAATAACAATATAATATATGCCAAATCCTCTACCGTCATCAACATCTGATGAATGTGGCATCAATCTGCATTCGACAAACAACATCTCGAATAAGACGAAAATGTTTGGTATGGTAAGTTGTATGCTATACGTTCCTTTGGCTTTCCTCTCGTCAGTAGCTGCTAAGTATGAAGCAAGCTGTGTTTGAGCCCTCTCCTTAGATGTTTTCTTGTTTAATCCTCGTTATCTTTTTTCTGTCTTACTTTCCATAAAGGGAAAGAAATCTGAAAAGTTATCTAGACCTTGCAGATAAAAGAAAAGTCCAAAGTGACTTTCGTATGATGTACACAAATTTTGATAATCCATGGGGACCTTTTGTATAGCTACATAGAAAATAGTCTCCATGCCCACTCCCCCTCCTTCCGCCTCTTACCCCCAGCACACACTTTTCCCTCTTCCCATGCCTGTGTTTCACGACCAAGCCGATTGACCGAATTCCCTGAGTTTGATAGACTTCACTTTCACACTTCGTGCACACGCTGTTAAGAGCACCGCACTAAGCACATCTACACACAAAGTGCTGACGTAGTGAAATGTTTTTAGCGTCTCAGTAGAAGATTTCTGTCCGATGAACGAAATCAAAGATTTAAGCCTTGATAACGCAGAAACCATTGCCTAGCTCAGAAATACGTTTAGAAGGTCTATTCATGTATCTTATGACAATGGTGCGACTCCATGTAATCAGTATGAAATTCCACTAGACTAGATCTCTAAATCTTTTTGTCAGATCTTGCGCGCATCTGATATCCACCCTAATTTCCCCTTTTCACGACTCAAATTCGTTTCCTATCTGTTTCATGATTGTAGCCGCTGCCGAAATGCCAGTGATCACCCGTCTTTAAAATGGGAGAAATTCAGAAAGTGACCTGGCATGTTGGAATTTATAGTCTAGTAATTTGAAGCCGTTTACGTTTCACTTGTGTCACGGTCACTGTGACGAGGAAAATGGGGGAGGGATTCCGAATGAGACTCACACCTGAGGCTTCTGTCTCAATAGGGACATTACGTGAGGAACTCGCCTTCTAATGTTAGCATCGATACCAAGAACATGACATTCCTTCACCCCCCCCCCTCTCCCCCTCTCCCCTCTCTAGTAATCCAAGACGNCGCCTCCGTCCAACCCAAGAAAAAATCCCATAAATAATGTTTTACTGTCTTTCACCAAACAGGCAGGAATTTAACGAGCTCCACGTCGTCCCAGCCCATGACCTAGAAGTAGGTCACTCTATACGAAAGTACCAACATGTGGAAGTCGTAGAGAATCATGACGCGGACTCGGTATCGGTGATGTCCATCAACGAATACATTGCTGGGGCTCTCGGTGGTAAGAGTTCAACATGATGGGGAGCTTGTGGAGTAGAGCCAGGAGGAAGAGGATGGATGGATGGATGGATGGATGGATTAGAAAATCACGACAGCTGTCATGGAACGATGACAACTAGATGTAGTCACAGATCAGTACACAGACGACGATGAGGTCGCGGTACTTCTAGAAATGATACCACTACTAACACTGTTGATAAGAGTATTTCTGTCTCTCCGTTTGTCTGTACCAAATCATAGCGCTTAGGGTGACGATGATAATGATGCCAGCGAGGACGAGAGGTTGTAAATTATCAGATTTTTGTACTCCTTCTTCAGGAATCGCCGGTGTCGTAGTGGGACATCCGTTTGACACAACCAAGGTAAGACCATGATATATTTGGCTGTTAGTATGAAATACACATGAACTAGTCTACTGGATGGTGCCTTCGCTTTCACCCTCGCCTGAGCTTTCCTGCAACGCCGGTATCTATGCATATTAAGAGTAGGCACCTCCTTGCTTGCTCGGCCAGCTGCAGAGTCAGACGAGTCACTCGATGTTTAGGTATGAAGATGCCGACGCTGTGTTGTTGTTGTTGTTGTTGTTGTTGTTGTTGTTTTACATCCCTCACTGATTCATCAAGGTATCTCGAGCCAAAATATAATTCGAACATAATATGTTGTTTAATTCTTCCTCCAAATTTTGACACATAGAAGTATGTCTCAAGACCAATGAGATTTTTATGATTTTGACCGCGAATGATACTATCTGAAATTTAAGGTCTTATTACACAGTAGACAGGACTACCTTACCCACCTAGCAAAAACAGATTAACACTTGAATGGCAAATCCTCATCTATTCGGAGTCTACAAAAATACCGGCATCTATCTCAGCCTTTGAAGTTCATTTCCCTAGTCTCCATGATCGATTTTCTTTTTCTAAATGGGACTGTAAAAAACAAATTGCATACCTTTTTGCCATGTACAACTGGCATCTTCATACCTTTAGGGATAGAAGGTGATCGTGCCCATCAGCGTATGATTTCTGAATCTTCCCATTAAGCACGCGCCTTGCTGTCTTTTCTTTTCTTTTCAGCCTCCGTTCTCCCCGCCATGCTGGCGGTTCTAGTGAGTGAAAAATTATTTGTTCTTGAACGTCAAAGCTCATTTCGTTTAATAGACTGAACCAGTTCTAAAAGCAATATTGATGATGACAGAGGGATCAGTAATTTACTTTCACAGTGGTGGTTCACGGCTTTCACAGCAGCTATAGCAATTAGCATTGAACCAGAGCATATTAGTTAAATAATATCGAAATATAATGAGGTTAATTAGTTAGCTTATCCCCTCGTGATGACAACGTGTTAACAGAATTAATTAGAACTAGATTATTAAGAACGAACTTACAGTAAAAGTGATGATCTATCTCTGTTGGAACGGCTATCACATTAGGCGTTGCAAAGGAGATTCAGATAGTCCTGCAGATTACCAGGTTTTCCGAGAGAAATATGGCCAGAAGCACTTGCCTCAATACTAAATACTAAATTGAGGAGACCCCTCTTGGACCTGCAGAAGAGCGTCAAATTTACCAACAGCACAAACTAGAAAGCGAGTAAGGAAGTGCAGAAGAAGAAGAAGGAGGAGGAGGAGGAGGAGGAGGAGGAGAAGGAGGAGAAGAAGAGAAGAAGAGAAGAAGAAGAAGAAGAAGAAGAAGAAGAAGAAGAAGGAGAAGAAAGAGAATGTACAAGATCCAGAAAATGTTCAGCTTTTGTTTGTTTTAAAATCCTCTATTTTCAAAGTAGCTGTTCACACCGCCCATTTTAGTTTAGGTTAGGTGCTTTTGAAGGCATCTGCGAAGGCATATTTTGTGTCGCAGTTCAACTCGTATCAGCTTCATCGAACTTGTATGTTTTCGACCAGTACATATTATTATGTAACCAGTCGGCAAGGCATATAGTATCCATTCTTTATTATTAAGGGTGAGAAATGTGAGCTCAGTCAGATATTTTTTCGATGTTACATATTATTTCAGTGAAATGTGTCATCAGAGATTTTTACTTGAGAGGATGGGTCGAAAAAAACCTACACTAGAAATTTCATGCCCCTGCCGGGAATCGAACCAGGGTCTCTCAGCTCGCAAAGTCTGAACGTGTTACCACTACACTACAGGGACGCTAACTTCACAGCAATTTAATTCTAAAATAGCTACTGCCTGAATATTATTTCCTAGCCTCCACATGCGAGCCTAGTTTCGCCCGTGACCCTAACACACTTCGTGACTGCTCACATAACTATGTTACGTTCCTGGAGGGAAGTGGGAAACTTACGACAAAGTGCAATTACCGAAAAGATTTACCTAAAAGTGAAGATTACCTTGACACGATAAAGCTAATCTTGGAAATGCAGATAACACCCCACTACTATCGGATTCTAAGAACGGCAGTTAAAACATCCGGGTCGCTATGCGAATGTGATATTATATTGATTAAGCAGTTCCGCTTAAGAACTTGCCGTCAGCAAAATAAATATGAAAGATACGCGAGGAATTTCATTACAACTTTTTTTTTAATTTTGATGATAGTTCATTTCAAAATTTATTGTGAACAGATTCAGATGCAAATACGAACAACAGGGCAGCACCGACTGGAAAAGACCTCAGAGGCGTTTGCCAGTGTGGCAGCGCAGGGGCTCGTAAGTAGTCTGTGAACGTGCATGTCCGTTGTGTTAACTGTCGACCCCAAAGACTCTCACAGCTATACCTTGTCAATACCTTGTCCCAAGACTGACATCGTCATGTTCGGGGCATTCCCATAGACACTCCGTCCCCCTTTCCAACAGCCATCGTAAGGTGTGACTCTCACAGCAGTCATTGGTTAAATACTTATGACACAGGACTTCCTATAACTGCTGATGGTATTACATCAGTTTTTGTTTGTTATGTTCCCTAATATTATAATAAATGTCACTAAAATTAGAGTCAATAGAATTAAATTATCTTGAGCTTCCCGCAAGAATCTGTCTAGTTTACTCGCTTGTGAGTGAGCGCAGAGTGTTATTTTGATGTTATTCTTGTGATTGAGCGCAGAGTGTCATTTTGATGTTATTTTTTTGTCTGCTACAAATCTGACAAATGACAAATGATAAAAGAATTCACCATCGAGAAAGAGGATGCACCAGAAGGCCTGTAAATTTCATGCGGAGGAATAAGCAAAAGGCGGCAGATAAGAACTGGAGATGTTCTAGGAATAGTGAGCTGAACTGGCACAACCACCACTATGACCAATGAATCCTATGTAATTATTATTATCATTATTATCATTATTTTTGGTGGTTGTAATATCCTCTCCAAGCATCGATGGCTGTTATCATTATTAGCACTTGCAATATTGACTGTAAAACCGTTCCAAGAACAACAACAACAATAACAACAACAACAACGACGACGACGACAACAACAACAGCAACGACGACGATGACGACGACAACAACAACAACAATAACAACAACAACAACAAGAACAACCATTATTACTAACACGACGACAGCAAAGACAACGACGGAATCAGCAACAAAAATGAAGGAAGTATTAAGTCATCTCATTTCAGAGAAAGGGATTGTTCCGTGGCATGATGTTTCCTGTAGTGTCTTATGGTCTGATAAATTCCACATTCTTCGGTGTCTACGGCAACACTATACGTCTACTGGAGCCGGACCATACAGTTCGCCCCACAGACTTCCAGGTATACAGTGACGGTCCCGTTCAGGGTCGTAAATACTATACTCGCACCCTAACAGTGCAGGGAACCCTGAAAGTGATTGCAACCTCCCCTCCTTCCCCTTTCCCCTCCAATTCTAATAATAGCACATAGGACAGCAAGCATTGTCCATGCACATATAAGTTATGCGTTGCCATAGAAACCACGTCCCAAACTTTAGCAAAAGATTGGAAGAAAGCCTGGTTTTAGCATGGTATATACGTAGGGTGACTGATAACAATCCTGCTGGGTAAGAAAGGGATGGGAGTACGTTGGGGGAAGTGAGTATCGAAAATGTGACACCGGTCCTGCAGGAATGTTTGGGAATATCAAGTGAATTACAACTATCATGACGGAGAAAGTGTGTGTTGCGTGATCGTTTATTGCATGATGTAATCTTGCATAGTGGTGATGGTGAAGATATAAAAGTCCAAGCCGGGAGATGTTCTTAAGTTTTAATTCGAGCTATTATTATACTTATGACGAGCGATGACTATAAACCAAAAACAAAACAACAACTGATTAACCCATCGCTATTATACTTGTGAACCCTAGGTCTGCTCTCTTGGTCTGCGCTCTCAGTTTTTCCACCACTAGTTTTCACACTCAGTTTTCTTCCTCGGTCTTGCTTTCTTCCAGTATATATAGCGTTCCTCTCTATCGCTATTTCCTAAGGCCAGCACCAGATAGGCTGATCTTCACGTGATCAGTCAAAGTGCGACCAATTTGAATTAACCTAATTCCAATTCCCCAAAAATGTTTTCTAAACATCACCAATAATCTTACAGTAAAGAATTTTAAGCATTTGTTTATTTGGACTATGTGACGCCGAAGTATTTGAAATGGACATAAATTGTCCATCATATGTCCACCGACTTATCTTACAAGTCATCCTTTTTCGGAAATAGAGTTAACCCTTCTCATCAGAACACTCTGATGAAACCATGTAACATCATTTGAGAGTCCCCTGACTGAAAAGGTTAACTCTCCCTACGAACTCTGTAACATTAGAGAAGGGAGGGGGGAGGGGGAAAGAAGAGAGGGGCTTCACACGGCTCCAGTTTTCGTTTGTATTTCTATAGCTAAATGTAAGAACGCTTTGATGTGTAACAGACGACTCCCAGTTTTATACATACCCGGTGATACGGTCATCGCAAGCCACAACTCCAATCATTACTTCCTCTTTTCGCTTTTTAATTGTCACAAGAATATGATTGGTTGATATTGGTCTCTTACAAATAGGTCTTTATTGCCTGATACATCTTTTACTTTCGGATGCGAGACCTGATGACTCAGTCACACTTTTTTTGGGTGGGGTGGAGTTAGCACAGAGTAGGCTTGGGCATGTTCGAATACTACAATATCCGATTACGAATTTGAATCAGATTTGGGATTTGATTGATCCGAATCCAGATTCGGATCCCAATGAAAAGGGGACATTTTATGAAATTTGGGCGTGTACTTTTTAGAGTGACAAGAAAATCGCCACGAGATTCTACATGGGCTCCTTTAAAATGTATTTTCATTTTAAATGAAGCTAAATGTTTGCGCCTGGGTATTTTGACAGAGACCCAAATTTAATGTGACAAAAGGATTTCTTGTAAGCCAAACTTTTTGTTTTTGTTGTTGCTTTTATTTTCTGCGAACTAGACGATTCTGAACCAGACCAAGTTTAGGATTCGAATCCAGATTCGAATTCATGGTAAGAGAATTTCAGGCAACCGTATCCGGATTTGAATCTTGTCCGCCACTACAACGGGGTAGACCTCCGAGGAAACGAAAGTTTAGTTTACAGAACGTTGTGTATACGACGGTGATCTTGTGAGAATAAGAAAGAAAGGGAAGGAGGTTTGACGGAATGAACATAATACAAAATCGTGGTCGAAGGAAATCTACCTTGAATGCTGCTAGTTTGACCGTAAGATAGCAACCAAAAAAAAAAAAAAATCCGGATGTTTATTGCTTATCTGACCTTATTCTTGAGGCCGCGGTTTGAGGGCCCCAAACAAGATATAATACAGCACAGTCATATGGTCAGTAAAAATGAAACTATCGTCAAGAGCTGATTTTGCTGAAACCGATAAGGAATGAATGATTCCGATCATTTTGACCTGCCGCAATCATGGGCAAGCGGATGTTTATTTAACCGGCCGACGCGCTGTAAAGATAGGCCTAAGCGTAGGCAGGAGGGAAGCGAGAGTGGAAATATAGATGACGAAACCGGTTTAACAGTTTGGCAGGTGGGAACGATACAAAAGCAAAGGCGGATGTAAGAGTGCTTATCTCCAACCATCATATTTGGCGCCTTGACAGGGGAGGCGAGAGGAATGAGGAATGGTGACATTTGTCGATATATCTGTATTTGGTGTTAAAGCTTATGCTTTTCATTTCACCAGATTTAGAGACAAACAGATAATATCATCTAAGAATCACAAAAGTGTAAACCGGTGGAAAGGTAGGGAGGGTGCAGAAGAGGCGGGGTGACTTTCTTCCACGTGCCAGGCTGGGTGACTTCCTCCACGACACCGGTAGCAGTAGGTGTTCCCACACAGGCTGAACAAAGTGTAGTTCTTGGTGAGGCAAAGAAAGGAGTTGGCTCTCTTGACAACAGTTTGCTGAACCTTCAGACCACTAGAAAAGGACGTCGCCCTCCCTGGGGCTATCGATTTGAAGTTTATATGCTTACTATTTCCTTCTTCGTCTCGTTGTTCAGCACAGCAAGGGACACCACTCCAGAAATTCACTGGCAATGGTTCAACTCAGTCATTTCTCACCGTCCCACAAAAGGAAGAGTATTATATGTCATGATTGCAGGACAGAAGTTTCACCATTTTTCAACCCACATTCAAGATGTTGTTTTCTCTTAACAATTTATGTTATCGTCAAACAAACAAAAAATGTGGGGGATGGGATGGCGTCGATAAGATGACAGTGAAAATCTATAACTACTTCTTAATTCAGTTAATGGACCAGGAAAGAAAAACGAATTTGTAGTTAGATAGGAAGCCCACCTGGAAAAGTTCCATTGCATGAACTTCATACATGTAATGGCTAAGCAAACTGTGTTTTCTTCTTATTTTACAAATATAAGATGGCGAATTGTCTTTATGATTCTTATTTTGGCTGCGATCCTGTCTTATGTTAGTAAGACATTCGAAACTGAAAATAAAGGCTCTGTTATAGTACGGTCAGGTCCACACGGCTATTATTGTTATGCTGATGCCTCTTCACCATCATCTTCTCCTGTTTCATTATTTACAAAACACTAATCCGCACTGAATGTTAGCAAGTAAATAAGGAAAGCTATAAGAATTTAACAAATTTAATAATAAACTTCGCACTGGCGCCCTTTCTCGGGTGCGGAAAAAAATTAAATGTGAATGAAATGACAAAAGTAATAGCCGTTTGTTGTTTTTTTTTAATGTGAGCTATTTCATCAGCCTCTTCTTTTTTCAGTATGACTGTTAATAAACCTTTTATTTAGGCAGTGCCCACCAACAATATGCCAAATGACTGTTTCTTTACGTGAGGAACACAGAGTTTTATAGACGCTAAACATTAACATTCAGATGATTGCTTTCATTGTTTATTATGACGAGGTGCTTAGTTAATGGACAGAGAGACTGAAGCACATCTGCATTTTAAATTTTCAGGTGTTTCTAGCTGGTTGCATAGCAGGATCCGTTCAGCTGATCATAGCCTGCCCTGTAGATGTCATCAAGTGCACTCTGCAAGCACAGATCCCGCTCACCAAGTTAACAAGTAATTTTTGAAGTATATCTGCCTATAAGTATACTTGCCTATATCAGAATTAAAACATACGTGTTTACACTTGTGTATTTTGTCACCACTTAAACACTTGATGATCTTGTCGACGAGCTGCACGCTTAACCAGGACCGACCTTTTGCCTAGGAAGAAAAGACAGTTGAAGTTTACTAATTCGGATAGCCTTTTTTCTTATCACTGAAGTTTACTTCCTCCACAATCACTAACTACCGAAGTTGTTGTTTGTTCAATGAAATCCAGTACTGTTCTCTTTCTATTCGTTCTTACATTTAAAATACTGTATCAAACACACGTGATATATTACCATGAGCAAACCTTACAAGTGTATTGAAATAGTGCTCACACTTACGAGTTTGATCATTGACGATCTGGTACACTCAGGGTTGGTAACATCTTCTCTTCTCTGGTCCCTCCATTTTGAGCTTGAGCAGTGGTGGGCAAGGTTTTTTAGGTATCGCTACACTTAGCAGTATCCCAGTATTGCTTTAAAGTATTGTCTGTGTTTCGATTTTGAAGGCTGACAGTTTGAGCCCTTTTGATACTTTGGGCAGTCTAGATCAGACAAATAAAACTGTTGCTTCTTGCATACAAGAATGGAAATGGAATCGAAATTTCTTAGCTTGAGTTGTGATCAAAACTATTGATACTCATAATTATATAACGATAATGCCCGTCACTAGCCTTATGCGTCTTCGTCCTCTCCTGATGATGTATCTTGATGTTTTTTTCTCTAGATGACACCCCTCTCTACTCAAAGCCGATCACGCCTCAGACGTACTACAAAGGCCCAATAGAATGTACCAAAAATATACTGAAACATGAAGGCATTACGGGTTTTTATAAAGGAGCCTTCACAATGGGATGGAGGTTAGTAATAGTAGGCTAGCTATTGGCAAGGGTTTTGTTCGTCATGGATGTATAAACATACATATGTCTAGAACCAATAAAAGGAAACAATATGAGGACACGAACACAGACTACAGATCAGGTTCCGATTTTTTTTATTTTTTTTTGAGGCGGAGGCGGTGATGGGGTGGGGAGGAGAGGAGAGGAAAGAGGAATGAAAACGGAAAAAGGCAGAAAATTCTGTTTGAAGAAGGAGAAGGAGCCGAAGGAGAAAGACAAGGTGTGAAGTAAACGGGCAGGCCCCAAAAGCAACGTGGAGTTGAATCACAGGACAGTGTCTTCTGGAGCAAGCAGCTGATAAGCAGAAGGAAGAACTCGTTCAGTGAGGAAAACAAATCAGTAGGCAGAACCTGTTTTGTGAGGAATGAAAAATCTGACGATTGAACAACACTAACACCAACACCAACGCCACTTACCAGAACAACAACAACAACAACAACAACAACAACAACAAAAACAACAACAACAACAACAGAAATATGACGAAATCAGTGACGAAAAACAACAACTGCAACAGTGATAATAGAACTTAATGAAGGACAGTCCCGACAGCTCCCTTTTCAGTATTCCTGTGGTACCATTTTGTTTGTATTTGTATGTGGAGATGGGGGGAGGGTGGAGAGTGCTCTTTATATAATGATAGCCTGGTACTCAGCGTGAGACGTACTGTAGAGGTTTTTTGTCATTGTTTTTTTTTTTGCAAAGATCTAAATCTTGCGAAATTGAATCAGAAGGATATAATTTTCTAAGCCCTGCATTATGGTATATCTCTCATGCTCGTATGAGCACAGAAGTCTAGAGTATTTGGGGGTGACGGAATTTGGCACTAAATTCGCCAGAGTGGCAACCCTTCTTCGAAAGGTCTAATCGATAATATCCAAAAGAAAGTTAATAACTAGAAATACCTGCAGCTGCGTTCTCCTTACTGGTCACCGCCCTGATCATACTGTATTATCTACTAGTAGTGAGCCCTTTAAATATATGTTTGAACAAGACTGTTTCTCGTGGGAAGTAAGTTTCGCAAATCATGCCCGATATTCGTGAATTATTAGATCGTTGTCGTTGGATTTTTTTTGTGGGGGGTG
>JAWQUT010000283.1:105789-116062 GCA_033807755.1 Ellobium chinense
GGGGGAGAGAAAAAACACTCCTACAGCAATCATGGATGACGTGACCAGAATATGCATCTGGAGTAGGATGCTCGCCATTTGGCAGAGTGGAGCGGGAAGACACTTCCGTCGGGCATTTTGCCTGAGAAGTAGGTGAGTCGGAAGATTCCTACGAGATGCCCAGAGAGGACGTTCCCTGTCGTTGTAGACAGATAGAAAGCTCACTGTGGAGAGCAAAAGAACCAAAGGACATCGGAGGAAAAATCCCTATCGAGCAATAGTAAGTGTTTCAGCCTTATATCTCATGACACTCGAAGGAGGCCGGCCGACTCTTGTGTTTTGATCCCACATACCCCTCTATTTTCTTGAGGGACCTATGGGCTCAAGCCTGCAGTCCTGATTGTTCTATTTCGCAGCTCCGCCAGACGTCATGGTGTCATCTCCTGCGAATGTTAGAAAATAGTAAGGAGTGAAAATCTCTTTTGTGCATGGGAGGCCTTCTCTGTTGAAAGGGAGGCCTTTCCTCTTTTGACGACCCTCTTTTGCAGCCTCCGTTGTAGCTAATGCTGCTCTTTTCTTTTTCTACATGCAGAGATATACCCAGTTACGGACTCTACCTTCTGTGCTACGAGGGTTTGCACAAGTACATGACTCACCACGGCCTCTCTGACGACAAGGGCGTCATCGCGGCCATTGTGGCAGGGGGGATCGCCGGCTGCGTCTCATGGGCAGCTATCATGCCATTGGACGTTATCAAAAGTAGATTACAGGTAATCCATGAACACGGGGTGGTGGTAATTGTTACTGGATGTGGATGTCATATATCACTACGATTATTTGGGAAGATGTTCATGTGTTTATGTGAACTTAAAATTGTTATAGTTCTTTCTGTTTATAGTTTTCTGTGCCTACGTACTTGTTTGGGGCATTTTTCCGTGTGCATTTATAACTTACTTAGCAGGGATTCTTTTTTCTTAACTGTTCTCTCCATCTCACCATTAATCAGACGAAGCAGGTTCCACCAAGTCCGCCACAGTATAGCACGACTTTACAAACATATGGGATCTCTCCGAAAAAAATATTTAGGTTTCACTGATTATAGCGCTGTCAGTATTGTGGTGCGCACTGCCCTTTCTTAATTCAGTACAACTGACTTTCAAAGTTGCGCGCCAAAGTGCCAAAGAGTGCGTGTATCTTGTTTGTTTTTTCCCCTTTCTTGTGGATGATGATCTTAAAAGAAAAAAAAATATCTCAGAATATATCTAATACATCGCATTTTCTTTCATTAAGTTTGATAATCAATATATTACTTTGAGAGACAGTCCTTGTCTTAATTCTGCATAACCTACCCATGTACGTTTGAACTGAGGTACAAGTATGGAATACCTCTCTGCAGTCACACGAGCTCACTGTAGGTTATTTCTTAATGTGTACATATAAGTTCTTTCGCTAAAACTTCTTGGTTAGTTTACACATATACATGGTCCTTGAAATGACTGTTAATGAATTTCTTTTCAGTCGCTTACTGTTAATGAATTTCTTTTCAGTCGCTTACTGTTAATGGATTTCTTTTCAGTCGCTTACTGTTAATGAATTTCTTTTCAGTCGCTTACTGCTAATGAATTTCTAGTGATATGCTTTTCTGTATGCAGGTAGCTTAAAAAAGAAAAAAAAAAAGTTAGCTACCTTTCTACTCTTGCATCCTTTCATCATTTGTGGAACTCTGAGCCTAATACGTCATAATTACATGGTCATCCCCAGTATAATGTAATACTCATAGACGTCATCATGTCATACCCATCAGCACTACCTATTCAATCCGAAAATTTAGAAGTTTTATTTTTTTTTTCCATGACAGGTTTGAAAGTTTCTATATTTTTGAAAACACTCACTTTGTAATGATAATCATCATTACCATAACATGTATGCCTAATCTTTGTATTTGATAGACAGCCACGTCAGGATTTGAGAAAGATGTAGGTATTCTTTTTTTCATTGTCTCCTGATATCTGTTCCTGATCATTAGCTGCTTACTAACCTGCGCACTTAGTGTTGTCCAGACGCATTTGTTTGAGCGCTCACATCCATTTGTGTGCGTGTGCGTGGGGGCAGGCAGGCACACACACACACACACACACACACACACACACACACACACACACACACACACACAAGCAGCGGCGCATGTCACGTGATGAGCATTCCTCTTTAAATATCCTGGCTTTTGTGTGCACCTTTCCTGATCCTCTTTCATAATTAAATCTATGGCTTGGCAATTTACTTCCTGGACGTGATCCCTTGAATGTAGAACCTTTTCCTATTTCATTTGCACTTGGATTGTTACACGCTACAGCTTGCTATCCATTATTATTTCCGGCAGCATAATCCTGTATCTCTTTGTCCTTTTACTCTCAAATCTGCTTAATCGCAACCGGGCCAAGAGCAGTTTTTATTTAATAGTACACTTTGTCAGAGTACAAGTCAAACTTCTACAGGAAACAGCACGTTGTCGAAAGAAAACACAATGTGGGCGGAGTTTAGTAGATCAACTTAAAGCTCTTGGAAAAAAAAGTGTACATGTGTATGGGATGGAGGGGGGGGGGGGATTCATGGAAGCAGTATTGCTAAGATGAATATGATCATTACGTCAACGCTTTTGGTGACGAATGAGGAGAGAGGTGTGATGTCAAAATTGTACCAGCCAGTTAAACATCAGTGTTGCAATATCTAGAACAAGCCTAATCGGGAACCCTCCAATATCGGATGTTGTTTGCGGAAAGCAAACTACAAAGACAGAGTGGGCAAATGAAAGTTGCAAACCTTGAGGCTCTGCACCTTCTTTCCACCTTTTAATTTCACGCCCAGGAATGTTTCCTCTTGCTATACCCGTGTGACAAAGGAAATGGCGGCTTTTTTGTTTTATGTGTAGAGGCTGCTTTCTGTGAAACGCTTAATACTCAAGTCGCAGCTGCTGGTTTAGGATATATTAAACAAGGAAAACTCAGGGGTACACAAACGAGGTCACGTAACTGTTTCTTGAAATAGGGTAACAAAAAATTAAAGTGAAAGATTGTGACATTATCCGTTAATTTGTGTATGTGTGATGGGGGAAGGGATAGGTTGGGTTTTTTTTTGTTGGCAAAGGTGTATAACTCTTGGAATACTTTACCATGGTGTTAAACAAAACTCAGCCAGGTTCGTTGCTTTACCCACAGTAACCCGCCAGATTATCTCCTTAAGCACTTTTCAAATAATATACATTGTTGTTATTGTTGGCATCGAGTTTATCAGTGTCCCTCACTCTAAGACAGCGCAGCGGCTGAGATGAGGGGTCATGGCAGTATTTTACTGCCCTGGCCCACTTCTAGCGTACATGTCACCTTTTCAGTTATGCTTACTTCCAGTTTGAATGCAACCAGGAAATGCATTCAATAATTTTACTTCCCCTCTGGTGAGCAAGGAACCTTGCACATGTCTGATTAGTAGAATGAGTTTGGTTTGTTTTTTTTTTTCACTTTTCTATTTTTATTGGTCTCTGTTTATTGGACAGACATGGTTCAGAGACCCACCCCATGTCTGTCCTTACAATAACAATCGGAAAATTCGCACCAAAATAGTGTTTTATTCATATGCTAATTAATGAGACAAAAAATATCCTCCGAAGTTTTTTTTTCTATATGATGGACACATCTTAGCCTCGGTGAAGACCAAAGCTCTCATTCCTCTGGGGCGCCTCGCTAGGAATGCTTCGGCTCAAAATCGGCTGGTTTCAATCCATCAAGCAAAAAACACTGACGGTTATTCCCCAGTTCTTTCCTTCAACCAGATTAGACGAGCAAGGCTTTGCACAAAGGAGGAAATCACGTGAGCGCATCATATTGAGAATAATCGTGTCCAAATAAACACCAAAAAACGTGCGACATGTAAAGAAACGATATGGAATAGGAAAGTCGATCCGAGAGAGCAGGATGAACAAAAAGGAAGACCAAGACGACTGAACAAAGAGGAAGACCAAGACCGACAAAAAGTAGAGGACATTCGAGGGAAATTTGCACATGAGCTTAACAGCGGCAGTGTAGTTGTAGGACACGAAAAGGAATTTATGTGCAAAACAATCATGGGGCATAATGAAAGTTATACACCGGTGTACTATAAGAGCTGTGCATCTTGGGATAGCGTCCTTCTTGTCACTGTTTCTACGCGGAATAAAGCTGATAGGTTAACTATAATTTTCATTTGACCGTCACTTCACAGAAGTGGCCATAGTTAACCACATCAGTTTGTTATGTTTTGAACATAAATGTATTTATGTCTGAAGCATGAGGACATAAAGCTTATTTAAAGAAGCCGCTATAATCCAACGCCTGAAGCTTCTGGCAGCTGGAGGGGGAGGAGAGGGAGGAAGAGCTTATTCTTATAAGTATTAAGTTTAGCCTCCAGCACTTGATTTAAACAACAACAATAACATCATCATCATCATCTACAATAACAACAACATACCAAAAATTAAAAAAATAAAAAAAACGTCGCGGGATGACATTTACAAGGACACCGTGGCCTGTAACGAAAAGCGGATCTGTAGGTTTGTAACAACCATTAGAGAGGCAAATCACTCATTGTGTACAACCAATTAATCCCCTAATATATAAAATCCCCATTTTTTTGGGACCCTGCCAGCCAGTGTCAGAGTGTAGAAATGTGTAAAATGACCTGTGATCTAAATAAAGCATCCAATTATAACGTTCCAGGTACAGTTTGAGCCTTCTAGATAAAAAAAAAAATAACGTGTGTAGGCCTATTATGTATTCGCACGCGGTCAAAACCAGCCAAATAAAAAAATCGGGGACCAAATCAGAATTCGAGGTGACCTTTTTCGGACGACATCTGTGAAAAATTTTAGGCGTTGACCCCCCCCNGCGTTGACCCCCTTATTTCTTCCCGTTAAAAGATCGGGCAAAAGAAGTGCTTGCTTTAACCTCCATGGAAGAAATTTCCCGAAATCACAGTGGTATATTAGAATAACACAAAATGTTAATAGGGCCAAAAGAAGAAAAAACAATAGTTGTCAAAGACCTGTAGCGAACGGGGAGAACAACTCCATCATCATAGTTTCTGTTGCTTATGAATTGCTTATTGACCTACCTTATACATTTTTTTAAAGCACCCTTATATTTACATGTGATGTGGAGACTTTCCGAATAACTGCCAGCTGAATGGTCAAAAACTCTAAACCCGATATTGTTAGTTAAAAAGTCATATTATTAGATAGGAAATTCCCTAAAACGGGTATGACATGGCATAAATACATGTTATGCTATGTATATCTTGTAGCTGACGGAATGATTGGGTTTACCAGAGGTTTTGATATAGGTGCAGTTCAACGGTTCATCGGTTTTCTGTGCAGTCAAATAGACGATAAGACATGATTGACACCAGTGTAGGCAATATGGCCCATTATTCTGTTGATTTCCCTTTCTTAGTAAAATACATACTTTGGCTTTAAATGTAAAACTTGCACGTCTCGGTCAAGCAGAGGAAGGCATTATTTATATCGGGAGGAAATGTGGGAAACTGACAACTGAAATAATTTGAAAGTGTGACTCTGAAACTTGTTCGTTTGTTTGATTAAGCACTGCGATTGATCAGTACTAAAAGTAGAGCCGAAAATATCTCTACGTCAAACATTATGTTACCTCTGTTATAGAAAGCGAAACCAAGGTTCCCTACTGGCAATTACCGACCATAACATAAGTGAAATAGAGGTTGCTAACTTGACAAACAACTTAGTCATGATATAATATACTCTGTCTATATCCGAACGCCACTATAAGTTCACACGTGACCCTGGTTCACGTTCCAACTGCATTCATGTTATGTTCTCGGGTCATCATGCCCCACAACTATAACTTGTCGGTCTAACCCCGACGTGAAATCTGTTATCGCACCCCTCAATTTTATTCCCCAGTCCACCTTGCTCTCTTTCCTTCATCGTCACCATAACCACTGCCACCATCTTTACTACCACCACTACCACCTCCGCCTCTACCACAATCGTTGGTATTGCTGCTGATGCTATATTCGCAGCACTATTTCTGCTAGCACATTTGCCACCATAACTACCACTGCCCTTGCTACATCTTCAGAAACAGCCGCAGCAGCAGCAGCTATTGTTGTCGCTTCTTTGCCCACTATCTTCTTCCGACTTCCTCGTCATCTTCCTTTTTCCATTCTTCGTTGCCTTTCCAAGTGAATCCACGAAAGTTTTTAAAAGTTCCTGTTTTATGACCCCTTTAGACTAGTATCACTCAACGCGTCAAGGCATCCGAATGCGGTTGATTTTAAATGTTCTGATTTTTTTTTCCGTGCACCTCCCTGTATGGTTACTGTGCTGCCTCTTAATTTATCCATCATACATTGGAGTGGGTCACATGATCTTAATGTTGGCAGGACGTGCGTGTCCTGTTCCTCCTATTAGTCCATGTATAATCCACGGGCAAGAATGGATTTAGTGATGATGTAATCCAATAAGGAAGCTGAATATATTCAGTTGTTTTATCATGTAAACACAGTCTTTGTATTTCAGCTCTCAACAGTAGTGCATGAACACTTTACAAAATCACCGTTATAAGTGTAAATGTTTCCTCATGTTTCCCTCCACGTCTTTTCTGTCACCCTATCCCATGATGTAGCCTAACTTCCCACTATATATCCGGTGTCACACTAGGAACAAGAGTTTGTAGGCGTTATTTACCATGTATTATTATCTCTCTACACATCATATGCATGCCAGGATTTTGAAATAGATGACATTAAGTTCTCATAACCATCGATTTTCCAACCACCTAGTCCGTCTTTTTTTTTTAACAATTTCCTGTATCTATACTTTGTGAAATGCAGTTCCATTGTCTTCCCCTATTGCCTGATCATAGCACAGCTTACTAACTGGAATATATTGCATGTTGATGTTTCTTCTTAACAAGGGCAGTTTGATTTTTTGATTTGTGACTTTATCGCAGCACAATCTGTTAACCGGAAAGTATTGTATCTTCTTTCTTTCTTTAATTGTAAATAAAAAATAAGTTGTCATTACTTATACTGTACTAATATTTAACGCATATTTTACATTATCGTTATTAATTTTTTACTAATTTTACTGCTGAAAGAGCATCATAATGGCAAAACTATGTAATAATATCGCCATCAAGTATTCTGGCTGCTAAATTACAATAATCGACATTAAAAAAACCATCATTATGAAATACGAGTACTCTGATTGAGATTTGCTTGACACCTGTAGTGTGATAAGTGATGAGTAGCTTGTTACTGGCAATTATCTTGTTTTTTTCACTGAGAAGACGACTGTTTTGTTTTTTCTTAACTGATACCCGTAATCAACTCCTTAGCGTGGAAGGACGAACATGCTGCCCAATTGTTGTTAAATAACAATTCAAGTTTGCGTCTTTGCCTTGAAGACGACTTAGACTGGCGCAGATATTTTCAATATTTTCAATATTTTTCTGAGAATTTCAATGACGGTTATGTGAAGGAAGTTGTTGTTCATATTAATTTTCTACTCCTCTTTCATTCTTTGGGTATAATAATGACCTATTCTGTTAATATTAACCTGTATTATAAATATCAGATTAATGCGCATAATACTGTTAGAATAAATGTAGATATCGTAATGGTAAAACTATGTAATAACATCGGCATAAAGTATTTTGGCTGTAAAGTCTCTTGTTACAGCAAGTGGTTCCTTGAAATTATATTTTATATTAGAAACAAAAAGAACACACATGTTTACTCAGCGGTCGTGGTTTGTGTTCTCTTAAAGTCAACATTCGGTTTGTTTGGTTTTTTTTTCTTCCGATTTTGTCTTCTGTTTGAGATTAAAATAATAATATTACACCAGCAGACTCTTGCATATTATGAGATCCAGGTTTATCCTTGGGGGATGCCAACCTGGTGGTTCGGTGGTGCCCTTTAAGAATAGGATTTCGTTCCTCCGAGATTACAATCAAAATGTCTTTTAATTATGGAATGAAAATGTTCATCCGCAGTTCTCCCTGCAGGACTACTCTCGCAGCCTGCTTAGAGATGGGGTTTCTTTCTGGAGAGAACGATTTCTGGGCAAATCACTGATTTGGTACAACTCTACTAATCCCGCGCTAATAAAGAAAATTTCCCTGTTTTTGGATCCTGCCAGCCAATGTCAGGGTTTAGAAATATGTGAAAAGAGAAAAGACATGTGATCTAGATAGGGCATCAAATTTGAAAGTTTCAGGTCAGCTTGAGCCTTATAAGTATGAAAATAAAGAGTGCTAGGCGTATTTATTAGCACATGGTCGAAACCAGCCTTGTGAAAAAGTTGGAAGTAAGTTAGGAGAAGAGGTGTCCGACTTAGTTTGAAAGGATCTTTAAAAAATAATTGGGCGATGGCCCCAGCCCTTCTTCCCTTTTTCCCTCATTTAAAAAAAAAGGCAACGGAAGTACACTATCCTCAATTGGAAAAAAAAATCCGAAATCACTAGGATTTGTAAACTAATAAAGTTCATTTTCGTTCCTTTTTTTTTTTAACAGGTTGATCATGGCGGACGCTACAGGGGATTCTGGGATTGTATGGTGAAAAGCGTTCGCAATGGAGGCATCTCAGTTCTGTTCCGGGGAACCACTGTCACCATCCTCAGAGCATTTCCTGTAAACGCTATCACATTCCTGGTTTACTCACAACTTCTCAAAGAGTTGAAATATTACAACCCGCCGAGAACAATGAAAACTACGGATAAAAAAAAAGATGATCCCTAGTGCAGGACTAACATTCTACATGACAGACATTAATTTATTGCAATATAACCTCACGTACTCGAATTTCAGAGGATGTGCTCAGGAAAAATAGAGTTTGTGTGGTAAATTTAATAAAGAACGTAGCTTTGCAATGCGTGAGCAAGGAATTGCCAATATTATGTGGGGTTCTACCGTTGTCGTCTTGCTTGTATTTGTATTCCTAACTTATAGTCGGGTTCGATCCAAACCACAGTATCGAGAAGAAAAATACAGAATAATACTATTTACGGTAGGATCTCAAGAACTCACTTGTTAGGTTTTGCAAGTTGTTGATTTGCTTGTGCATGTGTTCTTAACTCATGGTCGAGTTCGATCCAAACCACAGTATCGAGAAGGAAAATACAGAATAATACTATTTACGGTAGGATCTCAAGAACTCACTTGTTAGGTTTTGCAAGTTGTTGATTTGTTTGTACATGTGTTCTTAACTCATGGTCGAGTTCGATCCAAACCACAGTATCGAGAGGAAAAATACAGAATAATACTATTTACGGTAGGATCTCAAGAACACACTTGTTAGGTTTTGCAAGTTGTTGATTTGCTTGCGCATGTGTTCTTAACGCGTGGTCGAGTTCGATCCAAACCACGGTATCGAGAGAAAAAAAAAATTCAATATAACGATAATTATACGGTAGGATCTCACGAACTCCCCTGTGAGGTTCTGTCAGGGGCGTAGCGTCCATGTAATCGATGAATCTGAGATTATCAACATGCTGTTTCTCTAATACAATTTAATTAATCTTCGATGTTTTCTAGACTGTTCAATCATCACCTTTGTCCTATTTCACCCATGAACCATTTATAAAATGTGGTAATACAATTTTGCGAACGTCTGCAAGCCTATACACTGTCTCAGCGCTCCCTTAGCCACACAATGTATAATATCCCCCCTCCCCCCCCCNAAAAGTGACTAATAATATGAGAGAAAAATTTTCTTACCCGCGTTTCTGATGGTCTTTCTTTTTTTTTTACGTAAGATCTCACGAAATGTTTTTGATTTGTTTTTCGGCGCCGACAAGCTGCTACCATACTAGAATTGCCAGATTTGGGACTTTTTAGGACTTTTTAAAAGCCTTTGACTCCCAACAAAACTGACTTTTATGTTTCTTGGTTAATTCCAGTAAAGTTAAGTCAAACTGATTTATTTCTTTTATAAAGTTAAAGAGTATTTATACTGCGCCCCCCCCCCAAACCCCTTTGGTATTTCAAGTAATAGAGATTCTGTCATGACAAACACAAATCCAAGAACGATCTCAAGAATATTTTCATTTGAGAGTAATTTTTTGTCTTGCTCTAATGTGTGTAAACAGGCATATGATAAATGAAATACCTACGTATACCCAGTTCACAGACAGGTTCGAAGTAAATTTCCTTGTGTTATGTCAAATCTTTACCCCAGTCGGCTCTTTCCAGGTAATTATGATTTGGCTGTTTTTTGAGCTTTTTTTTT
>JAWQUT010000283.1:119393-137631 GCA_033807755.1 Ellobium chinense
TCTCTCTCTCTCTTTCTCTCTTTCACTCTCATTCCTCCTTCTCTCCTTCTTTTTTCCTAAAGTACAAATCAAGGGCTTCTACTTCCACCTTCTCTCCTTTCCTTTCCAAACATGGCTTTGGGCAGCTGCCTTAAACTCAGCTTCCCAAGCCGCCTTCACCGAAGACAACCATAGCCCCAGACCAAAATAAATGTAACACGGTGGTATGGTATTACTGTAGTATTGTATTCTTTCTATTATATTTTAGGAGGAGTTCACTTATCAAGATCTCCTGATTAACCACCTCTATGCCGACACCACCACAGCCAGCAATTACAACCATAGATCTATGGTGACTTGACAACCAGCAGCAACAATAAAGACTATCACAACCGCAACCTCTATCTCTCAGATACCACAGTCACGCCCATTGCGGCTCATTACTACTGAAATCACCATTACCACTCTTTCCTCCTTTCCTAAGCGTCTAGACTAGTCAGAATATGCATGAAGCTCTGAGTTCTTTTTTTTTTTTTTTAAATCTATGCGCTTTTGGGTGATTACAAACGAAACCGATCGATCGATGAGGAAGGTTTTTCCACTCTTGTTGTATGAACCTATATTTAGCGCAATTTAGGCAGTGAGTGGCCCACCTGGAAAGTCCTGGTTCTAAAAATATCTCATGACGTTCTCATTTCAAGCCTGCGGTCTGAAGAGTTTCTACCAATGAAAAGTGCTATAAAACTTGCCGGAAACTACACTGACATCTCGTGGAAAATTTTAACCAATCAAAGCTTCTAGCGCTGCAGGTTATTCCCCGAAGAGTTAAATTTAGCACCACAACTTCTGGGGATTCTCATTCCATCGTCGTACACCATCAAACAAGATGGCGAAAATCGAGGTGTTGTGAGGAAAATTGATACATTGGTACATACACAAATTAATTACGCGTGTGGCATTTCTTAAGCGACGAAAAATCCATATCGATGTCAGCGAACTGTTTGCAGGAAGGTAATAACAGTTATTTTCAACATGTTAGAGACTCAGTAGAAACCCATTATCCTGTTAAAGAGTCAAATTTCCGTGAGTGAAATTTCAGCAGCGACACCCGCCATGTTTTGGTTGTTCGTTCGTGTCGTTACAACATTGTAACGCATTGTTTCGAGCGTTATATGATATATATCACTCCATTGATATACCTTGTACACCCATATTTCCTTTATATAACTGAGCAATGTGAGTGTTGCAAGTGTTGGCAATCCAGTGTGGGATAATTAGGACCAATGTTATCTGGACAGCACCGCTATGATGGCGGGTAATGATAAACAGTTCTTTAGTCTTAGCTTAGACTTAGAAGAGTCATTAAATCGGTACCGACTTGATAGAAGGCCTAATGATTCAGTAGGTCTAGTTTTATCACAGTTTCGGTCACAACGTAGTGTTCAAACTTCTACAGTTCAACCCAGCCAGACATGTTTTGTCAGAGAACCTAGACTAGAAGTTGTGTCACTGGACCTGGTGGTACCTTTATGATCTATCGGCCATCTCCTGGGACAGGACTGCTCTTCTGTCTGTGTTTCAGTTTGTGCAATTTATATTGTAGTCTATTATAAGGTTGTATTTCACGGGCTATGACAGATACAGATTTTAGTATAATTTTGTTTGTGGGGTGAGGTCTGATTACCGCGTTAGAATTCCATTATATTCCATATATATTAGAGCTCAAAAAGGTATTAACAGTTGTATGAAGGAATAAAATTTCTTCATGCAAGTAAGAGATAGCAACCCTGTTTTATCTGTAATGTCTTTATATGGAATGAAGTGTTATACTTTAACAATAAAGATATGAGTGACTCAGTCAGGGCTGAAGAAAATGATATTTGTCTACAGAGAGGTGGACCATGTCCATGAAATATGATTTATAAATTTGAATTCAGGGACACACTTTTAGAGAATAGAGTAAACTTGATGTCTTTAAAAGTTGAATGAGAGTCCAAATAATCAGCTCGGTGATCTTCTATTTAGCATTACTGAATAATCCACAATTTCAACTCCCATCAAGAGGCCTGTATATGATCAACTTGGTTATAATTGTTTCTATGACAACTCTGGCACTGTTATCGTTCAGACTTACAGTTAGACCTTCGGTATTCTGACATAATGCGTAAAATGAATCGTCATATCACCGTTTTTTAAAAAGGATAATCTGGAGGAGATGCACAGGATTCGAGGGGGGGGGGGGGGGGGGGGGNGGGGTGCTCAAACTCAAAAGGTAAAAAAATTTGTCTTTTTAATCTTTGTTTCTAGATTTTGATTTTGACGAGCTGTCCCAAATGAACAGCAGTGAAATAATGCGGATTGTTCAGGGCATGAACGATGACACCGCAGGACAGCTCTTTCAACAGGCACAAATGCATCAGCAATTACACCATCCACAAATGCCAGGAGTTCAAGACCCTCCATTGCATGGTGAGTGTAATTCAGCAGTTAGTGAGGATATATTTAAGTCGCGTTGGCTTCATGGAAACAAAATTTTTTACATTCATATTATTGGATTGCTTAAATTCTAATTAAACTCATTTGCTCTTAATTTTGCCTCTGTGCTTTACCAATTTTCAATGAAAGAATAGTACAGGGATATAATATCTTCTGCTGTTTTCCATTTGTTTGGCTATTATGATGGCTACATGCCTTCAGTTTTCTGATATAAAAAGTATTGGCAGTGTAATAGTAGTGTTTGATCCCACTTTAACTGACATGGCTACCATCCAATCTCTGCAGGTTTAGGCTATTTCCATTCTATGCCAACTACATGTCTGATAGCATCATGAACAAAATATATGCCAGCCAATGTGAGGTGTTTGAAATTTGTCACTGTGCAATAATCCTGAAACTAGCAAGGAAAATAAAGCAGATATATGATGGCATTGAGGGATGTAAATAACAGAAACTTATGCAGTGTTATTGTTGAGGAAGGACTAAATTGTTGCCCACATGTTGATTATTCTTAGGGATTGGTGTCCAAGAGTCCCACCAGCCAGTGCATTCAATGATGTATTCACCTGGTGTCAGCCAGGGCTACTCTCCGGGCATGGAGAGGCAACCTGGTAATTACGGGATTCCTCCACAACAGCGTCAAGTCCCTGCTGAGGCACCATATGTAGAAATTGTGGAGCAGCCTAAATCAAGGGGACTGAGATTCCGTTATGAGTGTGAAGGTCGTTCAGCTGGGAGCGTTCCAGGAGAAAACAGCACAAATGATCACAGGACATATCCAACAATCAAGGTTATTTGACTTTAATAACTTAAATAACTTACCAGGATCTCTATTTTGTAGATGCTGATGTCGAATATTTTGTATTACACAACATTATATATTAGTAGGGATTAGCAGAGAACATGTTTAAAGCACCTATAATACTAATAGCTCATCTCTGTTAACTCAAATTTCAATCACCTTTAACTGGAGATTCATTTATTTCTCGCTTAGGACAGATCTCTTGTGTTTATGACGGTTGAAAACCATTTAACTGTAGAACAGGACCATCATGTATTTGCCCTACCTGTAGCTGTTTTAAACTCAGAAAGTTCTTTCCATATGAGGCAATATTCTATTAAAAAGAAGTATTTTTTTTTATGTTTTAGATCTTATTTGTCACCTCTTAGCATTCTGTAGGTGGCATGCACTACATGGGTATTTAATCAGTTTCAGTATTTATTGATGAAAGCATATATTCAGATCAGTTTTTTTATTTTCTACTGCACCAGATTCACAACTATAATGGACCTGCCATCATTGTTGTGTCATGTGTAACAAAGGAAACTCCTCCTCATTGTAAACCGCATCCTCATGCCATTGTGGGGAGGGACTGCAAGAAGGGAGTCTGCACTTTGAGAGTGAAAGATACCAGTGATAAGATAGTGTATGTATGCGTTACTTGCCATAGGTGCCAAGCATGCATTATTTGTCATGTTTCACTTTTCCAGAATGTTATATACCAGTGGGGCCACTTTCAGCTTCACCTTTCACCTAGACTGTAGATTCTCTTTAAGTCATTAAATATAGTTAATTAGTATTCTTGTGTTAGATTGTTTCTTGCAAACCTTACAGGATGATCATATGAAGATATCCTCCTTTCATAATGTTCCTTAGTGGCACCTCAGTATTGACTATAGGTTCTTTTCAAGTATACAGTAAGTATATACTCAAACATGTTTGTTATAAAAATGCTTAGTATGAAAATAGCAAGATTATAAAATATTTTTCAAGACACATTTTCTCGAGGTTTATTATGCATTTTACAAAATGCAGCCAGCACTACTCTGAAAAAAATGCCTGTTACGAAGCATTTCTAAATTCCCTGCCATCAAACTACATGTGTCAATTTGTGTTGTGTTCATTTCATTTATGCATTTTTTCTTTGATTCTGGTGTCAGTGGGCATTGAAAATTAGGAACATGTTTTTAATAAGATCATCTGTTTTAGGCAAGGATTTGAAGAGATTATGTTAATATATGATGCAGCTGGAAGTTCTGACAGCATGTAACAGAACGGGAAAGGGGACAGCACTTGTCCAGCTTTAGTCACTTTTTGCTGGATTATGAGAAGCACATTAAAGTACACTCTATAGCTTTATCAAAAATAATTTTACCTTAAGTAATGTTATACAGTCTTCTCTGCCCCTTATGTACAGTCAACTTCGCTTAATCACAAATCGCACAACTGCAACACTTAATAGAAATGTTTACCACATAATATAAAATCCTACATTTCTGTATGAAAGTTAGTGGATAATTGCAGTTCATTTTTTCGCAAATTTTTCTCTGCTGCTGAAGAGTTGTGATTAAGCATGATGAGCTGTAATAACATGAGGTAGTTGAAGTATTTGATCTTTTACATCAGAATACCTTGGAGTTCTCTGAAACTGCTTGGCATAGTGCAGTGAATAGCAGTCATCAGTGAATATGCATTCATTTTAACACAACTGGCCCGATCAGGATCAGGCATCAGATACTGACTGGATGCTGATTGATACATCTTTGTGATCAATTTGAAATGTCCATTTTTATTCTGCAGCTAAGCTTATTAAACATGTACTGTTTTTATTGCACAGGTTTCCACAGATTGGTATTCAGTGCGCAAAAAAGAAAGATGTTGAAGGCGCCTTACGATTACGGAAGGAAATAAATGTTGACCCATATCAGAGTAAGTTTTGCCTCTTTTATTGTTTACTGGGTTTACTTGTGAGTGAGGACACCTTCACATTTCAAAAAAAAGTTACGAATGCTTAATTTTTTTTCTTTTTTAATGTGTGTTTATATTATACATTATGAGTGATTTTCAGTCTTAAAGAAGATAATTATGTTATTATATTTGTGGACCACCTCATAATACATGACTATTAAGAATTTGTCATATTAGTGCCCCAAGTTTCAGCATGAAATTTTGTCCTTCTTTTGAAAATTTTAATACTTTTATGTGGACATTGTTCATTCGAAAGCTGCTAGCTAAATTTATTTCAGTATATAAAAACCTTTTTTTAACATGATTAGAACCATCCCATGATGAAAGTTTGGTTCAGCCAATTTAGAATGTCTGGATGTCACAGGAGCAAAAAACTTGCCAGACAGGGGGGAATGGGATGGCGTTGTCCTCTTAGGAAGATTTCTGTTGCCTTGCCCTCCGAGTAAGAGAGTTTCTATCTGAAAGTATAATCTCATTTTACTCTCAATATTTACAGCTGGCTTTGATCATGCACAGTCTAACATTGATCTGAATGTGGTGCGCTTATGCTTTCAAGTGTTCTTGCCAAATGAGCAAGGCAAAGTCACAAGAGTTGTTCCTCCTGTTTGTTCACATCCCATTCATGATAAAAGTAAGTTTCCAGGGAAGTATGCTGATTGTAAGAATAATTGTAGAGAATACCTTTTAGCTGTATGTGTTGCAGAATCTGATGATTAAGCCTGGCAATGTATAATACTTTCATGATATTGACAAATGAATGATTATTGATTTAGGAGTTTATGTCATTTGAGTGTTTATTCCAAGGTCTGTTTACATCCTTGATAGTCATTGTGTTGTCTTCATGTGTAAGCAGGAGGATATCAGATAATTATGTCTTATCTCACACACCAGTTTCCATATGATTGTAACTTCTTCTTCCAACTTCTCTGTTCTAGAATCATCAAAAGACCTTGTAATTTGTCGCGTTGACAAAAGTTCCGGAAAGGCAAGAGGTGGTGATGAAGTCTTTCTTCTTTGTGACAAAGTGAACAAAGGTATGTCCAATATATAGATTATACTTTTCTAGAGGTATACAGAGAACGTATCTTTGTGTGTTTGTGTTGGTAGTTGCAGAAGAAAGGCTGGGAACAGTCCTCTAGATCTGTTATCTTGTTTAGAGGTCCATTTCAGCTAAGACTGCCACATCAATTTCTTTAATGATCCGTTAACCTTGCTTGGCAGATATGTTCTGGTTGATACTGCTTCAAACAAAGTGCTTGATTTCCTTCTTTTTTGACTACCTAAAATACAGTCGACTCCGCTTAATCGCCTTTTCCGCTTAATCGCCTCGTTTCCCAGGGAACCGAATTTTTCCTATATAAAAGTCACTGGATAATCGCCTCTCACGCCGGATAATCGACCATTCTTCAGCGCCCATCAATTCAAAGATCAGCGGTTGAAGGGTTACAGTTGACAAACAAACAATGTACACAGACGGTTTAACTGGGCGACGGATGGCAGACCGGTTGACTGAGTGACAGCTGTCACCCCAAAATAGGTGTGATAAGCCTTTCCTCTCCACCTCCCCCTCCCCTTGTCTCCCTTCGTCCCAGGCTACGCATCACCGCCTTCGCCCGTCCGATATGCTACTGCGCCGAAAGCCGTGGTATAGTCTCCTCCCCCCCACGCCTTGATTGCGCCAGTCTGGTGGATTTCGGTTAGATCAGAGAACGTGTCATGTGGATGAACGGTCTACCCCGACCATGCCATCCTACTCCTTATTGTCTGCTGGGTTATTGCGAGGTGGCCAATGAGAGAGACCGTGGAGATCAAACATTTTGTGCGCTACAACACCGTCAAACTCGAGTTTGTCCTGAGTCTGGCGACAAGAAGGTGTCAATGCACGATATCAAACCACGACATCAAAGAAATTCAATCTTCTTACCAAAAATACGGCCGAAATTACTTCCTCCGCTCAATCGCCGCTCCGCTTAATCGACCACTTTTTCCGCGATCCCGAGGATGGGCGATTAAGCGGAGTCGACTGTATGTTGGAATCTCTGAAATTGAAACACATAGTTTGAGAAAGCCATTAGTGGTAATGCTGAATGATAATATGAGTCTGACTATTTGTCTTGTGTTATCCCTTTTGAGGAATGCTTTTCACAAAACTTCATTGTAATCACATGATCTTTACTATGGATTGTTAGTGAAGATTATGTTTTTAGATTTGAGCCTTCAGTAGGGACAATTACTTCCCACCTTAAGCAGTTGATAACTTTTTCACAGAGGACATCAAGATCAGATTTTATGAGGAGAATGAACAGGGAAACCAAGTTTGGGAGGATTTTGGAGACTTTGGACAAGGAGATGTTCACAGACAGGTAAATTAGCATTGTTAACTACACAGATAAAATGAGCATTGATAGCTATGTGTATTATTTATTTTATATCCAACTTGTCATTTGTCCACTTGATATGTGTGAGCTTTTATTCATGACATCGGTTTTCAGTTTGAACTGCAGTAGCCTGAAATAGCAATTGCTCTACTCCATATTTATTTACAGTGTTGCTCTTATGGTTCTTTACATATCCAGAGAGCTTTCTTGAAATTTATATGGAATACCTTCACATCTTTATAAGCAAATTGGAAAGCTCCATGTGATGATGCTTTTGTCTGGAAATTCTGTGAAGCATGGGGTTCTATAGGCTTGGTTCTTTATTCCCAAAAGGGCAGCACTTCTGAAACAATTATGTCTCCCATAAAGATGGTGTAGATTCACATCATGTTGGTTTGGCAGTATTGTTCATTTACCACTCCACTTCTAATTGATGTATATCTAACACAGTTTTGCTCAAGTAATATAGGAAATGTGGACTCTTGATCAATCGTTCCATTGCATACTGTTGCATGTTATTGGGTCTGATGTTGTATTCCTGCATTTGATTTCAGTATGCCATTGTGTTCCGAACACCACAGTACCACAGTCAAGACATAGCCAAGCCAGTGGAGGTGAACATGCAGCTCCTGAGACCATCTGATGGGGAGACCAGTGAAAGTATACCATTCACATACATGCCAGAGGATCCTGGTTAGTATTGTTCTGTGGGAGTCCTTTATATTAGATTGGTTTCTTTGTTGAAGTGTTTAGAATTGTGTTTGAGATACTTCACAATTTCACTGAAAGACATGCTAAGTAGATACCTGGCCAGAGATGCTTGGCATAGGTGGCGTGTGTTAAAGTGGAAGCTTGACTGAAAAGAGGCGTAGTTGGCTCAGTGTCTGCCCTGCCAGCATTCTATTAGTTGAATTTCTGACTATGATCTTCTACATGCTTAGTTCGTGCATATTACAGTCAATAGGAATCCTATGAAATTTCATTCTCCTTCAGCTGTGTGATTTCAGTGAATCAAATACATTTATATGTATGCACCCTCATATAACAGTAATATAAGTGCATTAATGTGCTGGCACCTTGCAGGTTTGTGACACCTATTAGAAGGGCAAATCACTAATTGTGTACAACCCAATTAATCCGCTAAAATATAAAATCCCCCTTTTTTGGGGCCCTGCCAGACAGTGTTAGGGTGTAGAAATATGTAAAATGACCTGTGATCTAAGTAAAGCATCCAATTTTAAAGTTTCAGGTACAATTTGAGCCTTCTAGATAAAAAAAAAAAATGTAGAGGCCTATATATTCGCACGCGGTCAAAACCAGCCAAATGATACATTAGGGACCAAATCAGAATTTGAGGTGATCTTTTTTGAAAGACATTTGTGAAAAATTTTGGGCGTTGACCCCCCTTTTTCTTCCCGTTAAAAGATCGGGCAAAAGAAGTACTTTAACCACCATGGAAGAAATTTCCCCAAATCACAGTGGTATATGTAGAATAACACAAAATGTTAATAGGGCCAACAGAAGAAAAAACAATAGGTGTCAAAGACCTGCAAGAGGCACAGGCATAGGGAATCAACCAATTTAAAATATTTCAATTTCACGCTTATGTCCCCTGAAAAGTCACTCTAGGTGGGCGACGGTTGAGTTGAACTACGGATATGTTGATCTTTTTTCTAGTCCCCCGATGATATCAACTTAAGCGTAGTCGACTGTATTGCCTCAGTGACTTTTATTTTATCAAGTAGGTAGTAAACTACATTTGAATGGAGGTGGACGAGAATTTGAAGTTTCATAAGATGAATGCTGTGTGCAGTGTATGATTAAGGGCATGGGCTTTCAGAAGTTTCTGACAGACCTTGTTTGTCCATGAGAAATGGTTTAACTGCTTCATGTTTCTAATGCTTTTTCCTTTCACCATCAGATCCTGACAGGATAGCAGAGAAAAGGAAGAGGAAAGCCCAACGATTCCTAGAATACTGGAACAGTGCAGGTGGGTGAAAATTGTATCATGTTGTGAATTTGGCATATTTGCTGCAGTTGTAGTTTGTGAAAGTCTGTCTTGATAAAGAGAGTCATATTGGAACTTTGTTAATATGTGATTATCTTCTGTGTTGTCATGTTGTCTTGATAATTCTTTGTGGTCTGTGCTTCCAGTGTAGCAGAGGCATAGCACACAGCAGAAGAGAACCTCAAAGTTAGTCTGATACCCCGTCCTTCGCTTTTTGTGCAGAATTACAGTAGTTGCAACTGGGCTAGTTTTGTCAAGCCAGCTTGTGACAGATTGTTAGTTGGAAAACATTTCTTAAATGGGAATTGACTTGAAAGACGGCATAGCAGGTTACAGACAGAATGATACTAAAGTAGGGCAAGTGGAAAAATGGGCAATTGTGCCTTGAGGTATCAGTTTGCTTTGTACTATGTATCTGAGATTCATGGTTGTACTGAAAGAGGTCAGTTGCACGTGATGATATAAAGGTTTTACTACTCATGCAGGAGGGAGTGCTGACTACAAGAGAGGTAGCAGTGGAGCAAGCGTCAGAGGAAGGCTTCACACAATGCTAAAAGGAACACGTAGAATAAAGAAGGAACCTGATGCTTCAGGTATGCCAGTGTTGGTGTTGAAAATATTGTATACTCTAGGCAACCATGCTTATAAAAAAATATTCACTTTTACGAAATTTTACTGTTATGTAGATGATTAAAATTGTCTTACTTTTTCATATGATTTCAACTGACTATGTAGGAAAATTTGTATCCACTGAAGTAGCATCTCTGATAAGGTCAATCATGCTAATTGAAGCGAATCTGATCACAAGAAATATTTCGTATCATTCAACAATAGAAATCTTTAAAGCATTTGTTGTCTGGCATCTTAGTTTGCCTGATCAGATTATTTTCAGTAGGGCTGAAAGGCTGCAAACAAAGTTATGAATGGAACTTCACTGGGAATGAAACTGAATGTAAGAGTATATAGTGGGCAGATTAAAATGCTAATATTGGGTGAACTGTGGCTTATTAGTAGGTGTTGGTCAACTACATAGCAGAATGAGTTACACTCCCAACAGGTTTATAATTAGTTATGAAATTAGTTATATAACATTTTGCACTTTCTTTTATATATTTTGTAAACGTTATGAAATATAATCAGCTTTAATTTGAAAAACATGCATATTGCAGAGCATTTTAAAATCCCCTGCACCCGAATTTTTGTGGAAAAAAAAACAACATAGTCTTTTTAAGTTTCATGATTAAGGATCTCTAGATATTTTGAATACATAATACAGTAGTTGAGAAATGGATATAAAATGAGCAAAGCATGCTTGAAATTTGCTGAAAATATTTTGAATCTATTGCAGGTGTGCCACAGTATTCAATGGAAAACACTGGTGGTGATGGAGCCACAGCAGGAGCCACTGGTGGGGAGACAACCATGAGCCATGTGACAGCCGATAATTCATCCTTGGGCAGCGTGACCGTCTCATCTGCTGGCAGCATTGATTCCAGCATTATTGCTGAACTCTCTGGCCTTTCCAGCAGTGATTTGTCAGTTGTCTCCTCAGAGAATGGCCAGCTCATCATCTCTGTGTCTGGTGGGGATGGCAGTGGCCTTAGTGTGGACAGCATCAACCTGCCTGCCAACATGCTCAGTGGGGACCTCATGAATCAGATAGACATTCAACAACTTAATGCATATCTCCAGGTATAGATTTTGTTTTTTTTTTAATGCTCTATGGGCTCAACTGATGTTTAGAAATTCACACAAGAGATTCAAAACAAATGTGGGCAATATTTTACGGACTTGGGAGATTATTTTCAGGAAATGCAAATGCTCAGAAAGTAGTCAAATTTGCACATGTTTACCTTTAGATAGTCACAATAATGATAACAAGTTACTTATTCTTGATGATGGAAGGGTTCGTAGTTGGTTGGCAAAAATTTTTAAGGACTGTTTAAAGATGACCCCAACTCTTTAATTTAAAGAACATCAATAGATATTTTTTTTTTATTTTAGAGTTGTTTTCTTGTAAAAAAGTTTTTGAGGATCAAATCAAAGTCAGATGTATTCAGTCTTTAACATGCAAGTGTCTTAATATTCAAAATTTATTCTAAACCATTATCATTCTCTTTGGTTTTCTTTGTAGGATCAGGGTTCAGGTAGTGAGATTCTGCTTAGTCAACCCACTTCTGCAGAGCAGGTTCAGATTGGCCATGACCCCAACCAGCAGATGCATATGGAAACTGAAGCAGAGGCAGCATTGCGAGGCTTGAATGCTCAACACATGTGATCTGATGGCTTTACAGATGTACGCAAATTAATTTTTTTTTTTTGTTAAGAGTCAGATACTAGCAGGATAGACAGTGAACAATGGTGGTGTCAGTAAAAGTGTGGTGGAAGTATTTTTGAGGTAGAAATTGTGGTATGAAAGCAAGATTGGCTGTGTAAATGCTGTGTCATAAATTTGAGGGTTATGGATGAAGTATTTGTTTTGTTATTACAAGGGTTTGCTGAATGATACCAGTAAATGTTTTAGGTTAGACTACAATGAATGGCAGCCACAGGCCAGTTGACCTTGTCAGAGTTGCATTTTCATAGGTTCGGAATAATCATTTTCAGTCATTTTCTGTATGATGATGGGTTGTGTTGGATGTTTGGCTAAGATTTGTGTAAACCATATTTTATGTTCACTGAAAATATTCAAGATTTCTGGAAATGTACATACTATACTGATACAAGTGTGCTGCAGTTATTTGCTAAACTTTAAAGTATTCTGGCCGCACATCTAGATCTGATACTTCAAAGTAGATTGGACAGTAGAATGAATTATTTCGTTTGTAAGAGGAGGCAAGGCTCTTCCCTTGTATTTTTTATATGCAAAATTGCACACCAAAGTGCATTGCTTTGTGTTGTGGCTGGTGATGTTAGGAAAATTAGTTCAGAATCTTCACCACTAGATTTCACACATGTACCAAGGACACATTGGTGCACATAATTACGGAGGGGTTTTCACTATTTGTGTTTCAAGAACAAGTTACTCGGAACTAAGATAAAAGTTGTCTCTTAAAGAGATATTATGAGAATTAAATGTAGATAACAACTGCATTTTGAGATAGTTTTCATATGATCTTCACTCACAATGGAAACAAAATATATTTTTTTGCACTTTGGCTTGTAATTTTGCATGTCAAATGTACTGAATTAGAGAAGGGCAATACATGCCTCGTAATACCCTACAGTCTACAAAGGAAGGGCTGTGTCTTCCCCTGTTGTAGACAGTTTGTAAAGATGTAGCCTTGTGCTTGAGTTGTGCATTTTAAAGATATAAAATAATGTGACCTCCAGTACTTTGCGTCGGAAGTTAATCCTTGTGGTATTGTGCTTTCATTAGCATCGGTCAATTGCAAGCTGCTATTCCAACACTGCATAAAATATTTGCTGACAGTTTTGATGCCAGGCAAGTTTGTCCATCATTTGCCTCTCCCAGTTCGGCAAGAAGCAGTGAGATTACCTGGTCTTGCATTAGCTGTTGGTGCTGGTTTAAGCACCCAGATTTGTCCACTATCACAAGAGTGATTCCAAGACTCTTTGGCAATGGACATTTGGCCATCAAACAAACAGCCAAGTAGTCTTTAGATTAATTGGATACCCTGCAGAATTTCTTTGGTATGCTCGCCTTTTGTGATTCTTCATGCCTTTTTCTTTTCTTCCATGTAACTGTGCAAGTGTAGGTTTTCACCAGAGTTTAATGACTGGCATTCAAACTGATAAAGTGTGTTGTTTATGCATTCATCTGAGGGTCTGCATTTTCTCATGCAGGAAGTTTCATATGTGAACATACTTTCTTTATTGGAAAAAGTATTTGTAGCTACAATCTATCATATATTGTTTGATGTATAGTGAACATGGTTTTTACAATACCAGGGCCCCGCAGTGCTAAACCTGTAATAAAGAATTGAACTATGATGAAAATTTGGGAACAAAAGGCAAAAAAATGTACATTATCCTTTAATTTGGTATTGAAAATCAGCCCTACAAAAAGGCAGGAAAATAGAAAATGTGTTATTTTCAACACTGCTAAATATACAAATACAATAATTTACAGTGCAGTTATGGTTGAAACATTATGAAACAATCAGATTCCACCCTTTTTAATGGACTTTTGCAAATGTCTGCCTGGTCAAATGTCCATTTGGTCAAGCGTCAGTCGTTCAGCTGTCGGTTCAACCAAAAGTCCATCCACTAAGTATCCACCCGCAAGAGGGATTGGAGGGTTATTTTCCATGGAGATACTTCTGGCTGTTACTGTAGAGGCTCAGGTTATTTGTGAAATTAACTAACCCTTTAACGATGAATCATTGTGATCAACTGGCAAAACCAGTGTGCTGTCCTTTTTTGTGGTATGAGAGTGATAGTGTTCCTTCTACTCAATACAAACTGCCAATTGTTCATACTTTGAAATGTTTTTTTACTAAATGTTCCTAATTTGAAACATGTGAATTGATTTTCTTCAGAGAAGAGTATCATTGTGTTGTCTTTTTGCTCTTGCTTTCCTGCATAGGGGTACAGTAAATTAAATGAGTTTTTAACCTAATTAAAGGAAAGCCAGTCGTGATGAATGAAATCTGTGAAAGTCCTTGCCCCGATATTTCTAGCTGAAAGTGGAAAACAGCTTTAACTTTTGAATGAAACCTGGTTTACTTTTTTCTGATGCATGATGTGTGTAGAGTTTACAAATGTTTTCAATTCTTACATACGGAGGAAAACTATTGCCCAACATTTGCTAAAGTCAGTGTCAAGGAGTTCTTTTGAAAATTGTAAATGCATATTGATTTATGCTTTTTACTATGGAAACACAGTTGTTTGTATGTTTGTTATATCAAACATTGCTCAGTCTTATATTTTGGATGGTTAATGCTCACATTAGATCCATACCTTCATAACATAGCATCATGGCCAACTGTCATCAACATTCTGTTACAAAGGGGCAAATTGTCAGTTGACAGTGGAATTTGTAGAACTCACCACTGACAGGCAGCCAAAGTAGATTTAAATGCCAGGGCATCCAGTTTGCTGTGCATTGTCCACTTGTAATCTTGTGAATGTGGTAGCTTTGCAAGCAGTTTGAAGAAATCCGTTATGTAATAGCAGGATACTAGTATGTCAGTTTTTTGACAGTTGAAATTTTCATTTGATTATTGCCCAAAATACTTTTCTCTTTTTTTTTTTTTTTTAAAGACTAATGTTGATGCCCTGGGATTTCAATTTTTGTAAGAGCAAGACATAGTGTCATGTTTGATAGCTCTTTAACTTATCATTGCATAATAGATACTCACCATCGATGAAAGCCGAGATACTCACCATTGATAAAAGGTTTCTGTGTTTCATGTTGTGTAACAGCACTGCAGTAAATTTTCAGGCCTAGGGACTTTTTAATTAACCCTGATTTCATCCAGGCCATGTTGACTGAAATTTGATCTGATAGCCTGGAAACTGCTGTTGTTGCATGTAACATTACTGCATTCATGAAATTTACTGCATGCAGATGTTATATCAATAATTATCACCGAAAGACAGTAGGAGAACTGTCTTCAACAAGGATCATGTCTCTGTACCATTCCACAATCAACTTGATGTTTGTTAAATGAAATGCTGTTCTTCCCACCATAACACAAGTACATTGGCTTTTGGCTGATTTCATCTTCAATTCTAGGTGCTTCTTGTCCTTCAACACGATGAAGTAAATTGCCTGGTTTGTGCAGAATCAGATGAATCCTGGTTGATATCCAACAGGCAAGGTGGCAAGGATGGCTAAGATATTTTTGTTATGTGAGAGAGGACAGTTTTTGATATTGCCATAGCTGTAAATTGGTTTTGTCTTTGTAGCTTGATCATGTAAATATTGTATCTCCATGCTGTGTTCTTAGGCTTTGTTCAATGTGCACTTTTTTCAGTCGGAGACTGTTGTCAGAGTGTAAGTGTATGACATGGCCTTACTGTAAAAATTTTGTAAATATTCTGTGTACTGAAAAAAAATTTACTGGAAAATTATCAGACAAAACCCACATGTACATGACATGTAATTGTTATAAAAGTTTTTCTGGTGTTTACAGACATTTTATGTGATATATGAAGTGCTTTGAGTCTGTGTGGTGCAACACAAAATATCTTGCTGTATGTTTTTGCAAGTTTCTGGATAGATTATTTCCCTCAAGAAATTAGAGATGTTTGGAACTTAAAGACTGAAAGAAAGACATAAGGTAGGAGCTTTTCTTTAAAATCTAAGTTTATGAAATAAAGTGCTAAGTCATATGGTGGTTTCATTTTCTCATGTGTGGAGATTTGTTTCTAGTAGATTTGTGAGAAGGCATAGATCATTGAATATAACTTGGTGTTAACAGCTGGTGTGAGATACAGTCAGGTTTCTCTACATGTATTCTAGTACTCAAGGATGGCAACTGGATTTGATAAAACAGCCTGAGCTTTCCGGTTGAGTCCATACATTGCGGAATGCTGGACTTGCTTTATAATCCATCTTGTTAGTCTTGTTTTTGCTCATTAATCACCACAAACAGAAAATAGGATATATTGGTTCCCTGTAAGCCTAGTTTCCCTGTTTAAGTCCCCATAAATCATTAAATGTGTTGTTCATATTTTTATCTGGTGCTTTGACAACAAAAATAGGATGGCTACCTTTCCCAGTGCTGAATCCAGTCTCCATCGTCACCATGATAAGCACTTAAATGGATGCATTTGCAACAAACTCATGGCTTTATTAAAAGTAGCCTCATCCACTGCTCAAACAACAGATATAGTGAAAATTACAGTCTCAAATACTTCAACTGCTGTAACTTCAAGGCCTGTAGACCTGTCAGAAGTTTCGGACTAAGTAAACACAAACATGACAAATGTGCACATGGATCCATTTCAAGTTCTTATCGCTTGTAAAAAGGCCGGCATCAATTTTTTTTTTTTCAGCCACTGTCATCATGATCTCAAAGCCTACCATGGCAGCAGGACTTAACCCTTTGAACCCTGGGGCTCTAAGCCATAAATGCCCCCTTCCCTGGGCTTCCACATGGAGGCTGACATCTTGGAAGTCCTTTCCCATAATTCCCACACCAAACGTGTCCCTGAATGGTCGTTATATTTAGCACTAAAGTCACGTTACTGAAATGCTTCCGTGTTTCCTGAAATATCGGGACTACGGTGCACAGGAAAATAAGGGGATTCCCTAAATATCGGGATAACGGGTTCAAAGGGTTAATGGCTGACCAGAGCATGTTATGTTGGCCGGCGATGCTGGTGAGAGCCTGAAAGTTTTAAATTGCTGAGAAAGCCGGAAATCTAGCTTTGGCTTGAAAATAGGCATCACTGAGTACTGAATAAAGTATTTGCTCTTCCATTTTCCCATCTTCTTGTAAGGATAGTAGCAGACTTATGATTACGTATTAATGTCTGCTTGAAATAGTAACATTTATTTTTGGATGACACCTGATAGGATGCGTGTTTGTAAAAACAATCAAGGCGTGTGAAATTTTTCATATTAGGCATTTTTCATCATGAATCCAGTCCTGTATTTTGTTCATCTAAATCTTACGTAAAAAATTAAAGAAAACCTTGTGTAAATCTTCTTGAGTGTTTCATTATCTTTGTAAGGTCTGCCGTGTGCAAATATGGAATGTGGACCCAGAATCTTTCTTGGGAGTGGAGGGTTGATCCCATGAAAGGGTTACCATATTGCAATAATAATGAGACAAAACTTGTGTTGTCCATGGGAGATATGGATGGTACTGACTTTAAGTTATGGGACTATTACCTAAGAGTACAAGGGAAAGACTGAGTCAAGTTCGTTGACATACAGAGATTACAGAATTTAATGCCACACCACAGTATTTTGTAGACATTTAGGCTTTAGGGCTTTGCTAATTGAATAAACATAGATTCTTAACTGTAACAGTCAACTGGGAGGTTCACTGACCTGTCCCATAAATGATACGAGGAATCAGAGCCAGTCAATGTTTAACAGGGGAGAATTCAATGAATAAGTCTGTTTGCCTCTGTATTGACAGCAGTATTATGCTAAAAAAAAAAATTTGTTATCTAAGGGCGCAATATCAATTTTAAGGATTGTATTTGTACTCTGACATATAATTTCTGTGAATCTGCTAGCTATTATGGCTGTTACTGTCTACTTAAAAGTTTTTGAATAATGCACATTATTATTCCTTGCTGAGGTTTTCAAGCCCGAGATACTTGTCAACAAATTAGCAAAGTACTGCCATAAAAATCTCTTCCTATCCTTTGTATTGACATATACAACTGTTTTCTGCAAGACCTAAAAAGAAGTACACATGAACAGTCTTAGGCCGGCCTTCCATAGGACGGCACACTGCTCACGACATGTCAGCACGCAACGTGCGACAGGTCTTGACCCCCCTCACATAGGAGACGCGACACGTGACAAGTCGGAACGGCACAGGCAGTCACACTTCCTTTCTTCAGCATGGATTCTTCTGAAAGATACTTTGATTGCACTCGCATTGCTAATAAATACAACCATTGTTAACCATTTTGACTCTGAAACCTGTTTATATCAAAATTAATAGAATACCGTAAACTGGGGGGGGGGGGGGGGGG
>JAWQUT010000283.1:137645-148008 GCA_033807755.1 Ellobium chinense
GGGGGGGGGACTTTACACAGTACAATAAACTAATCTGGTGGAAATTTACGATCAATATCTTCCCAAACTTGCTTTCTTTGTTCCTTGTTATGGTAGTCTGGATTTTTGGGGTCCTAAATAAGTGGCCGGGCTCTCACAAGCTCATTAAGCTTCTTCTTGTAGTTGTAGTCATCCATCTCAAGTACACCTGCCACACACCTCACAAAAAGTGAACAAGTTGACTTTTCAACACACGCGGTTTTCGTTACCGCTGTGCCGTGTCATCCTATGTAAGGCGGTACTCTGAATCTTTGTGCCCACTTTTGTTTTCACGCGTGAGGTGCATTGTGTGCCGCGTGCTGTGTGCCGTCCTAAGGAAGGCCGGCCTTACACTCCACTCAGATGATATACTGTATCTGCAAACTATTCTAAGACTCATTCACAGATTCCTGGTTGTTGCACTCTGGTATTAACATGACCCTTCACTGATTAGGAAGGCTTTGGCAAGTGAGACCTGAACAACCAGTAGTTGAATGTTTTATGTGCCAAAACTACCAACTCTTTTAAAGTTCCTCAGTAAACTCAGGGTATTACTTCGTTGAAATGTAGAATGTGTAGAATAAGATTAAATACTGTAATCTAATATTTGAAGAAAGCCTCCAAGTTGTAACAAATCAGGGTTTAATTACCTACAAGATCCATCACTATGACACAATAAATACAGCTATAAATAATCAATAATACTGACAACCTTTGACTGTAAATCATCTACACTCTCACTTCACATTTTGTGTAAATGTCTTTACATTCCTACTTATCCACTACACAACAACACAAATAATTAGAACAAAGCTGTTAAGTGTTATGATGTTGGAACCATTGAGTTGTGTGGAGAGTGAACATCTAAGCCTTCCAGGGACAATTTTTTAAAATTCAAAATGAGGTAGTGAAGTATTATGAATTGCAATGTTTTTCTCAAAACAAACGAGGTGGAATTTGTTCATTAAGTTGATACAAATACTTAGCACTATGATTCTATTTCTGCAGTCAGCGAACAAACTCGGAATGGACTACCCAGTTTTCAAAACCCATTCTACATGTATACATGCCTTTTTACACTTCTTAAGGTAGTATAGCATACAGAATATTCATACAAACAACATGCAACCTGATAGCAAATAATAGTAAAATCACATTAATTTTAACAATTTACATGTACACTTTCAAAACATAAATAAGACTTCACCCATCATTCTAGTAGGTCACAATAAAACTGTTCAATTTTGAAACGATTTCCTTTATTCCCGCAAATCTATCACTTATTTCTCACTTACCTTTAGCTGTTTTTTATCATTTGTTTTGCTGCTCTATGTCCCTTCTAAGATCCCATAACTATTTCCAAACATCACACTCTTCCACTTCCATCCAACGTTTCTCTTACAAAAATATCCAAGCATATATATAATCCTCATCAGGCTCACACTGTTTTGGCACAACAATTAAAATACCTTCTAAAAACATACCCAGCTTGTCATCAGAGGACAAAGATAAAATCACTGACGGGTAATACTTATGCAGCAGCTGTAATATGTTAAGATTCACCATTAGCATTTCCAACTCAATTAAGTTTGTCATTTTATCTGGCCGAGCAAATATGTTAACTCACTGAAGACTGAACATGTATACACATCCTCCTCCACTTACAAACAAAGAACTAACAGTATGCTATGATGTCATCTTTCTTGCACAAAGCTAAATTATTCTTCTTCTCCTACAATCTTCAAATCAGGAGGCCAGTGGCCTGTATAAATGATACTGTGCACCTTAGGTCCTTTGATGTCCCATGCAGTTTCGACTGAAGCGCCGAGCCTCCAGGCAAATGAGTCTCTCTCTATTGGTTGTACTTGGGGCAGTGCAAAAGAACGTGAGCCGTGATTTCTAATGGGGTTCCTCAAGTACATATTTCTGTGTCTCCAACCTTGAATTTCTTGTGTAGATGTTGCCTGAGTCTATTGTGCCCAGTTCTTAGCCTAAAAATTGCTGTTTGTTCCTTTCTGCTTAACATAATATGGATAGCATCATCCAACATAGCTGAATACTTTCTATGAAATGAGATGTCTTGCACATTTAGCAGGGCAGTTCAACTCTCTCATGCTATATTCCATACACTGTTCTTATAAACTGTATAATTTTACCATGGTAATTCCATGTCATTTAAAAACTGTCCAGTTCTCAGTGAGTTAATTTATGATATGGCAACAGCAAACTCCACAGAAGTCAGCAAATACTGTTATGAGATTCAACCTCATAGAAATTATTATCCTGTCCAAAAGGGGACAGGTAAACTTCATGGAAGCCAAGCAGGTATTTGGTATTTTGATTTTTACATGTATGTAACAGGCATACCCAAGCCCAAAAAAGGGCTTGGTAATTAGAAACATATTTGGATTCATTTCAAACAGCAACATTCTTATCATCTTTGTAAATATGCTGAAAACTATAACTGACCATGCAGTTTTCTAGAATTCAGTAAGATACCTGTTGAATTTTAAAAATCATTGAAAGCCAAAAGTCAACAGTGAAAATATGTGACTATGCCTTTTGCGGGCATCAACACAAATAATTACTATAGCGGAGACAAAGGGTGGGGGAAGCAGGAAGACTGGGGTGGCAATGCGCCTTCACGAAAAGTCAGCTGCTTCCGACTACTGTCTTGCAGCCTGTCAAAATTAGGCTTAACTTATATTTTTGGTAAAATCAAGTGATTGGAAAATGAAAGCTTGACAGGCGTACTTTCATTAAGTGAAAAAAGTTTTGACCTAGCGTTACTCTGGCCCAAGCTGAATAACAGGGTCACCCCCATACAGTGGAAAATATTCCAAGAAAATTGTACCTGAAGAACAATTTTTCAATGTAAAAATCATCTATTCTGCTTCACAATAACAAGTTTATTTACCAGTAGTTGCCATTCACCCATAAAATAAATAGTTTTGTGTATAGAACTTATTTTGCCCTTAACTTCCACAACAAACACATAGTTGATGCTGGATGGTCTTTACCACTTTCAAAGCTTGATATCTCAGTTCCAAGTCTAGCGACATAAGTCTCATTCTGATTGACTGCAAAACATTATGATATAATATACTGTAATAGTGCCTTCCCTCTGTTTCTCTATTTCCCTCCCATCCTTTCTCCAAACTCCAGTCTGATATGAGTAATAGAAAATTTGAATCTCAACAAAATGTGCTTGAGGAAAAAATATATACTGTGTCTGTGTATCAAATTTGGTCTTGCTTGCAGTAAAATGTTTCATGACATGCTGGATATGCAGCAGTTCCTATCATCTTGCCACCTATAAAAATTAAAAGTCTCACATAAATTTAAACATAGAATATGGAAGTCTGTAATGGAAGAGGGTAGTTTCTAATCACTACTCGTACTTATTCATTCTCCACTTGCATAACCTGAATCAAGACTTCAAATGTTCATTCTCCTCAGCAGCAGATGACCTTACATGAAGATATCCTCAGATTGAATTTCCCATATAACCTGGACTGTCTTTTTCCCTCTAGTATCCTAATTCATGGATTTATAACTCAATCATGTGGCCACCCATTGTGTAAGACTTGCCTGGTACACAACTCTCATCCAGCCTTGACATAGTCGTCTGTTGATAATTCAAAAATGTTGTGTTAGAAATAGTCTGAGCATGATCAATAAACTTGCTTTACCATTCTTGACATGATCTTGAGTACTGTATGCAAATATATGTGTAGAATGTGAGGTCATTAAAAACAGATGAGATTATGTAGTTCGAGGAGATCATGGCTTCAATATAGCAAGGACAACTCCTCTATCAGTAAGTGCTTGGTGAAGGTACCCATTAACCCCTTTGTGACATATATGACGAGCAGTGCTCGTCATCTTTCCTTATACAGCTTCACTGCCAAGATGCTGCTGTGACAAGCCACGCTCATCATGCTTTCTGCAGTCCGGGAAACAGTAATGACGAGAACGCTAATTTCATTTCGCTATACTAATCATAGCAGAATCACCCCATAAAAACTGATGGCAGATTCGAATTCAGTGGTATCGATTTCACCAGGGGGTAGAACTCTTCTATTTTGAAAAACAATGTTGGTGAATTGTGTCTGGAGCACTGTTTTGAGGCCTACAATACAAAAGACACTTACTGGCCATAATATCTGTCTAAATCTTTCCCAAGCCTTTTCCTCAAGGAAAAGAGGTTAGTTTATTTCACGTTTCATGTGCTTTATGTTGTGAATTTTATCCATAACACTTTTTGGGAGATTGAATTCTATTATTTTCTGTTATTTTGCATGCATTTTTTTTACACATTACGACCATATTTACATGCAAATGGCCTTGACCTTTGTTCATTCATGCATGAATTGTCATAGCATGCATTGCTGCTTGGAAAGATATATACATGTGCATGGTTTCAATAATATCCAAAACATGTGCATGGTTTCAATAATATCCAAACTCACAACAGTGAAAAAACTGAGACACCTTATCTTTTTTCCTAAATTCCCTGCGTCCCCGGGAATCAAGAAATGGGGGAAAATGGTGCGCGGTGCATCACAATCTGACAATGTAACCTTGCGTCACGAAGGGGTCAAACTAAGCAACTGCATCAGAATTGTTCCTACACAGTTATGAACAAGAGTTCTGAACTGTCTTGCCTCCTATGTATTACAAAAGAAACTGGCAGACAAACTGACATATAAAACAGCTTAAAATCCATATTAAACATAAAAACCTTGAAATCAGAGTATATCCTTAGAAGCAACAACTCTCTAAATCATCTCTATCAGTCTAATCAAACTACTGGCTGAGACTTAGGTGACTGCCGGTACATTCTTGGTCGACAGCTGTTGGGTCTCACTAGAATTTATGCCTCTTGAATTATGTAAATTCATCTTCATCATGTATTATGCATAGTAACTTTCCATTAATATTTGGGCATAAAATGTAAAGAGCTGTTTCTTCACCTGCACGCCACAAAGCTGAGCAAAACACATGCATCCCTCAAGAGTGATTCTGGTATGCTGCAGCATGGACCTGAAAAAGCTGCATAAACCTGAATAATTTAACAATCACCTAGGCATTTCAAAACCCATCATGCACACCAAAAAAAAACAATAACAGATATGAATAATTTGTATGCTATCAACTTACAGTAGGACTCTTTCTGTTTCCCGCCATATAAGCCAAGCACATGCTAGCTGTTGAGTGAATCCATGCTAGCTCCACTGCAGAGATAAGAAACAGTATGTAAGCACTAAAGAAGCAGCAAATTTTGGATTAGAGAAAGCATATCATAACCATAAGATTACAAATAAAAAAATTGGGACTTTCATTTATCCTGTTTGGAACTTGTTAACACCTCATATATCATACATGAAAATAGGCCGATGTACACCATAAATGTCATGTAAATATATAATATTACCAAATGAAATTCATAAAAACGTCAGGAAAGGGAAATTACTGATTTTCCCAACGGCACTTACGCGTAAACTGCTTGATCCAAGAGCTAAACTCACAAACTCACACTTGATAGTGTATGGCCATGCTGCTATCTGCTGCTGAACTTCATAGACTCTTGGCTATTTATGGAGTAGGTGGACATCCTTACGAGCAACATGCAGGAAATCTCCCACAAAGTGCATTAAATTAAGAGGTAGCACCAGGTGAGAGAGAGTTCCCAGATACTGTCATCAATGCTTTAAAAACATGATGTTGTGAAGACATTAAAATTCACGAATGGAGACTCATCATTGACTAACAGTGTATATTCTGTGACTTTTAGTCCAAAGTAAAACCCTGATGTACGATGACAAACAATTAACTCAAAATCTGCCTAAATTTTGGCAGAAGTACTATTTAATTATAAGAAAAAGATTGTGAGTACCTTCTTTGGAGGAGTTTGTTTTAAGAGTTCTGAGAATGAGTACAGCTCCAAACTTCTCTGTCTTTGAAGTAAGAAACTCTGAGTCTGCATAACAGAAGCAAAAAAAACAAAAGAACAACTGTTAAATAAATAGATTTTGAAAAAGCACGTGTGTGGGTGAGTTTAAACATGCTTTTACTGCTTGATACAAGACTTTTCTGTCAGTTCTTACCAGACTTGTCAAATTCTTATTGATGCAAATTCAAGACATACTGCAGGCACCAATGTTCATTTTCTTGTAAAACAAAGTTACATATTTTTAATGATTCAGTCTTCAGAGTTGGATGTCATCATTCCCACTGCAAAGAAATAAATCATTAAAATTTCACACAGCATGTCATAACACTTTGAAGTGAGAATGATGTATCATGTACCTGATTTGCATAGCAATTTCAAACAAAATCCAAAATGAGAAAGGATTTTACAGAGCAATGTCACACTATTAGGCCTTTAGTATTTCATGGTCTTGTGTTGATTTTTTTCCCATTTGCCACTGATAAGAGTGACACACATTGAACAGATATCCTTACCAAGAAAATTGAACCTGAATGTGCTGGCCAAGGACTGACTCATATCATCAGATGGTCTGACAGCATCGCTGCATGTTTTGGCTAAGACTGTCATCATCAAATGTTCTCCACAGCCTGCAAATCACAGAAATTAAAAATTTTATTTGGCAATAAAGAAGTAAATAACAGATAGGTGTACCATACTCTCTTATTATGCCTCAGAATCAACAATCCAAATTTAAATGCACATGTAAGTGGAGATTAAACCACCTTGAAACAAAAAATGATCTCTTTCTGCTTCTGCCCAATTTGTCAAACTTTTCAATGACTGAAACCAATGCTAAAAAACAATTGATATTAAATTTTACATATATTATATGTTATTATGTGGACCATAACGCATTTTAATGTTGCAATGATCCACCCACCCACCTGATGTAACAGCAGCCACTCCTGGCTTTGACTCAGATATCTGATTTTGTGCCCAGCAACCTGCCCCATAAATTGCTGTCTGAGATGGGAAAACAAAAAACAGAAAGGAAAAGAGATTAGTTTATGGCATGCTTCTTCAGCCTTTTCACATTGTATTTGTCATGGCTTTTGCTTTCCTGCTGAATGCCATTACTTCACAGTCCATTCTCATTTTAGTTCAGTACAGTGAAACTTGGATATAACGAGGTCGTCGGGACCGACCGTCGGTGCTCGTTAGAACCGATGGCTCGTTACACGCATGGTCCACTGAAAATCATGTAAAAACTGTCAGTAGTGTCAGGGAGACCCATATACTAGATCTAACATGGCTAGACTCCTCGCTGCGGGTAGAGCGGAAACGCCTTGTCTACCCAGGGGTCACCCAGGTAAACATGCCAGCATGCCACAAGTTTGCCACAAACCTGGGGGCCCCCCGGCGTGGCCAGGTACCGCCATATTTTAATAGTGGCGCTTCTGCTTTCTCTCGACTTCTTCGATTATTTTTAGTTTTGTTTCGAAGGACAGACATTTTCTCTTCCTCGATTCCATCATTGAGAGGTGTAAACAAAGCAATGCAAATGTTGAGAGTCGAGAAATGAATGACTGACCGATCGTAATCACCGTTTCTGCGATTGTTATGATTGAAATCAAAATTGCCTACCGCAATGATTGGTCTAAACAACAGGCTTGGCCAATCATTAGCCGAGCTTATCAATCTCATCATCTTCCCGTCGCATGGTCACATCTCCACCGCATCCATCCGTACGCCGCTTCTTGGCTCTACTGCGCAACTAGTTTGTACCGGTAATCCTACCGGTAAATTACACAAGCGAGACAGCAAGACTTGCCTATTGTTGGCAATTGTTACGTGGCCTAAACGGTCGAGTTCCTCGCCGCTGAAAGTTTTATTGCGGACGAAAGGGTTGCGAGGGCTTAATTGCAGGTCGGTTACCTCGTTAGGGCCGCGTTTAGCGGATTTTGTGCTCGTTATATGAAAGGCAAGTTTACTATTACAAAGAAGGAAAAAAACCGGGGATTTTCATTTTGCTCGGTACATGCGAGAACTCGTTTTATCCGTGCTCGTTATATTCGAGTTTCACTGTATCTGAAAATGGTTGGTAAACATAACGTAACCAATTTTCTGACAGCAGCAGAGCAAAGGGATTAGCTACAAGCCACTTGCTGAATACTATTTATATAGCAGGGTGCTTCCCAGAGGTGTGGCAGGATGCAGTAAGGTTAAGATGTTAACAGTCTTCACTGTTAACTGCAATTTGTTGGAGTAAATTGGTAAAATTCATCGCCTGCTTCTCATCAGTAAATATTGGGCACAGATGTTTCTCATCAGTAAATATTGGGCACAGATAATATCAATGATTGTATCATTATCAGAGTCAGTAGTGGCAGCAGCCTGCTCTCTTTTTGACCAGTGATAAAGTAGTCATCAGGAGGATGGAATATAGAGCAGCCATTTTAAGAAAATCATTAATTTCATAAAGGTTCAAGATAAGCTGCACTGATGAACATTATTCAAAAGATAAAATATATCTATCATTAATTAAGCTGACTTGATCAAAGAAACACACTCACAGGCCCTAGTCTTCCTGAGTGCTTGAGCCAAATTCCACCACTTGATGTTGCAGCAGCCACATTACCCTCATGATCAACACATATTGCACCAACAGTATCTTGCACCCAGTCACAGTTTGTGTCAAAGAGAGTCTGTGATGGAGGCAAACCTGATGTTATAATGAACAGCAAAGATGGCAAGATATTTCATAGTGTACCATGTCATAAAGTAATACTTCATCTGCATCTTTAACAGCATGTCTATAAACTCTCCCACCCTTTGAATGCTGCCATGCTCCTCTTAAACTCCTGTGTGATGTGTCGTGTATATAAATTTATTTTCCACTGTTGCCTTGATCTTCCTCTGTCTTTTGGTGTTCACCCTCACCCCTGAAATAATCCTTTTTCTGCTGTTGTTGTCTTGCTACCAGTCAAAGGGAGGCTCATGACCCTTAACCAGGAGCTGAGATATCAGACTCTGAAAATGACTGGGGCCATCCCGTAACAAATTTTTGTATGCCACATAAATCAAGCGTAAAACCATTTCTTCACACAAGAACACCAATTTCATGGGTGAACACTTTGCAAATATGTATAAATCTGAGCTTATGAAAGGCAGATTATATGATTTATATAATGTAGAAGTGTTCTTAAATTGCAGTGTGCTCAAACTTTTGCCTCTGCTTACTGGAATGTTAGGTCTAACATTAATTTGTTCGTTTGATGAAAGTACACCCATTTTCAGCCTCCATATATTAATGTGGTAAAAAAGCAACTTATGCCTTTTTCTGACTGACTGCAAGACATACATTAATTGAAAGCCAACATTTACTTCTCTGATGAGCATGCACATCAAATCAAATCAAAGGGACTAAATGATGAGCTTGGCTGATAAATTGGCTATTATAAATTTGCTGGCTGTATCTATGAACAAATTTTAAGGTAAAATGGTCAAGTGTACCTGATGATTGTCTGCTGTATTACAATTATGACTTTCTGGTATTTCCAATTTCCTCCTTTTGTGTGAACCTGCACGAGACTCCGCATTCTGACATTTTCTTTTGTAGCGATTGTAAGTTTTGAAGGCAGATCCTGAATGACAAGAAATTTTTGTACAACTTTATCAATGCATGAGGAGAAAACCTTTCTTACAAGATATATAAGCTCCAAGATCATTGTGCTTGTCTTATTCAGCCTGCCAACTTTCCTACATTCTTAATTATACTCTGATGGATATTGTATCAGAATAATGAGCTCTGAAAAATGTTCATGATCTATAAGAGTATCTAATTTTGTTGAGACTATCAGTATCATACTTAATCATGGTGATTGATGTAAATGAGTTGAGATGGAGTTTATTTCACATGTTGGCATATCTCGTAACTCCACTATAAACAAAAATCTAGTGATATCGTTAGACATGCGGTGATTTCATCAGTGACAAACTTAACACAGTTACAAGTACCTGATATCAAGTTCTCATTGACTCCTATACCATTTTCAACACAATATGCCTGGGCCCCTTTTCCAACTAGAATGCTGAAAGAAAAGGTGTATTTGGAAAAATTAAAAGCCATCTATTTTACTTTAATTTAAACAATCAGACAATATGAAAGTCAACAGCTGAAATAAACAGTTGTAGAAATTGTTATTATGCTGACAGCTAATCCAGATGATAATAATAATAATAATAATAATAATAATAAAAAACACTCTCAACAGGATGATGGTGAACATGAGCAGGTGATGAGCAGTGGCTTACAACAATTTGCTTTGCATGGCAGAGGTTAAGTAAGATTACATGCCTTTGCATATATAAACCTCAAGAAGGTAAATTAGAATTTGAGAATCTTATGCC
>JAWQUT010000283.1:148483-247559 GCA_033807755.1 Ellobium chinense
CTCCATCCAATGACCCTCTTTATTCATAATAACATACTTCCAGTCACCCGATAACGAGTTTCAGACAACCTTTGATAAAATGACAACTACTGCACCAGCTACAGAGGAAAAAATGATGGAGATAAGAAAAACTGAGTCATTGCTGTCGCAAGTTTTCCTTCCTTTAGCCATTGGTGGGTGGGCATATGGAGAATTACCTTACATATTGTGTCAATCAAAGATAGTCCAATCTTTGGCAAGTCTCAACAATATGTAATTAAAAAACACAAGATACCAAACTTGATGCACCCACTTATAATACAAAACCAACTCTTTCCCCTACATCCAAATGTACATGAATTAATGCAGAACTCACTAAACTTGCCAGGATTTGGCCAGTCCCTTCAATTTTGCAATAACAGGATTCTTCTGTGATCAGAAACAAAGTAACGATGTCACTCATCCTATATGAACTCACCTGACAGAGCCCCAACAGCTCCAAAAAGTAGAGATTTTCCATCCATGACACTGGCATCACACTCCACTGTTCCCTGCATGGTCAGATTTGAACCTCTGCCAGCATTTGTACATTCATCATCCTGAAAAAAATGACAATGGAAGCCACTTTTCTTGTTTTCTGTCTCAGTATCAAATCAAACAAACTTTGGAAAATCATTGTTTATTATTTCACAAATATAGAAACCTTCAAACATGTTGCTTGTGGGAAGTAAACTAAAGTTTAACAAACTGTCAAATCTGTATTGATTTCTATAACATAGTACATTACTTTGCAGTTCTATAATTAAATTAGCACATTATATAGTTTAAAATCGATGTTACACAACAAAGCATGAATGACATGAATGAATGCAATTCCTCTCTAGAGAGATTACATGGTGCTTTCGAAGGTCATTACATGCACTCTTCTTTTCTTAACACACCCAGCAACAAGCAACGCACTGGTCTCAACATGATGATAAAAAAAAAAAGCCAGCACCTGAAGATAATTTACTGTGGTAGATCATCGTTCTCCCCACATTCCTAAACATCTCACCTATTTTTTCTGCTGAACAGCACTTGGGTATTTTACATACAACAGCTGTAAATACAAATTCAGTACTTACCTCTAGGACCATGACAGCAGCTGTGACAGCTTCAAGTGCAGATCTTTGAGCTTGTAATAATGTCATTGCCTGGATATTTTTAAGAGTGTAAACAAAATCTGCATCAATTTAAACTGTGAGCAAACTATGTTTTTTTAGAATTACAAATTATCAGTTTGTGGAACTGGCATTCGTATTCCGTACATACATTATGCAAGTTTAGTTAACTCCATTTCACAGTGTTGGGAAAATATCATTGTAGTTCATCTTAAGTGAAGTACATATGAGCTCTCACAACAACATTAAGGGATTCATCATGATTAAAACTGGAAGGACATGTGAATATGACTTGTATATATCTTGACTGATACGCTTGTTCTGATAGGCATTAAAGTTAGGGATCCCTATTACATTTGGGGATCCTGTCTTGATTGGCAGATCTCGACTGGCTAAATCTAGTAGTGTGTTGGTTTAGGTATGAGGCATATTCAGAAACCCATCCTAAAAATCTACTGGTTCTGAATCTTTTGGCTGTGGAACACAAATGCGCCATCTGAAAGACCAAGCCCAACATGCAACCAGGATGATTCATTCTGATGTGTATACATGTACATTGTTATTTACCAGCTGAAGGCATCTCCACACTCTCATGCTATTCGTTTGCATAACAAAAATTATACACTCATAATGTACTTTAATATAATGCAGTGGATTCTCACCTGCTGACATGCCAGTTTACAAACAGCCTTATAAAGGTGTTCATTTGACTTTGAATGGTTTCCAGCACCTGAAAGAAAGAAAACAGAAACATGTGTGGTAAAATCTTGATGGCCACTCTTTGGCCCTGAGTATATTAGACAGCATGTATTAAAGGACTATTAGATGTTAACTAAATTCTCTGCACTTGAGAAATGTAATTCTAATTAAGCGCTAGGGTTTATATCATGTGCATTGTAAGACTAATTTCTCCATTTTTTTTTGCACAGCGTATCACTTCCCACAGTATCCTTTTTGGTATCTTGGAAACACATGTCACTTTTCTAGACAAACTATCACAGTCTGGTGTGAGGGTACAAAATTTAAAGATACATCAATCATCATGACAGCCATCAACTTTCATCATTTAGAATCACTGAACTAGGAAAAAGATATTTTTAGAAAAAATTTTAATCCATCTACGACTTTACATAAACCTGGTCCAGAGATGAAATAAACTTTCGCCAGCAGAATGTCATCAAACTTTGGTCATTCCCTCTCTTCTCCTCCTCTTTGCTATCAGCACAGGAACATCTCAGCTAGTCTTCGCTAGTTTCAGACTTTGGCAGTTGAAGTAAAGGTAAAACATATCAAAATGTTAGGAAACATACCATGTCTCTGGCATAAGCTGTGCCTATGAAGCTGGCTGTGGTGTCATTGTCAGGAGAATTCCCAGTTTCAGTGTGATACTGTAAAGCAGCATATATTTGCATACTGCCTGATGGGCTCTAGGCACTTTGACTCTCTCAGAATGCACATACACTCAGTTGAAAAGAGTACAATAAATATACAAAACACAGAAACACCCACTTTCGCATCCCCTCACAGCCATTATACATGCACATGCCCCTGATTATGTAAACCTGCAGCGTTGGAGTCCCAGGTCAGGGGAAGGTATGGATTCCAGTCTCAAATACTAAAGATAAATATGATGACCATGAATATAGTATTGCCCTAATGGCAAGGCCAGATTTAGGATCGAATACCTCATGTTAGGATTTCTTCCTTATGGTCACCCTATCAAAATTATCCATTTATCTAATAAGAAACAGAATATCAGACATACGAAAATCCTTCCTCTTTCTCATCTCCTACCCCTACTGTGTCGATGTCTCTCCCTCTCTACCATTCAAGGCCAACAGGCCTAATCAAACAAAATTTTTAAATACGGATTTGAAATGAAGAAACAGCTCAGATTTCCAGACACCGGTCGTGCATGGACAGTAAACTATAGACTGTATCTGCCCAAAATCTCTTCATTCTTCATTTCTTTGTTCATGCGTTGTATACATAAGCTAAAAACTCATTCTGGTATCCTCCAGGCATCGATTCTTGTGTGGCATGTGATGTCATGAAGATGTGTTTATCGGGATAGTGTGTCCACGCATAATATGTACGGTGTTGCAATTTTTGTGTGGTTTATGGTTGGTAGTGTATGTTTTTTCACTTTTGTGAAAACTTATTATTTCATGGATTTATGGACTTTTATGGTAAGAAATTAACTTTTCCAATTTTCAACCCTTCAAAATGGCCGTTTTCACTATTTCTTTTTATTATTATTTTCTTATTTTTTTTCTTAACTTTTCTTCTAATAATCCTGTTAAATTTTACCTAAGCATGAGAGAAAGTTAACTGGAAGCTACTGGTGAGGTCAGTAGGACAACAGAACACTTGGTTGTAGTTTTATTTCAGCAGAGAGCAGTAGCACTCCTTGCTGTGGTTTTTTTGTCCTATGTTTACACTTTGATTGTAGTTTACAGCTGTTAATCAATATGAACAATAATAGTTTGTTCTCTGATAGTCTTTTGGGATCTTTCTCAAGCCTATTTCACAATCATTCTGTAGTTCACTGCTCATGTAATTAGGTCACACTGCAATACTTTTATGAATGGAAGAAGAATGAGTGACAAACATGTTTGTTTACAGCATTCTCATTGGTTGACTATCTGATGTCCCCAGAGGGAGCAAAACTTGATCTGAATAGAATTTGCATAATAATCAAGTGATAGATTGGGTTATTTTTGGTACATTGCGCACTTTGACGGTCCATACTGCCTATAGTCTAATAACAATACGGTCCATTTGATGAAACAGCCCAGAAAGTGACTCCTCTGTGGTCAAATGATGTTGGCAAACAAAAATGGCTGTTATCGTCATGTGTTCTTTCCTTCAATCCATAGACAAATGAATGATCTTTCATGCTGCATTAAAAGTTTGGCACAATTCGGCGTGAATTCGCGGTATATTTAACTGCTAATCCCTACCTTCATAAATGCAATGTCTCTAGGATTTATATCCTCTAGGCATCAGTTCTCGTGAGGCATGTGATGTTGTGGAGATGTGTTTAACCGCAGATTGTGCCCGCGTAAGTGCATGGTTTTGTAATTTCTGTGCAGTTTATACTGTAGTAGGATTTTTTTTTCACTTTTATGAAACCTTATCATGAATTTATAGACTTTCAAAGTAAGAAATCAACTTTTCCAACTTTTACCTTTCAAAATCGGCGTTTTCACTATTACTTTTTATTATTTTTTTGTTTATTTTTTATTTGCAATTTTACTTCTAATAATCCTGTTGAAGTTTACCCAGACCTGAGAGAAGGCTCCTTGAAAGCTACTGGTGAGGTCAGTAGGACAACAGAAAATTTGGTTGCTGTTTTATTCTAACAGAGAGCGGTAGCACTCCTTGCTGTTGTTTTCTTAATTATCCTTTGCAAATAAAGTTTACACTTTGATTGTAGTTTGCAGCAGTTATTCAATATGAACTGTAAAAATTTGCTATCAGTCTCAGATAGTCTTTTTGGATCTTTCAAAGGCCTATTTCACAATCATTCTGTAGTTGACTGCTCCCGTAAGTTGGTCACACTGCGATACTTTTATGAATGGAGTAAGAATGGCTGACAAGTGACAAACATGTTTGTTTTGAGCATTTTCATTGGTTGACTATCTGACCTCGCCAGGGGGCACAAAACTTGATCTGAATAGAATTTGCATAATAATCAAGTGGGTCATCTTGGGTAATCTTGGGTAATCATTGGGTTATTTTTGATACAGAGCACTTTGACGGTCCATACTGCCTATAATGACTAGATACGGTCCACTTATTGGAACAGCCTAGAATGTGACCCCTCTGCAGTCAGTAACCGTCAAATGACATAGGCAAACAAAAATGGCTGTTATTGTCATGTGTTCTTTGGTTCAATTCATGAACAAATAAATCCTCTTTCATGCTGCATTCAAGATTTGGCACAATTCCCTGACGAATCGGGCTTAGGCCTTAGCATTACGACATCCGATGCTTCCAGGATAAGTGGATTACAGACTTGGGCTATCTCTTATGACAGCACCGATGATACAGTTCATTTAGTCGTAGACAAGTCATGGAATCGGTGCTGTCATTAGAGAAGGCCCGAACTTGTTATGAGGTCTGTGAAGCACTTCTGTCTTGGTATGAGCCAATTTGGCCATACATGAAAGTATTAACATATAGACTATCACATATGGAAATTATTTCCTTTATTGCTTAATTTGTGATCATGAGCAGCCAATCCGAGTCCTTGGTCAGAACGCCTAGGACTCTTCCCAGAGTGTGCTCAAGCCAGGAATCAAGGGTTCCCTCAGGGTTAGGTAGGGGCCGGGTTAAAGACGAGATTAGAGAAGAAAAAGCTGACTCTCCCTTGGATGCTTTCTCTTACCCAACTCTAACTAGCCCTATTAAGCCTAATCAATCAAACTGCTTGAATTACCTACCTGCATGTACCGCAACNTTGCTGTTTATTCGCACAACTATTTTCTCTAAACAGCGCAATTTGACAAACCCGGAAATTCTATGATATTTTTGCCAGGGATTTCGAAAGGTAGACCAAGGCCAGGCCACTCCATTCTGATTTTATAGGAACTATTTAAAATTGCATATGAAAATGCCAGGTGCTGTTGTTATATATAATTATTCAAACAATTGTACGAATAACTAGTTATAGTTAATCAAACAAATGTACGAAAAACCAGTTACAGTTATTCAAACAATTGTACGAATAACCAGTTATAGTTCTTTAAACAATTGTACGAATAACGGCGTCCTTTTTTTTATCCTCGAAGCGCTGGTAACCGCCATCTTATTATTGACCACGATTTCCCGATAAGATTTGCTTACAGAATCTTGCCAGACTTTCAGATTTTAAGCAAGGACCATTTTCATATCACAGTTAAACTTTGTTTTGAACATAAATCAATTATCGCCTTGAATTAGTCAATATTTCACTACCATCAGTGTCATGCCGATTACCACCGTCCTATCTCCGGACCAATATTCTGTGGTGTTGCCACCAGGACATTTTTTTTCCCATTAGGCAGGCTAAACTGGTTTCATGAAAAGCCATTTTTCCACACTTAAGGGAAAATAAAAAAAAAAATATGAAATGTCGGATTAATGCCTAAAATGTTTGGCTTTATTCTTTTTAATTGTTTATCTAGTTGTTTTTTTTTGTTTCCACACCGTGTGTAAGGAAATGGGAAAAACTAGCATCTCGCCTTTGGGGACACGCACATGACCAGAGTGGCCCGCTGCTTTAGAGGTTAGAAAATTCCCCTCAAAGAAAGTCATTTCCTTGAGAAACATAACAAGACAGTTATCTTATAACTTTATTGAAATTCAGATTAAATAAAAGCACTGTTTTTTTTTTTCAATTTACACAAAATTGTTGCATTTTTCATTTCACAAGACAGTAAAATATCACAGTTGTTGCATCGCCACTTTCAGTGGGCAAGAATGCGCGACATAGCCTTGGTAACTTGATCATACAAATCTAAATCATTTCTTTCTCCACCATTCTGAATTATTTTGTTGGAGCAACAAATGAAACACCGTCTGTTATAATTGAAGGGAAATCACTATAAATTTCGGGAGAAACTAGCTGCAAATAGATGATGATGATTATCATGATTACTGGGTGAGTCGGATACAGGCACTAGAGGATTTAATAAATTAACATCCATTTACATACAGCTGTATATCAAGACCACTCTATAGCTTATCCTACCAGCCTTATATTATGAAACAAACCCAGCCTACTGCATGCACTTTGTATGCTTTTTAGTCCAGTTATATTGCAGTATCCCTGTTATAAGTAGGCCATGTAGTAGTATTCATACATGACCTACATTAACAGTGAGTAATAGAGTCAGACTGAGGTCAAAGATGAATTACCTTTACTTTCATAACATTATTTGAAAAAGCATTGGCTTTCAAGCAGAGGTTTTTGGTGTTGTGTGGAGATAACACATGTATGCGCTTTAACTGATCCCGCCAGACAGGTGTTTTCAACCACCTAACTATTTTACTTTAGGACACTGTCGTTGCTAGTCAAGCCACAAGGTAGATTTTCATCAATATCTCCCAAACGGATGGCGTTCTTGTCATTAAATACATGTGGTTGTATTTAACTAAGCAGATTGCCTTTAAAATGAGGCCTTTGTAGGTCTGTCCGTCTACTAATACTTCTTGATAAAAGTCATCTGTAATGAGGAGTGAATCAGTCTTTTTTAGTTTTTAGATGAGTCAGAAGAGGTTACTCTGCTTTCAAAAACTGCATTTAGCCATATTATAAGGCTGTCGACTGGAAATAACAGCTAATAGTAATATTCAAATATGATTGGCCTGTTGTTTTGTTTTCAGTTTTCTCCTCAAACTCTTTAAATTTTGATCCATTGCCACACCAGCACCAATTTTTGTCTCCTTCAGTGCTGTAGCATTTTCCCTTGATGTGCCGCCAGTTAGTAACTGCAGCTGGAGGCCCCTGTACCGATTACAATAATAGGTAACTGCGATCAGTACTAAAGTTATGGTAAAAATCATTGTATTTGATGAGCAAAAGCATTATCTTATCCCTGTCCCATTGGACTCTTGGAAATGGATGATAATAGCCTTGAAATGATATAAGGATTATGGGTCCAAGAGACTCATACTCGGGATTTGGACTGGAACTTGGGAAACAGACTATAATGGCCTTGAGATAGCACAACGGTCACGTCACAGTTCTAATTCAGTTCTCATTCACTGCATGATAAAACTTGACAGCTGAATGGATATATGCGCAATTTTGTTTTCTGTTCTATTAATCTAGATAGAAATACCTAATTTTGATAAAGGCATTTATTTGACTCTACCTTTGAAAAAAATATTCAAGGAGACCCGTAAAGGCCTNAAGATTAAGTAAGCCCCGCCCCCTGTCAGCCACACTTTATCCTTTCTTCAGCTTAGGCGGTAATTGACACTTACGAGCCTTACCTGCGCCATTGCAAACACTCAACCAGGGTGTCATTCACATAGGCATGACCATCATTCCCATTGCGTAAAGGCTTTTTGACATACCCCGCTCGCGTCGCGCTCTGGCCAGATGTGGAGCGAGAAGTGTGATGCTTATCTTTGCCGGTGTTTGCGATCATGCAAATTTGATCCCAAATTATTTTTGATCACTTGAATGGGGGGCAGCGAACATCTCGACTTCAGAGACATTAGACCTTTCATATTCTCTCCACTTTTATTTTAACATGTATTCTTTCTTTCCCTCTGATGTAGACATGTCCTGGTCTTTAAAAGAAATTGTTTTTTAATTTTCAAAGGAGAGTAATGAGAAGGCTTAGGTGCTTCCTTGAAACCAACCAAAAATCCCATTTCCCTCAAAGAAAATGCTCTGCAAATCTACTCAAAATGCAGTTAGACTGCAAAAAGTATATTTTAAACAGTATAGATACAATTTAAATCTGACTCCATTGTCACACCTCACTAGCAATAAGTAATTAAACTTAAATGAAACGCACAAACTAGCTAAAAAATCATTTTATAATGGATAGTCCGCCTAAGCGGGACGCCCGCATAAGGGGGACGATTCGTCGGGAATGGAGCCGTCTCGCTTAAGCGGGTTCCACTGTACCTAATTTTGATAAAGGCATTTATTTGACTCTACCTTTGAAAAAAATATTCAAGGAGACCCGTAAAGGCCTAGACTTGTAGCATGCTAAGGTGCAATGTTTTTATAAGGAATTGGTTCCAAATGAGGAAGCGGTTTCAAAGAGTTGCTGGCTTAGAACTCACAATTACTGATTCTAGAACTGATTCTTGCTCAGGTCTACTTACAGGGAGAGTGTTCAGATACAATGGCCATGACACATTGATATGCGCACCTCTTGCGGTGGTGCATTTTGGGCGATATCTAGAAACTCCCTGCACTAGCGCTTAGTGCAGGTTTAGGAGCAAGTTTAGGGGCAAAAATGCAAACACATGAGAGAGTTCCTAGACAGTCTATTCCCATGGATGCTTTCTCTTCCTCACTCCTCCCCCCCAACCTTGCCCCAACTCTAAATAGCGTAGCGCTACGTGGGAAAGTACCTGGAATTGTTGCATATTGCCGACTTATAGGCTTGATATTTCTAAGGTTTTATTCTGTACCTCTGAGGAGCTGCAGATGTTAGGTTATTAGCTTCTTCTGTTTCCTTTTTGAGTAGATCATTCTAAGTTTGTTGAAAGCCATGACCCATGAGTCCTGACTTTTGATATGGTAATTAAGTTTCAACTGAAAACTTCAAACAAATTGGATAAACTGTATGCAGGATATGAAAAATGATTGCCTTTCATGATTTATTGAAAGTTTTAAATCACTTCTATATTGTAGATTTTGTAATAATGTAATCCACATCTTTATTTCTCTAGGTGCTCAGAGGTGTTTCCATGTTGGAGATAATTGCTCAAGAAACACACTGTCATGGAACAATCTAAGATCGATTAGCTCAACCCTTCAGGACCTGGTCAGTGTGAATTCTGCAGAATATAATATGTACTATGGCAAGGCATAGCAAAATTCAGAAACAAGTTCTGAGTTTATACAAGCAGTTTTTGCATGTTACAAAGGATCAGCCTAGCTTTAATGAATATATTAAAAATGAATTTCGCAAGAATGCTGCTCTTCCAAAGACTGATGTAATAAAAATTGAATATCTTTTACGACGGGGCTGGAGGCAACTGGATATGTTGAAAACTAGTTCGGTTTCAGGAGCTGGAGTATTTGAAAAGGAACCTTCAAAGGACATGGACAAAGAAACAAAGCAACCTCCTAAAGCTACAGAATAAATTCCCTTGATATTTCCTTTCAGTTAGAAAGTTGGAGATCAGAGGTACACCTAAATGCTGCACACTGACATTTTGCATATTTGCATCTGATACATTTTCTTTAGATTTCTTTGATTACTCCTCGATAAGCAGTCCAAAGAGTAATCATCATGTTGTTGAGGAAAGTGATTTACAGCAATTTATTTTGCTTACTGCCTTGTAAAACAATTTTTACTTATTCAGTGCTCCGACATGTACGGAGACAGTTTAGTATGCATGGATCTAGATGTCTAGCAGTCACTGAGGCTCCAGCTTTAAGCAAAGATGCTTTGTGTTTTGATCAGTACAAAATCTCTGTGTTCAGAACTTTGCATCCAAGAAGCCTGCATGTTAGCTCAGCATCCAGTAATTGGTCACAGACTGGGCATGCTAAGGAGGGAAAAGACACTTCAAATTATTCATATTGGCACGCAGCTGGGAACTACAAAATTGACAAGGAAACTAGTGCTTTAGTGGAGCAAAGCCCACAGAAAGAACTCTACAGTCGTATTGTTGAATGCTTTCCTGAGGGGATTCAAATGGCCTTTGCATATGGATCAGGAGCATTCCAGCAACAAAACAGTGCAGATTTATCAAGAAACATGTTAGACTTCATTTTTGTGGTGGACAAGCCAAGGAAGTGGCATCGTCTCAATCTGGAGAAACATCCTCATCACTATTCCTTTTTGAAGCGATTTGGTCCTCAAACCATTACAAGAGTTCAAGAGAAGTGAGTAAAACACCTCTTCTCGATCTCCTGGCCCCCGGCCCCCTTGGCTTCCATCTCTGTCTATTTCTACGGTGTTGCAAAATACAATGAAAGAATTTGCCTTTTTGTATTTATGACCTATGTGAATGATGTCAATACTGGATGCCATGGGAACTTTTGATGCACTCATTCCCAATTTTGTTAGTCTGAGAAAAAAGGAGAATGTGCACCGTGGAAAAATTAAGATATTTTATAATAATGATGTGGTCTATATATCTCATATCCAGGTTAAAGCCTGCACACTTGATGTCACACTATTACTTTACTGTATTATCCCAGCAGACCTGATCATTGGGATGTATATCGCCGCCTGGAAATAATACTGTCATAACTCCTTAAAGTCATATAAGGACTTACGACAGTATTAGTTCTGGGCGGCGATATACAACCACTGACTTGTATGAGTGCTGAACACTGGCATTTTTGCCAGTATCCTCCACTGCCTATAGCCAGATACCCATTTTACAGACTGGTGTACTTAAGAATAGGTGAATGAAATATTTTTCCAAGGCACTTACAGCACAGTTGCGGTCAGCAATCAAACTTTCAACCTTTAAGTCTTGAGTTCACTGCTGTAATCATTCCATGCTGCTCCACTTTTCTAAACCCATTGCATGGGGAATTATAGTAGGAAAAAAGAGAGGTAGAGTGTGCTTTTCAGAGTCACCTGGAGGGGTGGAAGCCTACCACCGGTTGTTGGAAGCATTCAATAAAACACTGCCACTGATTGACTGAATGTAGTTATCATCCTCATATATAATCGTCAACAAACTGCAGTTTTTGTAATCCTCACACCCATTGTCAACACAAGCACCTACCATTCAGACATCACACACTAATACTCATTTTTCTGATAGTCATCTGTGTCTCTTGAGTAGTCCCTTTAAATAGCAAGAACCAGGTCATGACAGGAAATAATAACTGATCAAATGTATTTCTCCTGTTTGTAAAAATTGAGGAAACTTGATGGAACTGCAAAAATTTTGGAGATAAAGTAACTTCAGCAGTAGGACACACACATCAAAAATAATTTTCTGTTTTTTAATACTTTTTCTCTCTGAAAATATCTATGGTGCCCACCGAGTCCATTTTGCAAAGGAAGAGCATCGTTCTGTTATCGTGCGCGTATGAATATGACGCAATAAGGAGAGCTAGAGTTACCGGGTTTGGCCCTCGCATCCAGAATTATTCCTCTTCCCCAATCAGCAGAAGCCTGTGGCAAAAATGCTGATGTCACGTACGTTCCAGCAGCTACAGATACCTCTCCTGACAATGTATTATTCAGCTTTTAATTAAGGTTCTTGTATTCCAGATTCAAACGTAAAGTTTGATAGTGTAAGCCAGAAAATGTATTCTGCATTTTTATTGACTCAGCATGAGTTTGTTTGGCAAATCTGCTGTTCACAGAGGAATTAAAACATTCACACTAACATGCCACAGAGCACTGGCTAAACAGCTTGGCCATGTGTCTAGAAATAAGATTTAATAAGAATGTATTTGACGTAAGCTTATGGCCGACGAGTGCGCGGTGATTGTAACAATTGGGACTTCGGATAATGTAACCCTGTGGGTTGTCTGGGGCCAGCAGAGGCATTATATCATTATGACAGACACTTGAAAGACAGTTTTATTGGAATAATAGGGTATCGTATGATTTAATATGGTCTGTAGGACGGCGCAGTATACCTTATAGACTTCCACTGTATGTACTGTATATTTGCATTAGAAATGACATAGATTACATGCAAACAGAAAATTGCCAAGACTCTTGCTGACTCATGAAGGTAAAGGATTTTTGTAGCCATTTTTATGATTTTGTATTGAGAGGACATGCAGAGGAGCCATATTAGAATGTGTCACATTACATTACCGAAGTTTCTCTTCAAAGTCTAACATACTGTAAGGAACTGCAGGATCTGTGGTACCTCAGTCAGAACATAATTTTTTGATGTTTCAGATATGGTGCTGGCATTTATTTTAATACTCTTGTACCTATGGAGGGCCGTTTGATTAAGTATGGAGTGATCAGTACTCCCAGGCTTGTAACAGATCTGCTGGACTGGGAATCTCTGTATGTCAGTGGTAGGCTACACAAACCTGTGAGCTTGATTGTGATTCCAAAGAATGAGGGTCTCTTGACTGCTATGAAGGTAATTTGAATCGTTTGCTTTAATTTAAAATCCAAGTCCAACTGCAGTTCGAAGAAGTATGTGAATATTTGATTAAAGTGAACTTATGCTNATAGGCATTTCACCTCGTCACATTCCGTATTCCGGGGAAAAAAGAGAGAGAGTGTGCCTGCGCGAACCAGTCATGAGGGCTTAGTGCTTCCGGCAGCTACACGAGACTTTGGTGGTCTCATAAAATCTTTGTGCCTCATGGAAATTATGTAGCTGTTCTAGTTTTTTCTCTGTGGGGAAATGTGGAGGAAGCATCAATCTTTAAGTGGGTGAACTTATTTTTAAGTATTTCTTCATTGGATTGAAGGTTGGTGGTTTTTTATAGTCTAGAAGTCTGGGGGAGCCATGTCGTCCATTCCTTCATCAGACGAAGGAGGCAGTATTAGATCTAGGCCTATGAAATACAAACAGTTGAACATTAAATCACTTCCTTCGTGGAAGATACAAGGTATTGACGATCCAAAGGAGAATCCTCGATGGTTCAGGAAGATGGATATTGGGGCTCTACTGAGTGTCGTACGAGACTTGCAGAACTCAGTTGAAAAAAATGGCGGAGTCGAAGTCACGTTCACCCACTAAGTCTGGAAACACGAAAACACCCACTAAGTCTGAGAACACGAAAACACCCACTAAGTTGGGATGCAGATCTAGACGGTCTAATGAAAGAGACAGAGCCAGAGCTAGATCTAGATCTAATGATAGACACGACAGGTGGTCAGTGTCAAGATAAAAAATAATGGAGAAACCGTGCTCACCCACTAAGTTTGGGAAAGAAACAAAAAGGAAAAGGTCTCCTTCCTATCTGCAAAGCGGATCAGGATTAAGAAGTAAAATCTCTAGAAGGGATCCCTTTGATGATATTTTCAGTGAAAGTGAAAGTGGAGAAAGAAGTTACTATGGAAGAGGAGGTTCTTCAAGAGATGAAGATGCCTCAGCCTCAGGCTTTGATGGAGAATTGAAAGATCTGGAGAGTTTTTTTAAAAGAGAAGAGAGGTGTGGGAAAGCAGTTAATGAGAGATTTGCAAAGATCTTTGAGAATTTGGGCTGTCCGGTGGACGAGTCACAGATCAAAGAAGTACAGTGGAACCTCGCTATACCGCCACCCATTATACCGCCATTCCCGCATACCGCCAGCTTTTCGCCGTGGATCGGATCTGACGCCTATACAAAGTCACTAAAAATCTCGTTATACCGCCATCCGCCAACAGTTTAACTGTCACATTCATAACTTGAGTATAGTAAATATTGCTCGTTATACCGCCAACGTAAATTTAACCCCCACTCCCCACTCCCCACCTCTACCTAAATCCAGCTAACAGACGGAACATCACTTGGCGCCACAGTCTGTGCTTGTTACTCAAACACCAATCCTACTACACACTCTTCGCTTTTTGGAAGCGAAGTCCTGATAGGCCTACTGATGGGGCATGCAGTGGGAAAGGCGGGTCACAGTTCAATCTCCTCTCGCTCAATAGGCCTAGAGAGTTTGCGAACGAACGTAAGCGCGCGCGAGGTGATGCTTCAACTGGTTCGCACCGGTCGCGGGGTACGATGCAAACAGCACACATTGATCTATGACGTAGGCCTAGCGCTCGTGTGATTCTCCGACCCGAATGTGTAATGTGTAGTAGTCTACTTGACACATACGCTTCCAATCCTTAGTTCTTGCTTGTTTTTAAATTTAACTCTATTGTTTTAAAATCAACTCAAGTCCTTAACGTTGGTTTGTTTATCTGATGGCAGAAAAACACCCAAGACTTGCGCTAACTGTGAAAGAGAAGCGCGAGATAAGTGAAGGTTTATGTCTAGTGGAGAGATAGGGAGATACAGTAACTGCATTATTTTAGACATGTTAGCCAGTTCAATGTTGGTAAATTACTTATTTCCCTTGTTCTACATGGTAGTTTCGTTGTACCGCCATTCTCGTTATACCGCCATTCTCGTTATACCGCCATTTTTCTGTTTGCCCCTTACTTGGCGGTATAACGAGGTTTCAGTGTATGTTCGAAGTATGACAAACCAAGAAACTGCATGAACTTGCGGGTACCTCAAACTAATTGGGAAATTTGGAAAAAGATGTCTCAGAGTCAAAAGACAAGGGACATTAAATTTCAGAAAAATCAGAATTTATTAGTGAAAAGCCTTACGGTGTCAGTTCAGCTCGTGGACATGTTACATGCAATGAGAAAAGGAAAAATTTGATCAAATCTCAAGGACTGTGAGAAGACAGTGCAGACATTATCAAACTCAATGCAGCTTGTTATGATCATATTTCAAACAAGAGAAAGGAGTCCATTCAGTTGGGACTCGCAGTTTGCTATAGGAATACCAAATGTAGCAATCTGCCTTCATTGGAATTTCTTTTTGGAGACAACTTGTCTCAGAAGATAAAAGAGTTAGGAGAATCGTTCCAATTAGGAGAATCGTTCCAAATGTCAGAAAAGCTGAACCCAAGTCGGAATTATTAAAAAAATTGGAAACCGAGCCAATTTGCTCAGATGCCTCAATTCAGGTCAGGGAGTCAACAGGCCTCCCAGAGAAAATTCACAAAAAAACCAAGGACAAGGGAAAAAGATATACAGATGGAACATAAACAGGAAGAGAACTAGACCTTCATCTTTATCAAACGGGGAAGGACAAAAAAGTAAGACCATATTATTTGTTGAATACTGAACTGAACTTTGTAGGAGGAAAACTACAATTTAGACGAGAGGAGTGGAAGATGTTAACCTCTAATGATGAAGTTTTGAATTATATTAAAGGTGTTTGCGTAGGCACCATAAAAAAGGAGCCTGTAAGTAAGAAAGAAAGAGGAATTAAAATTTTCAAACAGGGAAAAAATGGAAGTAAAAGTAAAAAAGGAAATACAAACGTTTCTTTCAAATGGTATCATCACTAAAGTGCATAGCAATGAACTGGACTGTTCTGTCATATCTAATGTTTTCCTGAGACCATAAGCAGATGGGTAAAAAAGAATGATCCTAAACTTGAAGGAATTTAATGAGAAATTAGAAAAGAATCACTTCAAAATGGATACTTTAACCACAGTTCTCAAACTTATTAGAAAAAACTACTAGTGTGCAAAATTAGATCTAAAATATGCTTATTTTTCTGTAGCGATTCATCCATTTCCCAGGAAATTTTTTAGAGTCTTCTTTGAAGGAGTTCTGTATGAATTCTGTGCTCTTCCTCAAGGCTATAAAGATGCACCACGCATATTTACCAAAATCATGAAAGTGCCTTTATCTTATCTAAGATCTTTGGGACACTTGAATGTGGGGTATTTAGATGACATTTTCCTTCAAGGAGATAGTGAAGATGATTGTCGGGTAAATGTATTGGAAACAATCTCAGTACTTGATAATTTGGGATTCACTATTAATGTTGAGAAGTCTGTTCCCGATCCCTGCCAAAATCTTGAATACCTGGGTTTTACTTATACTTTGGTTACAGTTCACATGACTGTAAGGCTAACAGTGAAGAAAACAATTAACATTGTGGATGCATGTCAAGAAATCTTAAGGAAATCTACTGTCACAATTAGAGATCTGGCAAAAATCATTGGGAAACTGGTTGCAGTAGAAGCTGGAAATGAATTTGCATTTGTTTTTATCAAGCAAATGGAAATCTTCAAGAACAAGATGTTAAAATTACACAAAGGAAATTATGAAGGAAACATTAATTTGGACCAGACAATCATTGATGACATTCACTGGTGGATAAATAACATATGGATATACCCTAAACCTATTCAACTGAAACCTTTCACAAAAGAAATTACAACGGATGCCAGTTCAACTGGTTGGGGTGTGAGTTTTCAAGGACAAACGTCCAGAGGAGCATGGAACAGTGGGGAAAAAGAACAACATATAAATTGTTTCGAACTGTTAGCTGTAAAGCTAGGACTCCATTGCTTTTGCAATGATATGACAAATGAACATATCCACATCTTCACGGATAATTCCACAGCAGTAACATGCATAAATAAGATGGGTAGTTGCAAACAATCACTGAACAACATTACCAGAGAGATCTGGATATGAGCAATGAGTAGGCAGCTGTTTCTTACAGCTTCTCACATTCCAGGAATTAATAATGTAATAGCAGATAAAGAGTCTAGGGAACTATCATTTAAAGAAACGGAGTGGAAACTCTGCCCTTCGGTGTTCAAAAAAGTTGAAAGAAGTTTTGGACCCCTCAAAGTGGATATGTTTGCTTCCAGACTCAGTTATCAAATGTTTCCATACTTTGCATGGAAACCAGACCCAGATGCCATGTTCATTAATGCCTTTCATATTTCATGGGAAGATTTATATGGATACTGTTTTCCTCCTTTTAGCTTGGTGGGAAGTGTACTAAACAAAGTGGAAAAAGACAGAGCAAGACTGTCTTAATCGTACCGTAGTGGACATCCCAGGCATGGTTTCCCAAACTCATGAATCTTCTGGTAGACTTTTCCATCATTCTGCCATGGAAAAACAATCTTCTTCAACATCCAGCAGATCTAACGAGAACACATCCAAAGGGAAGGAAACTCAGACTTCTGGCATGCAAAGTATCAGGGAGAGTTTTGGAAAATTTTGACTTTCAGAAAACACTGTCGACATCATATTGTCCTCTTGGAGAGAAGGTACAATCAAACAATACAATACCTATATTACACAATGGATCTCATTTTGTAATCAAGGGGAAAGTAATCCATTTGATGCGAGCATAAAATCAGTTTTGGATTTCTTAACAATTCTGTTCAACAAGGGTCTAAGCTACACTGCTACAAATTGTGCCAGAAGTGCTGTTATGTCTGTAAATATCTTGAATATGAATGAAAATGACAAAACTGTCAAGCGATTCATGAAAGGAGTGTTCAGTAAAAGGCCTTCTCTTCCGAAATATTCCGTCACATGGAATCCAGAACTGACCCTCAATTTCTTAAAAACTTGGGATCCGCCAAATACATTGTCGCTCAAACAGCTCACTGTGAAAGGGGCTTTTTAGCTATTACTTTTATCAGCAAGAAGGGGAAATACAACTGTACATTTACATGTTAAAAACATTACTTTTTTCCCTTCAGAAGTTCGCATATCGATTGGAGACCTTACAAAGACATTGAAACTGAATAGACATAATCCGGAAATTGTTTTCCCTTCATTCACCGAGGACGACAACCTTTGTAATGTAAAAGACCTCAGAGCTTATTTAGACAGAACTCGGCTGTTTCGAAAGAACCAAGGGCAAGTACTTTTAAGTTACCAACACCTCATAAACCCATTACCAGGGACACCTTGAGTAGATGGGTAAGGGAAGTGATGAGCCAGTCAGGAATAGATCTGAATCGTTTCAAACCTCACTCTTTACGAAGTGCAGCTACTAGCCTGGCGGCTTCAAGGAATGTTTCCATGATGGCATGTGTTGGATGGAGAAGCAATTCAACATTTGCAACTTTCTACAACAAGCCGATTGACAAGAACACGGGGAAGTTGTGCTTGACAATCTTATCCCCAAAATAAGGTAAAGGGGCATTTACACGTGGGGATTGGTCGCATGCGAGACAACTCGCGACTTCTCTTACGCAATTTCTCCCCAACTTCTTTCCATTTACATGTGGCGATCTCGTTGATACAAATCCCGTGACGCAATGTCAGTCTGCCACTTGTACGGAATTTTGCTACGGTGGGGTAGGTGGCCAACTGACAACCCATTTTCAAACCAAAATTGAACACAAAATTCGCCTCTAGTAAGTTATTGGAAAAATCGTGAAAAGCAGTGAATTGGATGCAAAAGCAGATTTCCTTCATTTCAACAGTGAAATGACTGGTTTTTCTCCTAATAATGCTTCTACATTAGAGAAATGTGTTGCAAAATCACTCTTAGTCTTAGGTAAAGCAAATGACCCGGTGGCAACACGCACTCAAACAAGATGTCTCAGGACCAGTATCTGGAGGAATTGTTGGCGCTTTACGTCCATAGCAGTGCCAAACGAAAGAGAAGAAGAAGAACCATGTGGGCCAAAGACTGGCTGATGAAGAGAAATCTTTATACCCGCACAAACCTCCTCGCTGAGTTGAGGCCCTACCCTGATGACTTCCGCAATTACCTTCGAATGGATGAGGAGACCTATAAACACTTGCTCAGCCATGTAGGCCCACTGATTGAAAAAGAGACAACAGTGATGAGAGCTGCAATTAGTCCTCACAAGAGACTCCCCGCTACTCTCCGTTTCTTGGCCACTGGAAAAAATTACAACGATTTGCGCTTCTCGACCTGCATTTCATCATGTAGCCTGGGCACATGCACAGTGCCAGTGCAAAACAATGTGTGTCATTTTAATAATCGACATTTTTTTAATCTTTTGAATAAAGCATTAAATCGAAGTCTGTACGCGTTGACTTTGTTAATTTTGATACGCTGATTACGAAAATGTCACTAGGATGAGTATTTAACTATTTATTTGCAATTAAAAATCACCCCACTCACGAAAACATCAAAGGAAGCTGCCACGTGATTTAGTGGCTACCGATCGCACCCCCAAAAATCAAGCAGCGCTTGATTTCTGGGGACATGCGATTTTGCGTATTGAGTTCATGCGATTTTGCTTTATACGTGGCAATTTCTCGCCATGATCCTTGCTCGGGATGGATCACGGGGATAAATTGCTACGTGTAAATGGGCCTTAACAAAGTACTATGTCTGTCATTTAAGTAATGACTGTGGAATGATGCACAAAGATTACATGGCCATTCTTTAAATCTCTCTTTTTTTCCCGGAAAACGGAATGTGACGAGGTGAAACGGACAATTAAACTATGCTGGCTGCAGTTTAATTGTTGTTTTACTGAGTTACATGAAGTATGAAGGGAGAAAACGCCCACCCTTCCCTGAAACCCTTTCTCCTTAAATGGCCATGTTCATGTTAAAGTTGACCGGTTCGCGCAGGCGCTCTCTCTCTTGTTTTCTCCCTTCATACTTCACGTAACTCAGCAAAACAACAATTAAACTGCAGCANATGTGTGTCATTTTAATAATCGCTATTTTTTTAAATCTTTTGAATAAAGCATTAAATCGAGGTCTGTAGGCGTTGACTTGGTTAATTTTGATACGCTGATTACGAAAATGTCACCAGTTTTAAGCTAGGATGAGTATTTAACCATTTATTTGCAATTAAAAATCACCCCACTCACGAAAACATCAAAGGAAGCCGCCACGTGATTAAGTGGCTACCGATTGCACCCCCAAAAATCAAGCAGTGCTTGATTTCTGGGGACATGCGATTTTTCGTATTGAGTTCATGCGATTTTGCGTTTATACGTGGCAATTTCTCGCCGTGATCCTTGCTCGGGATGGATCACGGGGATAAATTGCTACGTGTAAATGGGCCTTAACAAAGTACTATGTCTGTCATTTAAGTAATGACTATGGAATGATGCACAAAGATTACATGGCCATTCTTTAAATCTCTCGTTTTTTCCCGGAAAACGGAATGTGACGAGGTGAAACGGACAATTAAACTATGCTGGCTGCAGTTTAATTGTTGTTTTACTGAGTTACATGAAGTATGAAGGGAGAAAACGCCCACCCTTCCCTGAAACCCTTTCTCCTTAAATGGCCATGTTCATGTTAAAGTTGACCGGTTCGCGCAGGCGCTCTCTCTCTTGTTTTCTCCCTTCATACTTCACGTAACTCAGCAAAACAACAATTAAACTGCAGCAAACATAGTTTAATTGTCCGTTAAATTTAATGTGTCTTAAATTTTAGAAACAGTTTTAAGACTACCACTCACAACAAGAAGAGGAACATTTTAAAAAACTTCAGCTTGGTGCGCAGCTTTGCATGCATTATGTACTGACTTAAAAAAAGGACAGCGTGCGCACACTAATGGAGCCTGCCTTCCTGTTAATGGGATGATGAATGAAGTTATTTTGGCATTGATTAAAACTGCTATTCATCAAACCAAATGTTAAACATTTTTATTATGTGGGTCTAAAACAAGTTCATTTACAGCCACAATTGCAAGGTTAATTTGATATATGGCCACCAACCAGTTTTTACACATTAACAGATCACAAACAACACCAATATAAGACAGCTATGGTATTTACAAATACACATACATCACTGAACCGTTCACAGATACCAGTTATAATTGCTATCACCCAAATTTAGTGTCTCCATTTAATTTTGAAACTATACCATTATGTCCATATGCCCTCTTCAAAAACTAGAATAAAAAACAAAAAAAAGATGTATAATATATTGAACACTGCAACACGTTCAAATAAAACAAATTAATTTTAAGCTATTACATACTGCCACACTGTTTTCCCACAATGCCCATTTCAGTTTTAATAAATAATATGACTGTGTACAGAGATGCCACAAAACTTCACTCCTCATTACATCTGTGAAGTCTGCTGCTGCTCATATGAAAGTTAATTATGGTAATGTATTGAATATCATACTGAACAGGACCAAAGATACAGTACTTTAACAAATTCAGATACTTGTATCCTCTGACCCCAAAACTCCCTTTATTCTTCCATCAGATTTTTTGCTTTCTTCCATCAGATTATGAAGAAAGTGCATTTCACAAACTAAAAATGTTTTACCAGTCCCCTGAAATTCAAATTCCCAAGGTCCTTCTGTGTATGAATCTTGAATGGGATCTGTTGGTGAAGACTATACAGTAAAATCCTGATATTAAGTATGTTCATGGTGCATGGAAAATGTATACTTATAACTGAGGTATACTAACCTGAATAATGAAAGAAAAATAATGGATCTGTGCTCGTGGTTTTCATACTCAATAACAAGGTATTTTTATTAAATGAGTACTTAATATCGAGTTTCCACTGTAGATGTAGATGTCATTTGCGTGACAACAACTGACCAAATCATGTATGATCTTCTACTCAGATTTATCAAAGACAGGCTGTGATATATTATGGGCCAAACCTTGTTACTGATCACTAATTACCAATCTTTTGCATATAATCTCATTCAGCCTGTCTATAGAATCTTGACATTTAACTGGCCTGTTCTGGTGATAATATGAATAAATGATACACAACATTTGTATAGTCTCATTCCAAATAAACTTTGGTAAATTCATTAGTGTACACAGCTGTGCAGATAACAGACTTACAATTGCTACTTATCTTTACAGAAAACAAGCCACCTCCTATATCATATGGAAGCCCAGTACAAGCATCACCACTCCACAGAATTACTGTCACAAAGAAATATCTCATGCAAGGAAGTTAAAAATACTAAACATCGTAGCCATTTCAATAAAATTATGGTGCAGGCCTACTCAATATACTTCAGTTACAACATTAAGGCCTCAGTTCCAAAAATAATTATTCTAATCCAATCAGAGCCTTAAAAGTCATCATTCCAATAGTACATGTAAGGACTGTCCTCCTCTTCATCATCATCATCTCCAGCTCTGTGCCCATCCACTACAATACTAGGGTGTGAAGCAGGAGTAAAAATGGTCCTGACTGGCAATGCACCCAAATCTACGCTGTCTTGTGCCACCTGAATACAAGATAACAAACATACACAATGGAAATAAAACTTCTACATTTATTACTAGAAGATTATGAACAGTCCATTTATGGAGATATCCTGTACATTATAACCATGAGGAAATCTATTAAATGAATGGGGATCCACAACCTTCATGTTCTCATTCATATTGTAAGCCGAAGGAAGTTTTGTCTTTTTTTAAATGTGAGCTGACACTAGGGTAAAATGAAGGTATAAATGGAATGACCAAATAAAAAGTTGTACACACAAACTAATTTTATAAATTGCCCTGAAAGGTTATGGACAGCTGTTCTCATTTTGTATGAGCTAGAAAAAAAAAAAAGTGCATGTGTATCTTGAGTTGAATCACACAGAATGATTCAATGCTCCCGACATTCTCAAAGAATAAGCAAGCAGCAACAACTATATAATGATTATAAATAGATGTGATTAAATGAAAAACATTGTAAAATATCGACTAAAACATGTTACAAGCCTCGATTACAGTTTTAACTGCCTCCCCTCCCTCACCCCCAGAAAAAGACCAGATCAACTACTGCACTGATGCATAGAATATGTGACCAGATTATAAGGTGACATATGAGCTTTTCACTCCGCTTACCTCTGAAACTGCTAAGACTGGTGCTACTTTCTTCTTCTTTCTGTCAATGAAAGTTTTGATGTATCTGTCTGCCCCACGCCTGTAAGTAAAACAAAAATTATCTGCTGAAACAGAAAGACCCATAGAAATTGAGTCCATTACAGCCAGTAAAAGAAAAACTTGGACATAACTGAGTGTTAGCTTTTTCAAATGTTCTTACAGATTTTTTTTACATTCATTAAAACATGCTATGAGGGTCACTAGGAGGATTTCCATATTTTATCATGGTTTTAACAGTGGCAATTATCTCTTCATGAACGGCTAAAGTGGCATCGGTGGATGGTCATAATAATTGAGGGGTGTCCTTTCCAATCTAAATTTTCTAACACCAGCACAGACACCTTATGTTGCTTCTATATTATATCCTGTGAGAATGTATCATTTTCTTGTTCATAAAGAAACTGAAAGAAGGTGATGATAGTGGTGATCACACCACATAGATCTAGCTGTGGCCACACTGAGTCATGATAACAGCTGTGATGAAGACAGGTGTTTCTGGGCAGGGGTTCATACCTTTCATTTTAACTTTATATGTTATTGCTGCCGGAGCACTTGGAAGACCAAGATGTGGCCAGAGGCAGCTCTTGTAGCCCATCAAACTTCGTTTGGGCATACATGAGACACCATAAGACCTCACTCATGGCTGCAACTGGTCCAATAATCCTACTGAAACTTAAGAATGCAAGAGTTCACAGGTACATCAGATCTATACCAAAGACAATAGGCCAGTAATCACTCTTGCCTCTGTAACATACCTATCCACTGACACCGGAGTGTCTGTTACTGTCTTCTTGGTGTCCCCTGGCGTTTTCTTAGCTGAAGCTAATCTGGCTCTCAGTCTTGTTCCTGGAGTGTCCGTTATACTTCTGTTAGGTACTGGAGTGAAAAAATCATGGTTGGCCCCAAAGATGTCAGAATCACTCTTGTCAAATTCCACTGCAAAACCCTGTGAAGAGAAGCAAACATAAAAAAAATCTATACAACCCACCACCTCTTGAACAGGATCTGGGACAAACTAAATATTCTGCAAGTTCAAAGCTACAGTGGAATTCCTCCTTATTGTCTGCTAGTGCTACTGGATTGGAACTAGATCACACTGACATAAGAAGGTACCATGTAACACTCAGTTGAGCAAGCACTTCCAGTCCCAGTATAGCCAGCCTTTCTTCATCTTCCACCCCTCCAACAGCATGATAAAAATTATCGTGTATTCCCAAAAAGTACAGTGAACCTTGGATCTAACGAGGTCCTCGGGACCAATCTTCAGTCCTCGTTAAAACGGAGGTCTCGTTGAAGTCACGTGAAAACTGGTACTTAACTCTGCAGTTCAGAAATATCGCTGGTTGCTACCCTTGACTCCAGACACCATTGGTGTGACAACGTTGCGAGTTGATACATGTAGCGATTTATTTCAAAAAAGCAATGTAAATGTTGAGAAACAAACGGTTTCAATCACTGTCTCTGAGTCTGTGATTAAAATTTCGCCTAGTGCAATGACTGGTCCAAACAAAAGTCTTGGCCAATCATCAGCCGAGCATACTATTCCATCGTTCCATTGTCCATTCCCCTCCTTTCCCCTTGCCTTGCAGAGACTTCAAAGGCTTTAATTACTCTTCCGCTCCCTTCTGCTGATCGCCCAGATGGGTCTATCTCTTTCCTCCATCTCCTCGGGCTCCCTCCCTACTCCGATTCTTTGCACACGCAGATATTACTGGTAACCTTTCATGTTGACTCTGTCTTGTAAGTTGAACTGTTGGTAGCTACTTTTACGTAAACCTTTAAGAGTTGCTCACTGCCGACAGTTTTATTGCAGGTGAAAAGGATGTGCAATGGCCTAACTTCAGGTCGCTGACCTCGTTAAAGCCAAGGTTGCTAGTTTTGTGTTAGTTGGATCAGATGTACATTTACTATTACAAATAAGGGGAAAAAATACAGGGATTTTCATTTCCCTCGTTGAATGCAAGGTCTCGTTGAATCTGAGCTCGTTGTATTCGAGGTTCACTGTATCAACATGCCTCAAACATTCAAAACATCAAGTTTGTGGCTCAGTAAAATGAAAAAAACAGATATTCTGCAACATCAGGAAATCATATGAAGTGTTCCTAGATCCATCCCACTTATCCAGAACCCCACCAAACTTTTAATGGTTTTTACTTCATCCATGCCCAAGCTTTCCCAAAGTTTGATTCATGATGGCTTGTAATTTTCTGAATAACTAGCAAAAAATATAAAAAATATAAATGAAAATGTTGTAGGTTGTAGGTCCGCCTATTGTAGTAGCTTCACTAATTGTTGTGCTGCTCCTTCACTAATATTAGTTTGTGTTGTTTCTCCATTTGGTGTTGTTCGATGGGGCGTTGGGGACAAGTCCCCTACATTGTTAGTTTACGATGTAGAACACAGAGTTATGACATCACTCATCAAATAAGGTATACACACGTTTATTGCTGTACAGGATAAGCCAAGTGTACTAAGTCACATAATCGCAATCATTCTATAGTAATTCTAGTTCTCGTCTTCAATTCCCCCGTACAAGGGTGAGCATGCACTTTTTATATCCTTGGCTACACTGCCGGTCATTGGCTGAACTCATGCACCATTCCAGAAGTGACGCTATTTCTATAAAAGGGAAAGGGGGTTGGACGTCTACCCAGGACGCTCTATGCTTGGTCGGGCTAGTATGACCCCTGCTGTGTCGACCCGACTCAAGCCACTAACCTGACAACTATATTTATGGTGATCTTTTTAGAGCCAGCCAATACCCTAACTATTACAAAAATATAAGCTTCTTGATGGAGATAACAATGATGGCGTCTGAATGCGTAATAGATTTCAAACCCCAGGTGTGCTAAACTACCCATGAAAATACAGTACATGAATCCATGACATGGATAAATCCTGACATCAGTGGTGTGTTGTTCATGGTGTGTGAAGTTACTGGTTGCTCATAACCTGAAAACAGACTTCAGGCCCCCGCCAGTTCTTAATAAAAGTGAAAAGGGACAGTGTGGAAAGCAGGTCTGTATCTTTTATTTAAGGCATATGTCTGTTAAGACTGCAGATTGCTCTGTGGTCACCCTGATTAAAGAGAGTATCTCAATATATATATATATCTGTCCCCCCAGAAAATGGCAGTTGCAAATTATTGCAGATTTTTGAGGCCCAGTTACAATTTTGCAAATTTCCACAAATTTAGGCATTTTCTGCAAATTTTGCTGATTGTGGCCAAAAAATACATTTTTCTGCCAGTGTCGCAATACTGTGTGAACAGGAACAAAGAAAATGTGTTCTTCCATATCTACATTTTTGCAACCTTTCAGTAGTAAAAAATGTGACTTGGTGGTAAGTATACTGAAGTTACGAAGCTATTTTTTGCAAATTTTGGTGCAAATTTTACCACTTCTTACATGCAAATTTTGCAATTCTTGGTGCAAATTTTGGGGGGTTTGAAATGTAAATTTCCGCAGGGACAGATACATGTGGTCATTACCAAGACTCCTTTTCTAATATCATTTCAAAGTCAATATTATCTGTCTGCTAAAATTTCTCGTACCAAAATAACATTATCTGTCACTGAGTCTCTCCTTGGAGGCAGAAGTTTTACTCCAAGTTACTAATGTGTTTAGAGAATGAACAAAAAAAGCTTACCGACGGAGCAAACTTTCTGGTGATAATTGGAGAGCCTTCGAAGATATTATCTTCATAGCCCTCATTCTGTTCATCAAGGAAGTCTCGCAGATCTTGCTTCCTTTTCAGTGTGCCTCTGCCACCACGGATGGGCTCTCCTTTTTGCCTTCCTGGAGATTAAAATAATCTTTATTTGTTTAGGTCTTTGCTAGTTTTTTACCATGATGAGAAAAAAAAAACAACTGACATTTCACACACCATTTTATTTGAAAAAAAATATTGAAGTTTCTATCTTTATCCATTTGAGGGATGCCTGAGGATACCTGTTTCATTATCTGATTTATATAAGCAAGATAGGGTCTTTGCACAGATATATATTTTACAATAGAATCAGACCTGCCAATCCAGAGAAGCTGAACTGGGGATCTGAGATGTCAATTTTCAAGATTTATGGGAAAAAACAATCAGGGTTAACACAAACACCCTACAACTCCTTTAAAGGGCTATATAAAGCGCAAAAGTGCATGAACTTTTTTTAAATTTTGCAGTATAAAAAATACAAAGGACTCATCTTTTCATGTTGGCATTTTGCAACATCACGGCTTTCTAAATTTCATTCATTAAACTGGTACATTATTACTTTTAGTATTACGTTATTTTGAGCACATTGTGTTATGAAAATTGGGCATATCCGCAAATCTGGAATATCTCAGGCTGTTTTCAGGTGTTTATGAATAGGTCCTGAATACAGGATAATCCCAGATTTTTCAGGGGTAGTTGCCAAGTCAATGGAACCCTCCAATGAACTCTCATAAATAAAAAGTTGTGCCTAGATAATGACAAATATATATATAAAATACCAGTGCCCACATGCACTGTTAGCTGAAACCGACCATTCTTCTTGCTTTTGTTCGCCTTATTAGAGGAGCTTCTGGGTCTCTTCTTAGTTTTGTCCTCCAGGTACTCTTGGTAGAACTGCTGGCATTCTCCCTCACTCCGAGTCTCAACAATTTCTGCAACTCTGTGCCAATAATGTGACTCAGCACTGTCAATCTCTTTAAGGGCCCTGAAAATAACAACAATTACATAGCCAGAACTCTTCATCATGGTCAATACTGACAGGTCAACACAATTCTGTTTCCAGTTAATTCAGGTCATTAAAAATCACCTGCAACAGACCACACACCCTTGGACACAAGTATCTGGGTAACAATCCTGGGTTAAAACTTTTAATCAAACCCTAACAAAACCTACAGCCATTGAGCCTCCCTTGATAAGAAATGAAATGACACAACTTTCTGGAGCCATCCCTTCCCCCTTTATATATTCATGCACAGACAATCCATCAGCACTTAAAATAGCTACAGACATCTCAATTAATGCTCTTAGCATTCTAACTGGGCTAGATTTGTACACTCTTCTTTGGGAAGGTTGTTCATGTTTATAATTATCTGTCTCAATACTCAACACAAAAGTCACACAAGCCATGTAATCTTACTGGCTTACAACGATCACACCACTTGTGCTACAATATTAAGCAAAATGGAGGAGTCATATTGAATTACAGGTGTCTACTTTCATTTCACGCCAGAAAGAACACAAAACAAATATCAAAATCAAAATAATTGATTTGGCAACATGACCTTACAGCGGCAGGGCAGTGGTAACTATCTATTTTGTAATTTCAAAATAACACAACTGTCAGTTACCTCTGCAAGAGGTCCTTCTCCTGGGAAGTCCATGAATTATCACTGACTGCCAGTTGTTCTTCCACTCTCCTTCTCTTCCTTGGCTGGCGCTCTTTCTTGCTTTCATTCCCCTTGTCATCTACATTAGCAACTTTCCGCTTTCTCGTTTGAGGCAAGCGTGTTTTCTCCTCTGAAGGAGATGGCAGAGGTGCCTTGTCTGGAGTTTTTTGTTTACTCTTTGATTTTGCCGTAAGAATGAAACTACTATTTGCCAATGCACTGGATGGTGGGGTGCTTGAGTTTCTGGCCTTCAGTGGAGAGGCTCTTGTGCTTCGAGTAGACGGACTATTTGTATTAGTCAAATCTTTCTTCTTATTAGATTTTGAATCTGGTGGTGATTTTTTGTTTTCAGTACAGCACAAGCATTTTTTGGCACCCATGTGAGCGGTAACAATGCCTTTATTTTCTTCAGAGTTCTTTCTAACGCTCCTTCTTGTATTTCTTTTCACATGACAGTTTTCACTATCCTGTTTAGTTCTATTAGTCTTGGACTTTTTACTTGATTTGGTACGAGGGGAATCACTTTCTTTCTGTGACAGTGAAAGTTTTTCGTCTTGCTCCTTGGGTTTATTTCTTGACTTCAATAAAGTATGAGGCATTTCATTTTTGACACTGTTATTTGAATTTCCACCATCATTTTCAAAGCATGAGTCTTCATCAGTGCCCTTTTGGTGACCATCAGCAAAAATCTCAAAGACACTGTCATTCTTTGAAGTGCTGAGCACATCTGTGACTTTGCTGGCACTATTTGAATTGGTAACCCTGGAAGCAGCTTTCTTAATCTGTCTAGGTCTTGAAATGCTTTTCTGTTTCTTGTGGGCACCACACTTTGTTCTTGGAGAAATATTATCTGTCAATATTATCTGTGGGCTTTTCTTGGGAGCTTGTGCCACTCCTTTTATTAATTTACTTCTTGTTGAATTAGGACTTGTCACTGTCTTTCCTATGTTTTTGACTGCAGTTTCAACCTTTTCCTTCAGGCTTTCTCCAATTGAATTTGTACCTACTTTCCGGGGACAGTTGAATGTTTGATGTTTCTTGCTATTATTCAACTGTGATTTAGAACTGCAGGGTACTAGGAGACTCTTTGATAAACTGTTGTGATTCACCATCTTTTGTGTCCGCTGAAGAAAGAAAAACAAATATTTGTTGAAAATTCTCACTAGGGCTCCCAAAATCGTTCTCCAACTGAAAATATTTATTGTGAAACTAGGTGGATCAAATGCTTTTAGATCTTTTTCATGGAATGTTCATGAGCAGGCCGGGTGGTACATTTACTTCCTGGGACCGGTAAACATGGAGCGGAAACTTTTGTATTTCCGCAATGCAAGGCTAGGTCTGATCGATGCCTCATGTTACACAATTCTGCTTAAGACAAAGCCCTCAAACATCATTGAATTGCCAGCATCCACTGGACCCCAGAAATCTATTCCAGGTGAGGTGATATAAACAGGCCAATATGGGAGACCAGTCACATGGTGCAAATGAATGGGGCCTGAAATTTGAGAATTAAAATTAATATCAACTTTAAGTCACCTTTGATAACTGTAGAACATGCCATGCTTCTTTGCTGAGTGCTTTTTCTGCAGAATCCGTCTCAAAGATGACTTGGATTGCATTGGTACCAGGAACTGTCTTGTAACGTTGCCCAACCCACCCTGCCAGGGGTGGTAAAGAGACACGGCCACTCTTTGTAACTGTCAGCTCTTGCTGTGTCATTTCCTGCTTGATGAGGCCGGTCGGTGTCCAGACTGTTCAGATAGCAACAATAAACCTAGATATAATTTATGCAAAAAGTGTCTCTAGAGGCACACGGATCCTCAAACTGCTTCCAATGGTGTCACCGCCATTGAAAGCTTATTGGGGATAACCAGTGATTGTTTGAGTTAAGATTTAAATGTAACTGAGGTGAAACAGCCCACATTCATATGCTTCACTGACAATGCTGATCTGCTTTTTAATCTTTTTCTTCAAGAATTAGCTTAAGCGACAAGTTTTAAATGTGCAAAAGACATTATGTGACTCTCCCACAGCTAGTTATTATAAGTTATATGCTTATTATGAAAACTCTTTATAAGAAATTTGTCCTAATCCAGATTGCTTTACAGGTCTACATAAAACCTGGTTTAGATTACGTCAATGGAAACTGCAAATTACCCATAATACAGAACAGTCTAAAGCATCCCATGAATATTGCAATGAGTATTTCATGTATAAGGTGCTGGGTAAAATAGAAAAGTCAACAATTACTAGAATTGACAGACTGTGGCAGACCATGTTCCTTGGTCGATTCAATTTTTCTTGGCTTCTTGATTGCTGGTCCTTTCTGTGGTTTAAAACTCTTCAAAGGGGAACATTCTGCATCTATGGAAATGCTGAAATGGCAAAGTTGTATAAGTGTAGGAAAAGCAGCAGAAATACTGAAGAGATATATATATATATGTCTTTCACTCACACAACGAAACAAGCTGTCCATGGAGCGACAGCACTTTGGCCAGATACTCTGATAATTCTTATGTCACAGTGTCTTCTCGAATCAGTTAAGGAAGGCTTTTCTCCCTTGTCATATTATTTGAAGGGAAATTTGTAAACTTTTAGAGATATTTTAGATTTATCTTAAATAAGACAAGTTTGCAGAGAAGAAGGAGAGATCTTCAAGCATTCAAGGCATTTTTAGGGGGAGGAGGATTTTATTTTGACATTTATGGGGCAAATCATGCAATCTGGAAAGAACATTGAAAGCACAACACATCAAAACTGACGCTTGCAACTGTTATTAAAGACTACTGTTTCCCCCTTATCTTATATTGTAAATGGATAAACAAAACTCGCTTACCCCACCAAGATTTGGCCCGTTCTTTCAGTTTCGTGTTCCCAGAATTCTACTGTATAAACATCTCCTACTGCAGCAGAAAACTCACATGCAAACTTGTTAGAAATGCCTTTCAATTTAATTTCAAATTCCCAAATACTTACCAAACTTCCCTTTCCATGTACAGAATAAAACTAATGGAGGTGGGCCACATTTGCTGCAACTATCTTTTTGTTCAATATTTGTGTTATAAACATTAGTGATAGTAAGTTAACATGGTAGAGGGAAAAAGATTACTGAGAAAAGAAAAGCAAAATGGAATAAACTACCTGTCTTCTAAATTTTTGTAAAACTCCTGGATAAGCTCTCTCCAATTCTTTGGAAATCCATTTGCAAAAGCCTTTGCAATGTCTTTAGAAAAGCCTGATTGAGGAAAAAATTGAATTAATGAAAAAAAATTTGACATGGTAGCATCTCAGTAATATCACAGTGACCAAGTGGCAGGGCATAAAGTGGCCAAGCCTACAGGAACCCTCACTGCCATTTCCTGGACCTGTGCAACTTCTTTATTAATGGTCTGGTGTTTAATGTTTTTTAATTCACTAAATAACACTTTTGCTACAGCTGTAGCAGCACAGTTTGCTAGATCAGCATGTTACTTTGGCTGCACCTCCAGCAGGTTTAAACTTCTCAAATTTTCATCATCTCTAAAGCGGCATGGAAGATGTAAGTGAATCTGATAACAAGTTTCTCAATACTCAGTTTACCTCTTTATCAAGTATGTTATACATATGCACAGATTTATTATTATTCTATACTTTACACCCTGATGATAAGCATGCCTTGATATAACTATAAGTATATACTTTCATAGACATATACTTATTAGTAAGTTTTCACAGTATCTGATAAGACTACTTGGCATTCAATAGAGAACCCAGTGCAATTGAGATCTGATGGATAGTAAAGTATGGCAAAACCCAATCTCAATAATACTGTAAGCATATTTTTCCATGCTCAATGGTATACTTACAAAGATTTGACTCTATACAGTAAAACTGCATGCCCCTCAGCTGAGATCTGAGGCTGACGTTAGCCAGGTGTATAACATACTGTGCCATAAATAAAGTCCAAGAGTCTCAAAAATGAGTTAAGTTTCACTAAATGTATCTAAATGAGTAGCAAAGTACACAATGCTCTTACCGCTATCCACTGTGCAGAGTTTGTTAATCCTCCCTTTCAGTTTGTACACAGAGCCTGAGATAGTCACGATAACTTTGGGCCTCTTCACCTCCACAATGGCTGTACTGTGCCAGAAGTCTTCAAATCCTCTGATGGTGGGATATTAAATGCATATCAAGATTTGTCTTCAGAGTGATATCTGCTCTACCTTTCATGGCTTGAATTCAGTTCAAAACAGGTTACCAATACAGTACCTCATTCTCCATGATTTTGCAGGCTTCAATAATGCATTTCACAATATCCTTACAGAACAAGTATAGCTCTATAGCATACAAGAATAAGACTCAGTCATGGCCATTTCAGAGCAAACCACAGAACAAGTGGGCTTATGACAGCTGGACCTGTAAATGAGTGCATGCCTGGCTTTTACAGCATGTGAAGTGCTGACATCATAGCAGGCTTTTCACAAAAGTTGAGAGTTTCCTTATGAATAATTGTAATTCTTTTGACAACTTAAGGTCAGATGTGGTGTTCGACTTTCAGCATTATAATTATCATTTTGCACAGCACAATTACAAATGTACCTTTAAATTATTCATCAAGCATCCAGAATATAAAATCCATATAAGTTTATCAATTTTATCAACCAACTCTGTTGTCACTAGCAAATAAGTGCAAGAATGTCACATTTAAAAACTGAAATTTTAAAATCTGAATGCTAAAGCTCCATAGAGAATTACAACTGAGTGAAAAAAGCTTAATATTTGAATTCATCATCTTGAAGTCTATAAATTAATAAATCCTCACTTGTATACCAAAAATTAACGGAACTGGTTGACAGCTGGCGAAGCTTCATCTTTAAACATTGGCAGAGTTGCATGAGCTGTAGAACATTATCAAAACCCTCTCAAACTACTAATCATTAAAGGATAACAATAATTAGAGGAGAGCTTGTTAAATATGGCTTCTCCTGAAAGGTATATGTTTTTGTTGCTTTCGTAAGAAATCAGTAGCATGTAATGAAGGAAAACAGCGACAAGTATTAAATAAATATATGTCATACTCCTTTTGCCCCTCTACACACACTCCTCTGCAGGCTGGCATTGGTTTAATGACCCAGTCTTTAAGAACGGTACACTTCTGGTCTGGGCAATCATCATTTGTTGCCTGGAACAAATCAAGTAAGAAACAAATCATTCAAGTAAACAGACTATGATGAGGCTTAACAGAGTGACGGAAATATTTCATCTTTAGTTTGTCTAAACACATCTTGAAACAAGAGTGTCATTTATGATAAACCAGTATGGAAACCAGAAGATGATCACTATTAGTGTTACAGGGACAGAAGCTAGTGAGTAAAGAAGAAAGGCATCATAAATAAAGTTCTGAATTGGTCCCACAGTAATGGTCAGAACTAAATGGGTGTTTAAAATATGTTTGTTTGTTCAGATTTTACATTGTGTCTATGCACATCATGAGATCGGAACTTAAAAAATGTAAGAGCTTGGGGAAAGATTATGTTTCTACTGTTTGCAGAAGCATGCATACAAAAACTAAAAATTCACCTCTTTCACTCTTTTCTTTGAGGTGGATCTTGTCTTTGTCAGTTCCTTTCCATCTCTTGGAAAATCCAAGGTTACCTCTTTGATTTTCTTTGAAGGGGATTTCGAGTTCTTGCCCACATTGTTAGCTTGTTTTGTCTCAGTCTCTGGTTTGCTTCTTGATCTCCTTCTAGTTTTCCCTATAAGAGTAATGTACAATCAAAAGCTTTAAAAACTGATGATAATCCCAACAGTTAATTAGAAAATCTATGCTGACATAATGAATCTTTGAGAGTGTGCGGCATGTGCACATCATTCAACAGTCATGTCTGAGCATAGGACTTGTGTTGATAAACTCACCTGCGATTCTGCTGTATAAGCTGTAAGCCACATTTTAAAGAGCACGATGCTGCAGCTCACTGAGCAGTGAAGTAATGTAACTTATTAGATAAACTGGCACCATTAATTCCAGAAGTGCCACATCCTAAAGTACAATACGATATGCCTTATAGAATAATAACACTATTTTGAATTGCATATTTTTTTTATCTTATGCTGATACAGTTCAATTTCAGCAATGCATACCTCTGAGAAAACCAGTTTCAGCCCCAAATTCATAGAAGACAAAACCAGACTGTTGATTGAGCACTGTTCTCAGCACTCATTTAAAGATCCTGTGTAACCTCACAATCATTGTCTCTCAAAATGCTTGCTGCCAAACACAAATTACACTTTCAAAATTAGGGTAAGATTGAAATAATTGCATACAGTCTAAAGTGGCGATTCTGAACCTATCAGAAAGTCCCACACACAAAAAAATAAAGTCTAAAAAAATCTGAGAGACTCATTACAAGCTTGCTGATGATATATAAGTGGGAATAATCATACAATTCTTTTCTCATTTCCCATCTCATAATATTGGCTCACGGCCCTTCCTTACATCTCCAAATTGTAGACAAATAACTGTCAGATGCAGTAAGTGGGAAGCCATAAACACTAGGCCATCACTTAGTCAATGCAGAAGTATGTTGTAAAAAATATCAATCATTATCATTAAACTAAATGAAAAATGTCCATCATGCCATGCAGGGCCTAAACCCACTCTTTAAGCCCTGAGCTTTCTTTCTCGCATAACAAAAATGAATTTGTGTTGTTACCATGGTCAGGCAGTTGGCAGATATTTTCACCACAACACTTCACAGACATAGATTTGACTGAAGGACACTTGGCCGAGAGGATATTTTGTGGAATTGGGCATATCACTTAGCAATCATTTGACCAATGGAATTTACTGAAAACTAGTGATAAAACAGAAAGCTTAAACACTTTTTTAATTTTTTTGTGGGTAACCGATTACAAAAAATTTAATTTATATTTTCTTGCCAATTACTGAGATACAGTAATAATAACATTACAATGAAAGAAAATGACTCTAAATAATTCTCAGATGAATCGATCTCGTAAACTTAATTGAAAACTTACATTCAATGCAGTTACAGAGGTAGAAAAAAAATGGCAAGAACAATGACAGAAAGACAAATGTTCAAAAGAAATTTGCCCACTTTTCCACTGGACTGTTGTGTACTTGGTCATGTGTCAGTTCAGCTGAGTATCCAATCAGCCATTTGTCTTTTGGCCAAGTGTCTGTCAATCAAATATCAAAGCACCTGTTGTCACACCCCTTCACAAGTTCAATGAAGAGTAATGACTGCTATTGCATAAGTACGGCACAGTGTCGATTCAAAAAAAAAAAAAGTATACAAGATCAACATGTCCGAGCATATTCTCAGCAAATATTAATGAAACTGATCTTTCAGGGGGCCATTAAACCATTGCCAGAATGAAGTCATATTCATGCTGATCTTGATCTTGTCAATATTACTCACTTGCTTCCTGGGTCCCTTCACCTTGTGAAACACTCTGCACATTACTGTTGGAGCCATTGATGATGTGATTACTGTTGGTCTCAGGAATGCTGGTGATGCTACTGGTCTCAGTAATGCTGGGGGTACTTGTAGTCACAGTAACACTCGTGCTATTGTTGATTCCTGCAGAACTTGTGATGCTTTCATTTTCTTCCTCTTCACTTATGACACTGAAGAAAAAAATATACCCAGCATACTTTCATATAACTAAGGAAAGTGGAAATTATGAAAACTTCCCCTGTTTTGCATCATAAACAACAACCACCCAGTAAACGATGCATCACTTTTTAATCACAGCTAGTTAATTGGATGGATAATTTTCAGATAATTTTTTTTTTACATAGTGCTCATCTATCATTAATGCTTCAAGAAAAGATATTCTGTCATTATTCAGAAAACAGGGACATTCCCTGTGATGAACAACTGATAAAGTATGACATGTCTACCTTTCCTATTCACTGTTGACTACTGAGGGCAGCAATACTAAGAAATTCAGGAAGCAAATCTAGATTCAGTGATTAGTATGTGGTTGGTGGGAAGAAAAGCAAATATGATGAGCTGACCAATGTTTTTGACAAAGAAGCCTTTACCTAATGCAACTTGAGAGAAGAGTACTGTTGAGGCTTGACAGAGTGCTGCTCAAATCTGAGCGTCGCTTCATGGCTTCAACAATGTTGCGCACATTACTGCCAGTAGTGAACTGACTTTCTTGTGAAGTGTTGAGAATATCCTCCATATTAGTCTGCAAAAGAGAGAATAGCAAGGCTGTGACAGGATAACTGTGTGAGCTATGAAACTGATGAATTGCTTGGTCTCTTCCCAATACCTCTGCTCCCTCAACTATTTAACATTTCCTCCACATGCCACCACTCAATCAGAACCAATGACACACAGCAACATAGTGATATTCTTTATATTGTTTCTTAAAAATGTGGTTTTAAGTTTTGTTGTCGTTTTTTTTTTTCTTCCTATATGTGCCATGTGGGGAAAAGCATTACAGAGAACAATATTTATTACTAATCAAACAATAATACCATCCATAGTATACCACTGACATCAACAGAACTGATGAATCTACCAAAATTACTGTCTGTAAAAGTTTTGGCACCATAAGCCTGAATAAAAAAGTACTTAATGGTACATTTAGCATTACCTTGGCTTTATAGATGCTAAAACTTCAATGTTCTTTTCTTTTTTTTTTCCTCATCTAGGTGTCTAGCTTTCATCCTTCATTTCCAAAAGAAAAGCGTCATTAATTAGGTGACATGTCTAAGGAGGATCAATTAGCATGAATGGTACAACAATGCAATGGAGTAAGCTGTGTTTCATTCAGTCATACACTGTCATAGTGCTTCTTAGAAGCCAACCTAAAAGTCTGTTTTCCATAGACAATGATCAACATAATTATTCTGAAGTTTCTTGAAATTGCAGTTAGATCATTCATATACATGTACTTCAAAACGTAAACAAAAATACTCCATCTGGCCTTCTCAATAGCAGTGTGTAATGATTAATCTTTTAATAGAATAAAACACACCAGATTTCACAACATCACCAACTGATGGTACAGTTCACATGAGCAGGACAATTTGTTGGCAACAAAACATTCTACTTACGTGGTTCAACAGTATTATAATTTCATTAATTTTGTGAATCTCAACACATGTGTGCTCCACTATATTTCACTGCATTGACAACCACTTCTGCTTCAATCCCTGATCACACGTCCCATTTCACTTCTACTTTAAAATCACGCAGTCATTCTATGCAGGTTGATTATGCCCAGAGGAATAAGGTAGAGGCAGTGAGCTAGGTTACTGCAAATGGCAGATTTGGGGTAAAGGCATCCTGGTGGTAAACATTTTGGATGCTATCAACCCACCTACTGCACCAGGCTACATAGAATTCTGATATCAGACCCATCCTCCTCTTTGAGACCCTTTGAATAACACATTTCAAAGCCACGGTTGTTCTAAAAAGACTTTACTGTAAAAAAAAATATTGCTTATATTTCTTTGTGGCTGTCCTTGTCTTCCCCCTCTCACAAGCAGCCCTTCACCCATGAATATTGCAAGGATAATAATGACTAGATCTGGCCTTGTCTACTTTTGCCAAAATATGGGAGGACTTCTGAATGCATCTCATACTTAAATGACAAAAAAAAACAATAACAATAACCTTTTTTATTAACTGTGGATATTTTACAGCCCTTTCTAAGAATGCAGATATTCAATAGTGTCAACTCCTTAATCCATACCAAAAGACCACTTTGAAGATGGTGAACTGAAGAGATGCACTGGGACAGGATGCTGGTTTTTTTTTTGTGTCAAAATAGTCACTCTTATAAAGATGGACGCAATAAAGTACTATACTGGATGCTCCTAACAGATCATAAGGATCAAAAATCCACATCGACTGGTGCACCTGTCTCAATGGACAATAGGGTAAGGGACTTTCCTCGACTGATGCTCTTGTCTCATCAGGCATATAGGGTTTGACATAGGATTAGGGTTGTATTATTAGGCACCAATTCTGATTCCTAATTTTAATCACTTGAAACACCACAGTATTCATCAGTTTTCATGCAGCACCGAATGTTGTGCAGTTTATACAGAGCTTTATGCTTTCACAGTTTTTGAATGTATTATTGTAGTAGACATGCTTTTCATTTTTTTTTAAAGTTGTTACTTCATGAATTTCTGGATTTTTAAGTTAAGAAACTGACACTTTCAACTTTGAATCCATGAAAATTACCATTTTCATCATAGTTTATAGATTTTAAACAAAACAATCTTTTTTTGTTGCCTTCATTTTTTTAATATTATATCCATGTTGAATTTTAACCGAGCATGAAAGAAACTTTGTGGAAGCTACTGGGAAGGTCAAAAGGGTGATACAAATTTTGATTTTATTTTGTCAGAGATCAGTGTCACTCTTTGCTGAGTCTTTTTGTTTTTTCATTCTCTGCAAACAGAGTCTGCACACTGAATGTAGTTTGCAGCTGTTAATCATTCTGAATAGTAAATATTTGCTATCTAGTTTTTTTTTCCAATCTTTCTCCCAATTATTCTGTAGTTCACTGCTTGTATAATTAGGTACATTTTATGAACGAAATAAGAATAATATAGATCTGCCAAACTTATGTTTTGAGCATTCTTGTTAGTTGACCAGACATGTTAAACTTCATTCTACAAAACTCAGATCAGCATAAAATTCAACTCTGGCAGACTCAATTATTTTTGGTACAATGAGTACTGTGACATTCCATTACACCCATTATATGACTATAATCCACTTTCAGCAATAAAAGGACATACTATTCTAGAAAGCAAACAAATAATGGACTGCCATGTGTTCGTTGTTTCAATAGATAAATGAATGATCCTTCAAGCTGCATTCATTGATGATTTGGGCAGCACAATTCTGGGTAAAATGTGATATGTGTTACTGCTAGCTCAGAGGTTCAGCTGTGGATTACCGTGCTGACACTAACAAAACTGGTTCTAATCCCATCTTATGAGCTCAACTCAAAGATTTTCTGAGGGGCGTAGCGTAATGGTAGTCAAATAGTCATTGACTACCACTTGAAAAAGGAAGGCCTCATAGGATGTTAAAGAAGGAAAAAAAAAACATATGGCAGAAAATAATTGAAATAAGAAATGTCAGCTCTCATCAGCCTTTGTGACTTCGCAGCTTAGTAGACAGACCAAAAGCATAAAAAGCACTGTGCAAGTCATCTCACATTTTTTTACTATAAAAGGCAACCCCTAGTGCTGCACCTCTTCTACCATACTAGTGCTATATCAAAAGAACGGCAATTGCACCCTGACTGAGCCCCAAATGCAGCTCAGCTTGGCTAGCCAAGTAGTCACTTTGGAAATTTGACTACATAGGTTAACTCACGAGCAGCTCCTCTTGTACTGTATTATACGCACAAAATCATCACTCTAACCCAGACTGAGCCCCAAAGGTATCCCCGGGTAGTATTAAAATTTCCATGCCTATAGGCAAAAATGAAAATGCCTACTGAGGACAAACGAGGTTAGACGACTGACTTTCTCTTTTTCCATTGGCCGAAGTGGAATGAAGTCGGTTTAAAAAGCTCTTGGTTCTCAAATAACTGATTGCTCTTTGGCTCTTTCTGGGTCCAACATAATTCAGGTTAAAATTTACTAATTTTCTTTATAAAAAAATACATCTACCTCTCTCAAAATGGTATTTCATATGATCAGGCTTCTGTCATAATTTCCTGGTGAACAAAGATTCGAAGAAAAAAAAAAAAATGACCCCTGTTTCCATTAAACACTCATTTCTTATGATGTCACTCTGATGTAGAATGAATAATGATAACCATAATACCCACATATATCCAGTAAACGAACAGTTTGTAGAAAATTTCTTGTTACTCAAATCCTGACTCCAGCAGCCCCATTCCGTAAATGGTTTGGCTCTCTTTTGGTATATATGCGATTTGGCTTGGACTCCGAAAAAAAAATCTGACAACCCTGCTCGATTCTTCTAACATAGGTCTAGACGATCAAATATCTTTGTCTAGGGCTAGACCTTACATAATTTGAGACCGTGTGTTTTGGCAAAATGAATTCAGTGAACCCCCTAACAACGTGGCTGTTGTTTTGAAAGCAGCCAATGTTGCTTGCAAGCTCTCTTTTAGATTCTCATGAAGAAATATAAAATAAGACAAGACACGTTCAACTATGAACCAGGCACGAACATGAAATATGATGTCCCTAAGCTGATCATTAAAACTTTTCCTTCAGCGACACCGCCATAATAATTTTACCTATATGAAAGACGTTTCAATTTTATTTACAAGGAGTAAACATTAGGTGAGTACAGTTATTACAGTGCTGTTATTGTTGAGTTACACAGTTAAGATTGTTTTTGTTGTGACTGTTGTCACGATACTTTACTGATGTTATCATGCACTCTTGGTATAGACGGTGAGGCAAATATTTAGCCCATTATAATACCTCATTTGTTTACCGCACTTTTACCTAATGATCCTAATGAAAATGTAGAGTGACCAAAAGGCAACAGTGCGATAATTTGCGTAGCCAATGTGCTAATTTGCCTACCTGGTTTCGACCCCCACGCTACGCCCCTGGATTTTCTCTTGGTAGAGCTGGGGTAGAACTAGCCTATAGTCTATTAAGACCGTGTGATGCATTTAGAAACCTTCCCAAATTCCAAAATTGGCAAAATAAACCTAAACAAATGTTACTCACTTGCTTTTGATTGCAGAACTTCAGTAGCAAAGATGGGGCCCTAGCTAACGATGCTGCTGTATTCATGGATGAATTATGAGGTCCTGGGCCACAGTCTCCGCGTTCACCTCGGCCTCTGATCGAACTGATCGAACCTGCCATTTCAGTCTCACTCTGTCCATAATCATGACAATGTTGCTGCGATCCTCGAATTGGAGGGTTTTCTGACTGTTCTGCTTCAGACTCTAATTGTCTAGACGTGCTATGGTTAACACATAAGAACAACTGATCAAATGCCACAGATACATCAGCGTTTTGCTTTAATGTTGAACTCGATTTACTTACTGAGTGTACCCCTGGCATCGTTGACTTCCTCGTTCAGTTTTTGGCATTTCTGTTGTAAACAAAAGTAAACAGTCAAAGGGCTGATTTGATTTTCGTTTTGTACCTTTCTGTGCCAGGACAAGACAACGACTTGTGACAAAAGCATAAATAGACTATTCCATAATCAAATACAATAGGGTAAGGGGTTGTATTATCTACCAATATTTTTTACATATTTTACTGCTTACTTGCCAAATGTAGCTGACTAATGATTCGGCTGTAGTCTGTGAGTTTTTTATGGAAATTAGGAGTCACTATGAATTGGCTAAATTGGCAATACATCTTCCCTGTGGTTACTGTTCCGTCAAGATAACTTGTGGGTTCAACTAGTGATAGGATTGAACCAGGCATTGATTGGCTGGTCAACAGCAGGATTTGACTTCCGGAGCGGCAGTTGCAAATTTCTGTATGGAAGTATGTAACTCGTCGCCTAGACGACGCCATTCGCATCACATGTAAGCCGTCGTCTATCATTTGAGACCTTTCATGCGCTAGGTACCTTAACTCTCCGAACTCAATTTTCACGAGGTGTGAGGAAAAACTGCTACTAGCAGATTAGATATTAATGCACTTCTTTCCTCACATCCTTAAAATGGCATTGCAGTCCTCCCCATTGTCCGACAGTTGCAAAATCCCCCTCCCCCCTATTTTTGTTTGCATCAGAAACAAAATGAGCAAGACTTCATTATCAGCAACATACGAAATATTATTTTTTTTATTAAATATACAAGTATACAAGGATATATATAACGTCATTTCACATCGTGATTAGACAATATAGATAATGTTACAATGCATATTACAATGCATGGACATTACCACATAGTTTCACTCAGTGTAATCAGCTTCTCTTTCTTTAACTTTTCAACAAGNGGGGGGGGGGGGGGGGGATTACTTTCAGCTGCCCTTTGGCAATCGTCCTACACACAGAGAAAATGATGACAAGAGGGCCGNNNGGGGGGTCAACAAAAGGCGATCGCGCTGTATGTGAGGATGGGAATTACAGTGTAAATGGTGTTGGGCATAAAGAGTCACATGGTGACCATGTGGTGGCAGACATCCACGCATCAGTGCGTAGGCGTACACTTACATTACCTAACACACGTTGAGACGCGATCATTGTCATACATTTTAGTCTCTCAGCTCCCCCTCCTCCCACATCCCTCCCCCTGCACCTCCATACACACATGCTGATTGCCGGCTTGTCACAGCTCTTTTTTATCTTTTAACTGACTACACCAACAGTGGCATCCAGAGCATGTGCTATATTTGCAAACCCTAGATACGCCACTGTTGAGGAGGTCGATGCGATAGGCTTACAGCTATGTCATACTACGCAGGTAGAGAGAGCCCAGGGCGAATTCAGAAAGAAATGCAAGCGGGGAAGGGGAGGTGGTCCTCTTTGCTACTGAGCCCTCTCTTGGTTTGGCATTGGAACAACTCTAGATTTCATAATATACACAACACCACACTCCTTTTTTTCAAATATTTCTATAAGTGACGGGGATTATATAGGGCTAGGGGATGAACAACTTCTTGGAACTACCGACAAGTGAAGGGTGGAATAAATAAATAAATGAATATTATATAATATACATACATACACACAAACTAATTATAGAAAAATTCAGAGAGGCGGGAAAGTTCAAGAGCAACTGGTGAATCCTCCTCCCCCCCCCCCCCCCCNTTCCACCCGGATCCATCAATGGATGCTCCTAACTGAACCAATAGTCAACTGGAATCCTATGGGGTGTATTTTACTGATGATCTTATTGGTCTGTATCATATTTGGTACTGTCTACTCAAGTAAAGATCATGATCTCTGACGGTCGACTGTATTCTTGTGTCTCTTGTTGTGGGAAGGCCTTTGTTCTTGTAAGCTTAGTTATTATTGTTGTTGTTGTTGTTGTTGTTGTTCTTTTTTATAACACAATCGACTCTGTTTAACCACTACCCCTTTAGAGCGCACAGAAAAGTTGCGATTAAGCGGAGATCCCATTAAGCGGAACGGTTCTACTCTGACGTGTCTTGTTTAATATATATTATCTTTCTCTATAGGCCTATATATTTAAGAAACACACACTTGCAAATAGTGTAGTAACGAAACACTACAAAATGAAACGAAGAAATTATTTTAACAAAATGTTCGATCCTATACGCGGATCTTCTTCAGTATCAAATGAAGAGAATAAATACAAAGAAAGGGACGGTGCATTCAAGAACAGTTAAAAAAGGTAAAAAAGTAGAAAGAAGGGTGTAAACACAGGTCAGAGAAAGGAACCTGGAGGTGGTTGAGAACAGAAAGAGTGAAAGATGATCAGGTAATAGCTTGCAGGTAATAGCTTGAAGGTTGTATACCTGGGGAGGGGGCGGGAAGAGGGAGGCAGTGACGTGGAAAGGGGGTGGGGGGATGGGGGTGGGAAAACACTGGTAACAGTCTCTCCAAGACCTGGTCCGTTCTTTCCAAGTAGAGGCACTCGCCTAACCTCCTCACACCCAACCCAAGACTCATACTTCAACGTATTCTCACACCAAAACAGCTACCCTCCCCCCCCCCCCCNCCCAACACTATCATAAACAGGTAGGCATGAAAATCCGTGAGCGGGGACAGGTAATATATAAATAAGGGAGACGGCGAGAACAAAAGTCCAGTGACACCTGGAGTTAAAAAAAGGGTGAGCTTGAAAAATGTCGAGTGCTAACCTAATGGGGTATGACTGACATTCATTTCTTTCTCTCTATATAGATATAATGGAAAAAAAGGCTTTCCCCCGGAGTTCCACTTGTATTAGTTTTGACGTGGCTTCAGAATCTGCCATGACCTGCAGTTTGTCGAGAACTGTGGAGGCCGTTTTGCTGTGTTTGACCATCACTATCCCTTCTCTTATCTAGCCACTAGTCTATTGGTTGCACATACTCTGATGAAGAGTAGCCGGGCTTCGGCTAGATCGAATGCCTTTATCAGTGTGAATGTGTCACATGTTAGTTTATACGCGGCAGACTGGTCATATGGGAACGGCCTTTTCACGCCTGTGGCATCGCTAATGGCTGATAATTTTGATCACTCCATCACCTCCTCCCTGTCTCTACTTCGCTGCGTAATTTCAATAATCTGATATGAGAATTCGCGATTATCAATGACTTTTATCTGGAGAGAGAGAGAGAGAGATAGAGAGAGAGAGAAAGAGAGAGAGAGAGAGAGAGAGACAGAGAGAGAGAGAGGAGAGAGAGAGAGAGAGAGAGAACACACGGATATTTACTGTTAATGCTGCATTTAAGCGGAAGCTACGAATAAACAGAAGGAGACAAGTAGAGTCGACCGAATGTATTAGTATAATGTTGAGTCCGAAACTGGGCTCTTACGTANGAGAGAGAGAGAGAACACGGATATTTACTGTTAATGCTGCATTAAAGCGGAAGCTACGAATAAACAGAAGGAGACAAGTAGAGTCGACCGAATGTATTAGTATAATGTTGAGTCCGAAACTGGGCTCTTACGTAAATAGAAACCCCATGTAAATAAGACAGATCACCACTGGGTACCATAACTGGAAGGGTGGTGAAACCGCATGTACAATAATATTGGGGTGCCTGCGCAAAGACCGTATCGTTATATGAATTATATAAGGGAGATAAGGCCTTTGCGCAGGCACCTGTCCATATTCAGGCTCGAGTTTTCGATTGTTATTGTAAGGACAGACATGGGATGGGCCTCTGACCCATGTCTATCCAATGAACAGATGAACAGAGGTGAATAAAATTTAAAAAAAAAAAATCTCCTGCTCCTTCCCCTCTTCCCACTCCGAGCGGGGGTCACCAGAAACTACTTTGCAACATACCCGTGCGTAATGAGTTTTGCCTTTATCTTGGTTCACCCTTTCACACGCCACGACGGGTTCGATCACTAACGTTGTGCAGCATTGACCGAACTAAGAAGTGACTAAAAGTACGTTGGTGTTGATTATCGAAAAATAAAAGTTTAAACAACAATAACCACAGACAACTAAAGGGTTGAGGACGACGTATGTGTGTGCAAAATGTGTCAAAGTGGGCGAGAAAATTAAAATAAAAATGAATATTATAATATATAGTCGATTGAACTAAATGATCCCCGCCCCGTTCCTCAAACATTAGTCTAGTGAGTGCAGGCCTAGACTGACCTTGAATTAAGTTGAATCGACCTATGCAGAGGCCTTGAGACGCAACTAGTGAAGCGTACCAGTACAAAGGAAACACTGTAATAAAAGTTAACACGATAGACATTATTATTACCCAGAGAAACCTGACTCCGGACGTTACTGTTGAGCTGGGTGTGGACAAAAGAAATTGGGTAGGTCACGTCGACAATCTAATTGTGCGTTTTCTTTCTGTTCGCTCCCCCCTCCCGCCCGCCGCCGCTATGTCACCCACTCGTTGCACTACTTGCCTGAATTTTATCTAGGAAAGGGGGTGGGGAGGGCATTGCCAAGAGATCACTCTTGATAATATGCCGCATCCAATAACAATCGGAGCATTTTTTTTTCTTGTGCATGTAAATATTTTTTCAATCTTTCCTTCTGCTGTGTCTCGTCTGTCCCTCACTTCATTTCCCTCTCTTTTCCTTTTCCTTTCACTACTTTTCGACTTTATTCCTTTCTTGACCTGTATTGTAATGAGGGTAGGGGGTCATGACCACACTAGTTATGCCACTGCCCTTCTCTAAACCGATAAGGCCTAAAGTACCACGCTTTACTACTTCGTCAATACTCTGTACCTCCTTTCCAAGCTTCGATGAGAGTCAACATTTAGACATAGTAGAAAAGGGTGAGGACGGAGGGGAGGTAGGGGCTCGCATTATAACCGCAAAATAGTGGCTATCACTAGAATACTTAGCCTACGCCCCAGGCTAAAGGATCTGTTGATGCGGTGCGCCACCTAGCGACCTCTTCGTTCACGAGTGCCCATTGCTTGCCTCTTCTTCCTTATTGTAATGGGAAACATGGCGCTGAACGGTAGCGAAAGGAGCCCGACCGACTGAGTAGAAATTTGACATAGGTCCCCTTGTAGGAAGCTGAGTACATTATAAGGCATATTTTCAGGTGGATATGCCACAGGTGTTTTTGACCAAGTAACGTCAAGGTATGTACCGGCGTGCTATTGTCCAATATCAGCAGTTTATTGCGTGTCGGGAGGCTGGCGGGGAAGTCGAATCGCTAACTTTCCGATATTCGTCCCAGTATTTCAACAGTGTTCAACGACACAGCTGGCAAACCGGCTATTGATTTCTATAGGCAGACAGGGCTATGATTTGCTCATAAACATGTGTTGTTTTTTTGCCAAGGTAGGACTTACTTCAGCTTATTTTGATAAATTTCACTGTCGCCAGCAGGCTTCATTCATTGCGTTATTGCGGGAAATTCAGCTCACATTGATGATTGAAGTCACAGTAAAGTGAAACCAGGACATTTGGCAGCTAGACCAGATCTTTCTTAGATTACTGTGAGTGGCGTGCAACACTTAAATGGGAATAAAATTAGGCATAGATCTCAGTCACGTAACCCGCAAAATGCGAAGTACTGGAATTCAGTTTTGATTTGTTATTATCCAAATTCCCTCGACTATGGTCTATGTTTTGGCTCTCGCCATCGCACTCACGTCATGAAACGAGCAGGCTACGAGGAAGAAAGTTCACACAAGATTGAACGCGAGTGATCATATTATTTGAGACTGGCTAGTCTAGATCTAGACAAGTCATGTTGTTTTCATTTAACTATCGACAAAGTTGAATCCTGGAACTTCTGACCAAGTAAACAGCAGTGCTTTCACTTACTTCATGCCAGAAAAATGTAATTTAATTTTGACTGCAGTTAGGCCTGTTTAGTGAGTGTGACTAGATGTTGCTTAAATCCACGTCCTAGTAACAGAATTGCCACATGTTTAGACTTGGGTTGTTCTAGTGATAGGACCAGTCTTGCATCAATCAGACCACCAGTCTTGCATCAATCAGACCACCATTCTTGCATCAATCAGTCTTGCATCAATCAGTCTTGCATCAATAAAATAGGACCAGTCTTGCATCAATCAGTCTTGCATCAATAAATAGGACCAGTCTTGCATCAATAAAATTGGACCAGTCTTGCATCAATAAAATAGGACCAGTCTTGCATCAATAAATTCACCTGGTCATAGATTAGCAACCAATTCTGTCCTATTTCTAAATTAGGGAGGAATTCCATATGTGTGCCAGAAAGATTTCGGCATGCAACACACCGATCCAACAACATTATTTTGAAAAAAGTTTCTAATTCAACACATGTTCAGCAAACTGTTTTGTATTATATAAGCAGTCAACAGTGTAAGTACTCGTTTTATAAGTACATCTTGTTATTAAGTATGAATTTCACATGCACAGATTCATTATCATTCTGCCAGTTCATTATTCACACCACAGATCTCAAAGTGAAGAATTTCTCCATAATAAGTGTATTTATTCTTTTATACGAAGAGCATAAGTTCTCCAAAGTTGTTCTACTGAATAACTTAGTGTAACTTGCTAACTATGTGTTTAGGAATAGACTAGTGCTAGGTAAAGAATTTGCATGTGTGTGGATTCGGAATAAATTTCTTTAAAACATGTATTCAGGGCTGGATAGTTTACTTTTAACAATTAATCCAGAAAAGAACAAATATTAATGAGCTGAATGACATAAGTTCTTGCTCTGTAGTGCCCACATGGACAAATCCACCTATATTTGCATTGTACCGAGAGGTTTTGTGATTTTTTGAAAGCGAAATCCATGCAAAGGCGTATCAAACTGCATCACAATCCTAGGACATCATACTTACTATTTTAAAGTAAGCTTGTGTACACAGATTTCTTCACACTTTTGTTATAAAATTTATGCTGTTTCTTGGCAACAGAATCTTGTGTGTCGAGTGTTTTTTTTGCGATGGCCTATATACACTATATTAGATAAGATCAGGGTGTATATTTCCTTCCGGTCAAATTAATTTTCCTTCAGTGAAATCAATGATTAATAGTCCCTGTGTTTGATTTTTGATGCTAGTCATGTATTCAATCTAGTCTCTGCATTGACTAGATTTAGACTGGACTATACCATCAGCATTTTCATGTTCTGAATTTCAATCACAATTTGTGGTGGTGAAATTTTTAGAACATAGTAGAATAACCAACAAAGTCCCCATAAATTAATATACTGATCATATTATGTGACTTACTGTTGTATAGAAATCGCTAAATATGATAATGAATAAATAAAAACAACATGAAGAAGAAGGCATCCCATCGTTTGTCCCATCCAGCCACCTACCTTCTGGTGGGAAATATATATTTGTAGTAATCAACCCAGTTACTGCTCATTCCCCATTCAGTGTCAGTATACCATTTTGTAACCCTTGTGGTGCAGGAGACATTTTTATGTACACCCAAATTACTGTCTGTGGTGACTTGGGCACTGGGTTATTCCATTACACCCAGTTCACCCACTTTATATTGAAGTGGTCAGCCAGCTGTTTTCACAGGGATGCAGTATAGCTGCAGTATAGCAGGGTGTAGCCAGCTGATGCAGTCAGGTGCTCCCACACTGACGAGAACATTGCGTTACAAGAGTTTAACCAAATGTGGCAATAGTGAATAGTGATCCTTTTAAAACATGTGATTACGTGATTCACCTTTTAAATTTCAAATTCCCCCCCCCCCNCCCCCTGCACTCCAGAGATCACATTATATGATAAAAAGCTAAAAGCCGTATTCCATAAAAATTACAAAGCCCTTTATGACAAGGCGGGAATGTTTGCACCCACTCATATAACCTGGCAAAAACACTGGTAGTATTAACTTGTAATTTAATATTACTGCAGTGGGTGCCTGGGTGCTGATTTACAATTTACATGTTAATATGTTGTTGGGGCATTATATGCCGCTCATAACCAGCCAGCATATTTTCCAGCAGACCTTTTTTTCTCCTGTCAAGCCAGCCACACTTGAAATCAGGCCCAGGCAAAGTGAAAATTGTTCACCGTGAATCTGACACTGACAGTCATCTGTCCTGAAGGTCCCACTTCATCAAATAATACCTGTGATAGTTCTCTTGTTTCTCATCACTAAGTAATGTGAATAATGTATGACACCGTAGGAAGTCAGAAATGACCTGTATGCAGGCCAAACAAGTTAATAGCAGGTAACTTGAGGATACTATATCTTCATTCATCAAAGAGTTCCACAGCATGTGAAAATTGAAACACTGGCAAACAAATCCAGTGAACATGTTGCTGTCAATCATATATGGATGTGTCAGTTGAATGTGAGAAGAGAGGCACCAAGATTAATACAGATTAAAAAAAAGACAAGCTTAAAAACATATTGTGGAGTCTTTCTCTTTTCTTCATCTTAAGCAAGATTTATACCAATGTCCAAACTCCTAGTCTTATGTAAACTCTATGTACCAAATAATTTATAAAGACAAATATTTGGTTCTTTGTAGGGAAACAAAAAGATGAATTCATTTAATTTAAATCACAACTGAACAAATTAGAATTGTTTTGACTCATTGCTCTTAAAACTTGCAGGAAAAGTCTGGACCCACAGCATGCTGGTGCATTGGGAAACATTTGAAAAGGAACTTTTTAAATATTCATGAGGGCAGTAAGGTGTAAGAATATGGTTTTTTTTGGAATGAACTCTAGAGCTGGCAATTTTTTTTTTTAACTTCACTCTACAGGACTACCCTTATACACATCCTGTAGTTAAGGAGCCACTGAGAATTATTATTTTAAGTAAAAATTTGTTAAAGAAAATTCCTAATAACAGAACAGTGACATCCTTATGGTGCAATGTATTTCATATTTTCTGCATTTCAGATGAGTGGAAGACCAAGCGACCTTTAAGTGTCCTGAGCTTATTCGTGTTTTGACATCTTGGCCTTACCATGAAGTCTAAGCCAGCTACTGCAACAAACTCTGGCTGCTCATCAAAGACTCCAGAGAAAGATAATGCAAAGTTGTCCAAGGCTTCTCCAAAGAAGTCTGCAGTTAGGAGGACTCCTATCAAATTGAGAGCTACTACTGAAAAGTGTGTGGCTAAGAGAACAAGAGATAAGTCACCAAAACCATTAAAGGGGTCACCTCAAAAAGCAGCATTGTCTTCTCCTTGCAAGATGAAAGCTATCACTCCAAGTCCCGCCTCAAAAAAGAAGGCACAGGCTAAAAAGGTGTCAGATGATGTAGTAAAAGGCTTGAAAAAAAAGGCTTTAACCAAAAAATCTAACATCTTGAAAGGTGGCAAAGGGGGTGTCAAGATGAAAAAGAACCCCATCAAACAACCCAGCCCAAACCATTTCCTTGACTTGTGGGGTCTTGCAAACTTCGGAAAGAGGGAGGCTAGTCTGAATGCGAGCCTTAAAGTGAATATACTATATGAAAGTCAGTCCATGTCAAAATCCTCAAAATCTCCTAAAAAAGCAGAAAGTAGCGAAGAGACAAAGGACAAAGAAACTGCAAATAGTAAAGCATCATGTAAAGGAAAATCAGGTGATGGAAGCACTATGGTGAAAAAATCAAGTAAAGGGAAAGCAGGAGAATCATCTAAAGAGAAAGGCTCACCCAATGCAAAAAGCTCACCCTGTGTGAAAGGAGGTGGTACATCTACTAAAGAGAAGAGTAAAAGTCCAAAAAAGTCACCAGATAAAGGTGTGCCAGCAAGCTCTGCATCTAAATCAAAAGTCACAGATAGCAACTCAAGGAAAAGAAAGAGCCCCGCTTACAAGATTTTCAAAGAGGAGCCGCCATCCAAATTCCGCAAAGTTGAGAAAATGAAGTCACCCTCTAAACCAAAAGGTAAAATTCCAAAAAAACCCAGTAAGCCCCTTCCAGCAGGTCACCAGCTTAGCAATATCATTGAGAAATCACCAAGACAAGCCAGCCTAATTGCCAAAGCCATGATTGCTATGGAACAAGAAGAAGAGGCGATCTATGAATCTTCAGCAAGAGCTAGGGTTTATGAGTGGATGGAGTTAAGATCTTACTCTCAGAATGAATCCAGAAACATAAGGTGGATCAGTGGTCTAGGAAATTCCTCTACTGACAAAGGATTGAAAGATAAAGAAGAAAGCAAACAGTCTGACCAGGATGATGAAACAGCAGCTGACGTTGATGTTCAAAGTGAAAAGGAAGCAGAACCAGCAGACAGCGAATCTCTTCACAACACCTTGCTGAGGACCCTCCATCAGATAGGTGACAGCAGATTGTTGAGAGAATACTTACGAGCACAGAAGGAGGATTTTCAAGGTATTGTAGATGTTGAAAAGTGCTCAACTCCAGAGAAACGGAAGCTGACTTCTCCAGACCTCAAAAAAGTGACACCTCCACCAGTTGTTGATGAAAAGCCAGAGAAGGTGTTTGAAAAGCCCAAGAGCTGCTCTCCAGCTAAACCACAGCCATGTCGAGTCGCAACACCCATCCCACAGTTTCCTGTGGGTCAGAGGACTAGCCACATGACAAGTTACATTCACCATCCCATTGCCCAGCCTATGTACCCGCAACAGCACCCACATGGCCATCCTCAGCCTATAAAGGTGACTCCCTATACACCTAGTCCAGCTTACATCTACCAGTACACAATGGATCGTCCTCAGAGTGGATTGTATGCCGCTCCACCCAGCCCTTCCCCTATGCCTTATGGAGTTGGCAGCAGTGAGATGGCTCCCAGGGATTACTCTTCCTCCTTTACTTTCAGCCATATGGGGAGCCTTAGTCTTGGCAGACGAGGTGTGAACCCCTACCAGTCTGCAGCCTACAATCCTTCCGTGCATTTACCTATGCAGCAAATAGGTAAGTAAAAACCTAGTTCAGTCAGCTATCTATGTACTTGTGGTCTGCTCACTTGCAGGCTGTGTTTAGTTACTGATTTTCTCAAAGAAACAAAATGTTCTCCATAATAAAAGCCAGTTATGTTGTGTAAGGAGTGTGCATTTAACTCATTGGCTACTATGCTTTCAGTTGTAGTTTAGCACATGAATTCCACATCTTTTAGAGTAAAGGCACCATTGGGCTATCCCTGAAGCAACAAAATGCTTTATATTACTCATCATTTGTGCAGCTTAAAACATCTAGAATTCTAACACCCATCTAACAGCATATATGCTGCATTGTTCTCTTCTAGGTAAAATGTACTCTTCATCATATTAAAAATGTGTTCATTCAAGATGGATGACATCTGTAGGTGCTGTATGCCACATTTGTGAGGTCTGCGCAGCATAATATGGCTTGTTTTTGATGGGATTACTTGGTGGGGTGTCTAAAGTATACTTGCACAAGCACACACCCTAATCCTATTTGTCAAGAATACTTTAATTCCTATGAAATGTCTACACACTTAAAGTCAGTCCTTTTAAACAGTTCTCACAGAAATGCAACTGCTCTGTTTTGCCATTTATTGGACATGACAGTGATGATGACCACACAATGAACTGAACACAACTTGATATATACACAACAACACATGAAATAAATTGTTTGGACAAAAGAAGAAGAGAAAACATGGTGCAGCCAACACCTCAGTACATGGCATACGTGTACAGTGCAAATCGCTACACACTACAAAAGATGAAGAACACAGGCATCATACATTTCACCATCAGCATTGACACAGTTGTCTGTTCATTGTAGTTCCACACATAGTCCCAATCCATAGTATTTAGCCTTACCAGTGAGGCTGAAACAGTTTAAGTAGGACACGCACATCAAAAATAATTTTCCATTTTTCAATACTTTTTCTCTCTAAAAATTATCTATGGTGCCCACCGAGTCAATTTTGGGAAGAAAGAGCATCATTCTGTTACCGTGCGCGTATTTAATATGACGCAATAAGGAGAGCTAGAGTTACCGGGTTTGGGCCTTGCGTCCAGAATTATTCCCCTTCCCCGATCAGCAGAAGCCTGTCGCAAAAACGCTGACGTCACTTACGTTCCAGTAGATACAGACACCTCTACCTGACAATGTATTATTCGGTTTTTAATTAAGGTTCTGGTATTCCGAATTCAAACGTAAAGTTGGATAGTGTAAGCCAAAAAAAAGTATTTTGCATTTTTATTGCCTCAGCATGATTTTGTTTGGCATATCTACTGTTCACAGAGAAATTAAAACATTCATACCAACATGCTATCACCTGTCCGCAGAGCACTGGCTAGACAGCTTGGCCATGTGGCCAGAACGTATTTGGCGTAAGCGTATGGCCACCACGCACGCAGTGGTTCTAACAATTCGGACTATGGATAATGTAACCCTGTGGGCTGTCTGGGGCCAGCAGAGGCGTTATATCGTTATGACAGATACTTGAAAGACTGTTTTATTGGAATAATAGAGTATCGTATGATTTAATATGGTCTGTAGGACGGTGCAGTCTACCTTTTAGGGAAAAGGCCACTGGCAACCCTTGGTGTGGTGTGGCCCAAGGATTGGGGTTGCCTGATATGAGGGGGATATCTGATCATAGCACTAGCCCTTTACATCAATGTTTCATAAACCTAAAAGACAGATCAAATTAATTGAATTAATGTCCACAGCCCTAGAATACACTTATATGATTTTAAAATATTGATGTTTAATAAAGGGTAGAAGCATTTAATACACAAAAGTTTCATAACTGCATAACGTGGCTATACAGTATACTGTAATATTTTAGATGAATACCAGCTAAAATTTAAAAGCTATCAAAATCCCACTTCTTGCACTAAAATCACAGGGCTGTTGCAAAAGCCAATGGCCTAATGTACACAAACTAGATTCTAACAAAAACTGAGGTTCTCATTTTTTCCCATTTTAATGTTATTAGTTTAGAGCTGTCTCTTTCAGATAAGTTTAAAACAAGGGAAGCAATTCCACTGTTAAGTATATCTCATCAAAACGATGTCTTATTCACAGAAAATAAAAGTACTGATCCATAGGGCATGGAAAGAGGTGATAGCAGACTGTCCTTAATCTAGTCTTTGGTCATACTTAAATGAGGATTGTGAGGTCAGCAGAATGATTTTCTGGAATCATCTGAACATAAGTGTTCTCAGAGCCATTAGTTCAGGTGCGAAGTACTGAGCAAAGGACATTTTTCTGCAGCCAAATGCATAAACAGTCAGGAAGACAGAAAATACTGCACATTACAGTGGCTACTTAAAGATCAGTAGCAATGTGAATGAGTTAAATAACATTAAATTGAAAAGAAAAATTATAACTTTTAAATCTGATGTCTTTGCAGGTTTCAATTTCCCAGCAGCCTATTACCCAGCTTCCATCTCATCACTTTCTCAGCAGAACATACCACCCATCCAACCCTTTCCATTACATCAGCAGTACTCACTGGTTCAGCCTCCAGTAATCACCCAGCACCAGATACCCCAAGAAGTAAATCAGCTTGGTTCGTATCAGGCTAGCTACACACAGTATCCACAGATGTCTAGCATGAGCCAAGATGCAACCTGCATGCCACCACCCCCACCTCCTGCTCATTCACATAGGCCAACATCTATGGGACCTCCATTACCACCACTGCAGCCACCTCCCATCTCTCACCAGTCCATTCCCTCAGTCTCCCCCATTGAATCCCTAAGGTCAATGAATCCGAAAGGAGTCCAGCCCATAGTCAAATCACCTGCGCTGGACTTCACAGCTACCTCTGACCACCATCAGGTGAACCCCCAAAGGCAGACATCTGCATTTCCACGCTCCAGCCGACCCCACTATCAAACAAGCAAGGACTGTGCCCTGAAAGGGCAGACCAGCTCTCCCCTGAAATATACAGTGAGTGTTAATGGACTCAACACTCCATTCACCTCTTGTAAAAGAGAGCAAGAGGAGGGGCCTAGATTCAACTGTGATGTATTAAGTAAGAATTCCTCAAGCAATAGTGAGGGTCAGCAAAGATCCTCTGTTTCATCAAGGGCAACTTCTGAGAGCTCAGATGTTTCTGACCTCCTTCATAGCGCCCATACTGCCATGTATCAGATTGACAGCGTGAACTCCATGGATAACATCAGAGAATTCCACCAAGCTCAAGCATCAGTCTCATGCAGCTCCACAGTGGGTCATGCTAGTCCGTCAAAAATTAGCATTGTTGGTCATGCTTCTTTTAATGCTTCATACTCTGTCTCCTCCATTCTGGACATGCCAAGTCACAAAGTCAAGTATGAGCCAGAACAGAAAACTTGTGCAGCGTCACAGGTGTCAAGCATATCAAGTGATGTGGACAAGAAAATATTTGAACCACAATGTGACAGGGCACCATTTGTTTACTTTGCATCTGCTGGGTCCAGTAATGGCACCAACTCTAAAGATTCAAACAATTCTGCTGAGAGTAACACACATCAAAGAAAAGAAACTGCTGGACAGAGTAGTAGTAGTGATCAAGGAACAAAGGGTAATGATAAGGCAGTTCAGTCAAATCTGGGTGACAAAGTTATTGTTATTGAAGATACAGATGAATCATCTGATGATGAACCCCTAGCTAATCTTGTGAAATCCACCAAAGCTTCGGATGACGTGGAGTCCCAATCTGTGGACACTTGTGTCCAGACTGTTGAGACACAGATGGATGCTTTGGATGTATGCAAACAACTGAATCAGTCTGTTTCAGAACTGAAACCCAAAGGAAACAGTTCAAAGCAAGGGGACAAGCACAAAGGAGGAGGGTCTGCAGGTAAATCCAAAACATCTAAGAAAGCAGAATCAGAGCTTAGACATCAAGGTAGCAATGTGTCAAGTGACCCTAGTAAAACCAAAAAAGCCACAAACGTAAAGCCACAGGTGACAGCTAAGCGAGTTGCTCTGAAGCCTCAGCATAATAATACGTCAGCTGATGAAACAGTGAAGCTACAGGGCCTTAAGGATACAAAAGGCAAAGCAGCTTCTAAAAAAGTTGCGGTGGGTGGTGGTGCCAAATCCAAGAAAACTACAAAGAAAATCAAGACACAGTCCATGTTGCCTTTGGTGCAACCAAGACTCCACACTGCCCATGGATGGAAATGGATTGGAGAGGGACACATGAAACCAGTACCTAAACTCACACTCGTAAGTTGTTTTTTATATGGTGCTCTGTAGTTACATGTTCAACACTTGCTTTTAAAATATGCAGCTTTTTTTTCAGTGCACTCAAATTGGTGTATTAAGCAATACTGATTATTGATGTTTTTATATAATATCTGTTATCAATTTTGTCAACTGTGTCATTATTAATCAATCCTATTGTTTTTACTAAGATAAGGCCTATTTGTTTCCCATGTATTCTTTGTTCAAACAAGCTATTATTTAATTTTTTTTTATTTCACAAGGCATTCCCTCCTTTTCTTTCCCCGCTCCCTCCCTCTTGTGTGCCTTTGATGAATTGTTAAAAACAAATTTGGTAGCTACTGGGAATTACTGTAAAAGCCATGTTAAACCCACTTCAGGTCATATGTGTGTTACACTTTGCACACATATTTTCTAGGTGATATTTGAAAATCATCAACATTTTCATGTTAAAATTTATTTTAGTTATAATAAAATTGAGCATGTAAATGAAAACATCACAATCGAGACATTTCAGATCTTTTCTTAAGATAAGATAGGACCAGACTAAGACTTTTGTCACAATCAGTTTTCTGTGAAGTTGATCTTGTAAATAAGTTCAAAACACTTTGTCGAAAGAGGGTGGTTCATATTCCACATATTTGAAGGTCCTGTAGATTAGTCACATGATTTGTGTTGCTCCTTGGATCTCTTAAATATTTATCCATCTTTCATGGACTCATTGACTGCCGGCTGTCATAGATTAGGATGTGCTCATCTTGCTTTCACTTTTAGAGAAGATTGCTACCACTATGATGTGGATTTTGTTTGTTGTTAGTCACGACAAATGGGCAATTAGTAATATTTAATGGTTTTCCATAAAGAAAAAGAATACACCATCATTCCTGGGGTACAGCAGTAATATCTCATGAGGGAACTGATTTGAGCTTGTCAAAAGGCTCATTCAAGCTTAAGTGGTTCCTACAAGCACAAAAATAAAGAAATGAAAACCTGTGAATTTAGTTTACTTTGAAACATTCTGCATTTTCAGAAATAAAAAGTATAGTTACGTCAACACAACCAAGTGAATTTGTATCATGGAGGGGGATAAACCCATTTCTTACGCATGTCATAATCATCACAAATTCATTATCATTTTGACAATGCAGAAAATAATAGAGGGATAAGATAAAAATATCCTTGCACATCACGTTAAGAAGGTTCAACACTATATACATCATAATCATAATCTAAATTTCCAAGAGAAGATCATACATACTGCCATAAATGAACATTTATGATCATGCAAACTGTGTATGTCACAAATGTATGAATTAGGTCAGGAATTTTGCAAAACAAAAACCCTTTCCTCTCACAAGGGTTGAGAATATAGAGGGACCAGTTGAACCTTAGACAGATTGAAAACTCCTGAAACCTGAAACCCATTACTGAACTACTGTAAAGTGATTTCTCTAAGAAAAGCTGTATCGCTTGCTTTTGTCATGTGAAAACACAAACACAAAGCAAACATTCAGGCCCAGTCTCACAAATTATCTTGTAATAAAAATGAAATGACCCCTAGCATCATGTTACTCGGTGGCAAGGCATAATCTTGTAGTCTATTACTAATTATCATGAAGGGGAAGGAATGTGAGGCTGATCCGTTATTTTTTTTTAGCTATTATTTATTTCCCTGGGAAGTGTGCCACCAGGGTTTTAAACCAGATTTCTGTGAAAGATCAATTTGGAGAAGGAAGGATCAAAAGAACCTAACACTGGAAAGTATCCTGTCCCTGCCAGGGGTTGAAATCCACAGTTTCCCAGCTCGCAAATCTGAACATACTACCCCCATAAACCACAAGGATGCTAACTCTGCAGCAGTTTAAATCTTAAAGCTCTACTTGAATATTATTCCATAACTTCCATGTGTAAGCCTGGTGTTCACCCATGACCCTGACTTTTTGCCCAACTGCTCACAGTCAGAAGATACAGTTGCATAGGCATTTGGAATAGTATCTGTTCAAATGGTAACCCAAGTTACCTTCTTTCGGTAGCCACATCTTCATGTGCTCAAACATGACTGAAGGCTTAATAAAGTCCATAGAAACCGTTCTTGCTAGACCTGGATAATTCCTCCCATCATATATCAGAAACGTGCATGATTAGTGACACTACAGTACTGAATTGCTGCCAGTGACAATTTCAGTCCAGCACTCTCTACAGTAGGGCACATCAACAGGAGGCCAGAGAAAAAAGATAAATATACTGCTGTCTGACAGACTGTTCAGGGTGTCATGCGCCTGTACCTTTTTGATGCAAAAGACCATTTCATATTTATTGAAAACATAAAAGGCCTTCAGAGGAAACAGAATAGTCCTGACTATTTCAAATTTATATTGTGTTGAGGGTTACGTGATGTCTCATATGTGTGACAGATGTTCTAGGATCTGATTCTAGGAGATGTTAATAGTTCAGTAATATTAATAAGTTAAATAGTTCCCATTTTATTGTTGGCCTTGACTAGCTCCCCTTGTGTTTGTATTTTCAACCATTTTGAAAGCAAAGTGTTTTTATAATACACACTTTTTAGCCTAAACTATCACCCATATATAACATGCTAGGTAGTGATAATTTATGACAGTATGATCTTCTCTTAAAATTTAATGTGAAATCAAACAACAGAACAGCAAATAATTTTCTTAAGTTTTAGAGGGGAAAAAGAATGGGCTTTGTTTCCTCTCTCTTCTCTCTCTCTCTCTCTCTCTCTCTCTCTCTCTCTNACTACCAAATGAACAAAATTCAATAATTCAGTAGGTTATGTTCATGACTTTACCTGCTGAAATCTGAAGGATCTAGTCTAAATGTTTTGGAATAAAAATGAAATCACTTTTTCTCATTTTCTTGTGTTTATGTGGATTACATAACCAGGATTGGACCTGAATGGGATTACATATATGTAAGAGGTTATCCAAATGACTGTAAGAGAAATCCATCGTCAGTATTAACCCTCGCTGTATGATGGGGTGCAAAAACACCCCAGCGCGGTCTTTGAATGCATCTAGAACCTTTATTTTTTATGCTAGAAACTTGAAACTTCATGGATTCCTCAAAATCAATGAGATCTTCATGCAGGTTATTTTGCANTCTTTATGTTGCAGGGCAGAGAAGAGCCTGTCAGAATTCGCAAGTGCTATGAGTCAATGCAACATTCCTCAGGAGAAGTTGTGTCAGTAAGAGATTGTGTCATTCTTCAGTCTGATGGAGATGGCAATGTTCCTTATGTGGCCAGAGTGAGTGCTCTATGGGAAAACTTGCATGGTAAGTCATGTTCATAAAGTTTGTGTGAAACAGATTCCTCCCAGACCATAGCAAGTTTTGACAGAAGTTTGGTTCAGATGATGGTTCTTGATTGTGATGAATTGTAGAGAATCTGCTGATGTAGTTTGGATGTGATGGGGTAGTCATTATTTGAAGGTTTGCTGGTAGGCAAAGTCTGGAGCACCAGGGTACTTGCTAAGCTATAAAAAGCTATATCTTAGATTATGCCCATATATTACAATAGTCGAAGGGATGTGATGTTTGCTTTGCATGTAAATCAGTAAACATAGTGAACAGGGCAATATTGAGAAGTTAATTTCACAGTAATTATATGGTTGTGTGATGCAGATGAAAGAATTCAGTGTGTAATTCTCTTGTTGAGGGAAACAACATCACTGCACTTAGGGCAGCTCCATACATGTTCAGTTCTCCACTTCAGAAACATGTAAAGCCACTCTCATTAATAGTCCCTCTTGTTTTCTCTGTGGATCCTTTTGTAGCTTCTTGGAAGTATGCAACTTCTGCCTTCTCTCTTACATATCTACTCATTTCCTATGATGACAGTGATGATTTATCCAGTCCATTTTTTTCCATTCTGAAGACCTAAGGAGTTGAAAAAATATAATAATGATTGCAGGTGAGATGATGTTTAGCATGCTGTGGTACTACCAGCCAGAGCACACAGTCATTGGAAGAGAGCCAGAGGATGGTGAACAGGAACTGTTTGCATCAAAGCACAGAGAAGAAAACAGTGTTGCCTGCATAGATGACAAGTGTTTTGTTCTCATGTACAATGAATATTGCAGGTAAGTTGGGAAAAGAACCTGCTATATTGGTATCTTGTAACCACAGCCTGAATATTTCTAGTGAGTCTTGGATACATTATTTGGTGTGAAGTTAGAGGCATGGAGCTTCATTTCATACTTCATCTCCTGGCCATGCAAGTCCCACAAATCTTGAAGTTGTCATTGTGATAATCCAACTCTACTTTGAAAGGTGTTTCAGGTATAGGCTGATGAATTTGAAGAATCGCAAACATCTCAAAACATTTGCTTCACTGTATTGATTCCGAATGCACTGATTAAAGTTTTGAATGATAACACTGAAATTAATGCACACTGTCTAAAATGGCAGTTTTAAACAAATCAGCAAGTCCTGAGAAGAACAAATATGAAATCCAACAAACAGGAAGAACCAGGCTGATGATGTATTTGAGAGAACAGTCATCTGATTATAGCCCTCTGGAATAGTAAGTATGCTGTCTCCCGCCCTCCCCTGCATCTCCAAGTTGTAGATTAAAATTGAGCAGGTGACAGTCTTAATCTAATGCATTAGGCCTGATATTGTCAGCATGATGCAGCAAGTGCTGGGCCACCACTTGACTAAGTGCTTGGCGCTAGGCTTAGCACGGTTGTGGTTTGCAGCCTGCATTAAGCTTGATTGCAGAGTCATCATGGTCTTGGGTGAGAGTTTTGTATTTTTTCATTTCACTGATACATTGAAGCATCCTCTCTTGTTAGTGGGTGTGGTTGTGGCCTGTGCCACCAGATAAGCCAGCTGGCAATAGTGTGGAGTTGCTTATCCTAGGTAAGGCTTCATTGTGAGAGTTGTTTACAGGAGTTTCCCAGAAAACACAGGGCTGTGTGACATCAAAGTGGTACAATCAGGTTTCTGGGACGGGTTGTTCTCTCAGTCTGCTTCGTGTTTTCTTTTTTAAATTCCATGTTTATGCTGCTAGCTACAGAGAATATCTTAATAAATCTGCATTCAGGAAGTTGGACGGGAAGGTCTGATGTATAAAATAATTTCATTGAGCATCCAGCTTTAAGTTAAACACGATATTAAAAGGGAAATTACTAATTTCTGTGCACTGTCTGTGTTGTGTCTCAGAGATCTAGAATTCACATGTCCTGGCAAGGTGACTCGAATTTGTGACTGTGATCTGCCATTTGCATTGGCAGAGTGCCTAAGTGACATTTGAGAGGTCTCCTCAGGTTTGATCCCTGGCCAGGCGACTGTTTTATTACATCAATATCTTTCCTTTCTTCTTCTTTCTTCCTCATTTCTTCATATACTATTTAATGTATTAAATTTAATTTAGCCTCACTTTCCGTTCTCATGCTTTCTGCACTGTCCTGTTAACTGGCTTTTGTTATTAATCATTGAACGCCTGATCTGAGAATATGAATGTTTCTACCAGATTGGAGGCAGAAAATGCACGTTTAGAGCAGGGAGCTGTTCTACCAAGATGGAGAGAGGAGATGCCAGGAGTGTCTGAGGAAGACCGACATCTTTGCAGGCCTCCTCCACCAACAGATGCTTGTGTTGACAACATTTGGTTTTGCAGATACGACTATGATATTCGCAAAAAGATTGTGAGGAAGCCTAAGCACAAGAAATCCAATTTGAGATATCGTGTACCTTGCAAGCTGGCTTAAGCAACATCCATAGTAGATTCTCCACAGCATTGTGTTTTTCTCTGGATCATACAGAAATTTTAATGTTTGTAAAACAGTGAGCAAAGTCTTGATATATGATCAGTATTGCCATGCAGAAAGACATAAATGATCATTTATGTATTAGTGGAACATCAAGAAAATATTAATTGACAAACTCCCTGCATGCAGGAAGACATTATACAAGTGGACACTAACTTCAGGTGTTTCCAAAGAGGGAAGATGTAGTTTCTCAGTTTTTGAAGTTATCATGGAGAAATTGAAAGAACCCTAATACTGTTACACGTTAAGTCATCATATAGGATGAAGAAAGAATGAGGCAGCTTGACACAGATGCACTGTAATTGCTACCCTCTGCATTGAATGCATGATGTTTAGTCAAGTTGATGTATTAATGAAATGCAACTAATTTCTGATTGCACAATGACTGTTTGGTAGTTTCTTTTCTGAAGTAGCCAGATACATAATTGTGTTGATGTGGCTGTTACTCACCTTCAGTATCACTGATTGTAGATTGTGAGTTCAAGATCCATATTATGTATGACAAATGGACATAAGTACATGATAGTTTACCTGAACAATTATGTGTTTGCCCTTAATTTGCTCAGTTTCTAGCTCTCATTTTCTATGTATAATGTAATTTTTATCTCATCTTTGTATATTTGTCCCTGCATGGACAAACAGCAAATTGAATGCACTTTGACTGCAATTAGATAAAGTTTCTAGGCTTTGGAATTTGTGGGAATGAATCTCTCAATTTTTTAGTCTTTTCTCAGCAATCTCATCAGATATAATTAATACTTTTTAAGCTGTGTAGACTCTAGTTTGTAAACTGTGTTTGTTATTTACCAGGTTCCTGATCATTGATTCTTTTCTAAGTTACCCAGCTTTTGGTATTAAGAAGTGTGTAACTCATTCTGTATTTCCTTACTTGCACAACTTTTGGTAATTTTCTGTCTTTAGTTTGTTATATTTATCTCTGATTGATGGGTTACATTTGCGTAAAGAGATAATATAATGAAATAACAAATGCCTTTCAAAAAAATATTTCTTTCACTGTGCTGATTCTAAATGTAATAATTAAACTTTTGAACGATAACTGTTGAATTAATACATCTGGTCTAGAGAGGTGAACAATTCAGCTAGTCCTGTGATGAAAAACAATGAAATCCAACAGACAAAAATGTTAAAGTGGAAATACCCATTTTTTTTTCCTGTGTAATTTATGCTGCCTCACCACCTTCCCCTCAACTCCAAATTATTGACTAAAATTAAGTAGGTAACAAACTTTAGTCTTCATCAAGTGCGATATGGTAAGCACAATGCAATAAACACCGGGCCATCACTTGACTAACTGCTAGACACAAGGCTGAGTGCTGTTGCTTGGTATGCAGCCAGCATTAAACTTAATTATCAAAGCATTACAGAAAGAAAAGCTCTGCTAGCCCAGCTGGGTGCAGTTTTGTCCTTTCTTTACTTCACTCTTTTAAGTTAAATCATCTCTTCATTGATGATTATGGTTATGGCCAGCGCCACTAGAAATGACAAGTGCAGCAGGATGTAGTTTTCAGCCTGGATGTGGCTAGACAGTGCCAGTTGTTAAAACAAGGGTGTGCAAGGCATTGCGGTTGGGTCAAGTTTGTGGGACAGCTGCTGTTTTGTTTTTAGTTTGTGTTTTCTTTTGCGAATTGCTCGCTTATACATGTAGCTATAGTTCTGTATTCATGGATTGGGCCAGACAGTTTGATGGCTTGATTTACAGTCTTCTTTTAAAACCCATCTGACTTCGATGGAAATTAACTGGTTAAAAACTTCTAGCAAATGAATAAGGGAATTAACATATTTACACAAATTATTTCTTCTACCAAACTGTGATTACTAATCAAAGAACCTGATAGAACAACATATTCCAAGTAATGGTGTGTATCTTTGCTGATAAGATTAAATAAATACTCATAAAATGTTGGGAGCTAACCCACTTGCTCATAGAAAAGTTTCCATAGGTGAATAGTGAGATGGGAGTTTGCTTTTCACCCATAATTCACTTGAGCATTTGCTTTTCCTTTGCATTTAAGTTTGGCATCTTGCCATCTTTAGATTTAAGGTTAGTTTGACCAGCATTCCATCTAGAAAAAAAAAATATCAGTTACAGCATCAGACCAAATAATCCAGACTATTGGCCTGTGATATATCTTGCGTCTGGAAGAAGTTAACATGGAAATGTTCAAACTTCCATTTGTTCAGTTTATGTATATACATTGCTGTAATATATTTAAACAGCATTCAGGTACTTGTCTACCTAATATTGACAATGGTTTAAGTTTGTAAACTTTTTGGCTAAACTTGAGATCTTGCACTTTTTCTGTCAGGCCACTTTTAAAAGATTTTGTCTGCAGAGCTGTATCTCTGATAAACACCTATAGTGTAAAGGAGAATCTTAAGTTGGTTATTCTGGAACTCTATGGAACAGAGACGATGTGGGGCGATGTGAGTCATTTTATGGATAAAAAAATTGCAGGTCATCAGACACCAAATTTCAAGGATGGCAATAGTCAATAAATCTCAATGTAGATTTAAAGTTACAAGCTCAAATAAACAAAAAAAATGGTGTGTTGGTCTGCAGGTATTCAGCCTGAAAAATTCAGATCGTTTTTGGCTTCCACTAGTGGTTCCATCTCCGTATTGTATTTTGAGTGCTGTGTGTTATTAAAGCCATATGAGGCACCAACAGTTGTTTTAGCATTTGTGCTTATTATATTATTTCAGTATTAAGTCACAATTTGATTTGGAATTCCTGAGAGGCTGTGGACAGATACAAATTCTGCAGGGTTATCGTCCACAAATTCTCGAAACCAAGCAAAAAAAAAAAATCACTTCATTAGCAAATGATCATATTGATCATGCTTCTCTTTGTCTGAAATCAACATTCCAGTTTGTGAATTGTTTATTATGAAATGTTTAGGAATTTGAAGTGAAAGGCGGTATGGGACGATGTGAGTCATTTTATGGATAAAAAAATTCAGACAGTATTGAGTAGGGCAAGTGCTCAAAGTGCATTGTCGACCGCTTTGGTAACTTTGTCGTAAGTTTGAATCTTTGATGAATTTATGTAAACATATGTACAAAGATATTTTATATGTATGATTAAGTTGGTCTTGAAGTCATAATTTAGTCAGACTGTTAGTTGGTATTTGTGTAAATTGTGTTCTGTCAGAGCAAGTATAGCAAAGATCTGGCTTAAAAGTTTTGATATGTGCTTTACTTTATATATACATATACAGTATATATATAATTTACTTTTTTTTTGCTTTGTTTTGGATATTATTTAAGTAAATAAGACATCAGTGTATAGGGAAAATTATAAAAATCCTAGACATAGATCATTATTTTGCATTTAAACTTTTAGTAGTGACTGCTTGTACAATCCAACAAGTATGTGATAGTTAAGCAAATTCACACACTTTCAAAATCAGATTTTACACTGGGACTGTTACAAGAAATGCAAGTAAGAGATACATTTTTATTTATTGCAATTTCATTTATTTATGGTCTGGATTTCATACTCAAGATTGGTATTGTATTGACAAAGAAGGCACCTCTTCTATTTTTGTAATTTCATTATGTTTATGAGACATAGTAAAGACAGCCACGTGATTTGCCAGTCGTGATATTGGCTAGGGTTGTAGTTAAAAATATGAAACTGGGAATGCATTTCAAGTGTTGTATACATTTTGAAACTAAGTCCCTTTATACTTTACAGTGTACAAGATATTTCAGTGAAGATGCCATTGGTGTACAACTGTGATGCTGATGATGATTAAATGTTTGGTCTTTTTTTTTTTTTTTTTGGGGGGNTTTTTTTTTTTTTTTGGAGGGGAGGTGGGAAATGAAGGGAAAATTTTGGAGCAGGGTGTTTTCTTGACAAATTTCTGAAGTGCAACATCTGTGACGATGATCAGGGAGGGGATTTCAAGTGCTGCTTTATTTGACATTGTTAGAAACAGCAGAGCAAGGCTTGTGATCATGGGGCATGTATTTATGCCACAGATTTCTTTCCCACGTTCGCTACTTATTTGGCTTGACTGTCAGTGATTAGATACTGTATCAGCATTATGGAAATAACATATTTTTTAATATGAATTATGATAGATATTTATCACCCCATGTTATGAATTGAAATCACCAAAGCTTGGTCATTGAGCAGCACTGTGACTGAAGTAATACAATTTTTTTATGCTGTGTACATCATGAAAGTTATGAAAGTCTAAATGTTGGGAAACAAACTTTTGGCGCTGCTGTTCCACATACACAGTGGCTTTTGTCAGTATAACTTGGAAACAGCCAAAGTGTGCAGATAATAGGTTCTGTGCACAATACTGTTTGGGATTGGGAGAAGGAAGGGTGGGAGGGGGGGTAGACGAGTGGATATTTCAAGGGTATTTAATACTCCAGTATTTCTCTGTGCATGTAAATATTGATTAGATTTTAGGCTTTGTTTGAAATGAGGAGGTGTGATCGGAAACTCAACAGCATTGTAAATAGTGGTTAAACTGATTATGCTGTCCTCAACCCTTCTCTAATGTTGTGATGTTTGTATTCACTGGTTGTTTCCCTTTACCACTGGCCTTCAATTAGTTATGCTGAAATTATCTAAATACAGATCTTTCATTTTCAAGTTCAGATCTCTTGGATGGTTCTGTACATAGAGTTAGGCATGTACATGTGGTGATTTTGGGGGGTTATGACTATGACCATATTGCATATAACAAACTAGAATGATCTGTGAATTTCACTTCTAGTTCGCGATATGCTCTATGCTCGTAACACCACGAAATGCCCTCTGCATGCCTGCTTCTGCCATAATGGTCCATAAGAGACCCAGACTTGAAAATGAAGTTCTCAAATATGTTTTAACTGATCAGTATCATGCTGGTGTCCATATATCCAGCCCTGCACCATTATCTGTCTTTGTATGCTTGTTGGCTCATCATATGCCTCTTCACCATTCATTTGTCTTTCAACCCTGAGCTTGTGTGATATATGCATGCACCATGCAGTTATTGCTTTTTTTTTTTTTTTTTTAGCTAGCNTTTTTTTTTTTTTTTTTGTCAGCTAGCAAATTCAGGTACACTCCTCTTTGTTCAGCAGTTATTTTGGAGAGCCATAGTCATTATCTGTATGTAAAAACTAATTACTGAATTTTTTTTTGTGTGCTCACAGTCCTGTGCTTCACATTCAACTGCAAGTAGCCACAGTTCTGATGTTATGGTAAATGTTGTTTTTCATGTTTCAGGTTGAATGGAAGAAACATCTTTGTTATAGACATCAGATTGAAATGGACCATTGTATCTGAAGGCTGGCAACATTTATGCAATTGTCAAATACAGGACTGTGATCATGAGAAATAGTTGCATTAGACATCAGATTGAAATAGGCCCACATGATTGGATAACAGAAAGCTTTTATTTTAAAATTCAAATGTCTTATGACTCATTACAACAGAGGTGGGCATGTGCATATGGCCTTTCCTAGTGATATGATTATTTGCATGTTCTGAACTAGAATCAGTTGTGAATTTCACATCTAGACTAGTTCATAATGTGCAATATATGCTCAGTAGAAAATGCAATTAATGCATACTTGTTTCTGCCGTAACAATCAACAAGAGATCTGAAGTTGAAAATAAAAGCTCTCCAATACTTCAGTATGGATGGACACATTTCAGCTTTGTCCGTCAGCACTGGTCATGACTTCTGGAATAACATCACAAATCAGAGTTTGCCCATTATGTTGGCACAGTGATAATGTGCAGGCTAACCAGTCCAGTATGAATCAACAAATATTAGGTATCCTATGTAAATTTGGGCATAGGTAGAAATGATATAGTTTAACCTTGAATTATGTACATCCTGATATCACATTAATCCTTTCAGCCTTCATTATTGGGCACCTTTGGAGGCCTTCATGAGGTTCAAGTTACCCACACCCTTTATTTCATTATATAAAATGTGCTGCATAAAATTATGTATCATTGCCTGGGATGAAATATATAGATGAATTGCCAGACTGCAGATTAAAAACCTAACCCATGAGTGCCTCCCACCCATCTTCACAAAAAATGAGTGATTTGGGTACCCACAGATGTCTCTGAAGGTAGTAATAAAGTGCTGCTTGCTTTTTGTGCGTTTGCCCTTGAAAAAAAGTCAGTGATAAGAAGAAACTTGAAGAATACATACAGAGTCAGTGTTCTGGGATTCCCTGTTCTGGAGATATTTGAAAATGAAAAACAAGAACACATCAAAGTATCCATGAATGCCCAAAAGGGGTAAGTCTGTGCAATCCTCTTAATTTGTACAACACATAGCTTAGCCCTCACAAATTTGAATAAGATTAAAAATCTTATTTGTCTCACTACATTGACATACACTCAGAGAGGGAATGAGAAAATGTAGTTCTTACAAATGGCATGGCTGTCACAGATGCAGCTTTATGCTGCAGTTGAAAGTTATTGTGTTGAAAAAATTATTCATTTGTGTATTGCATTCCACAACACAAATAAACAGTACATGACAGTGTCAGGGGACATGAAACTGATACATGGAATAATTAAAAGTAAGGCCTTCTAAGCAGAAATAGTAACACTAGGCTGCATACAAAGTTTTTTTTTGTTTTTGTTAAATGTCATGCATTATCAGCAAGGCCACATACAACTAAATCAAATGGCTGCTTGGGCCCCCTTTTTTTTTTTTTAATACTGCTGTTACAGTTTTAGCTGAATTCACAAAATATACATATGCCTCCTTGAAGTTCCATTTTTCCCCATTATAATTATGTGAAATCTGTACCTTTTCTCCAGTTCCATTTGATAAATTTTGTTAATAGAATGAATGTCTCCGTAGCAAAATTCTTCATTTATTTTTATCCCATATTGCTTGCTTCTCTCTTCTCACATTTGTGGAAACTGACTCATGAGGTGGCACAAATCATGTCAAATGTTTTTAGATATCCTTCCAGTTTTTTAACATTCCCCTTTGCATATTATTCAGTAATATAGTCAGCTCCGCTTGATTGCAGCACCAAAAAGAGCATGGATATGTGATTGGTTTGTGGAAAATGTGAATAAATGGAATTTGACTTTCAGGATTGTGATTAGGTAGAATTGCCTGTAATTCAAGTTTGGGACAATTAAACAGATAAAAAGAGAAAGCTGTTTGTCACAGGGTTTAATCTGAAACAAACTCTTAAAGCTACAGGTTAAGCTTCGACTTCGTTTGTCTTTTCACGTAACTGATGGTTGCAACATAATGGATATCTTATCAGTATTTCTCATAAAATTCTGCCAATATATTTTGGATATAACTTAGGCACTAGATCATCATGTGATCCTTGACTTTCTATATATTATTTCAGTTTGATGAAATCAACAATTTCACTGTGTTTGTTCCATCGTGCATTTGGCTGTTTTGTGTATTTCTATTTTTTTTTTTTTGGGGGTCTTTTTGTTTTTGAAAGGGTTTATTTGCCTGTATTCATTGGACAAACATAGGTCAGAAAGTTTTTGGGATGCTCCAAAATTCATTGTAAGTGTAAGGTTTTTGCCAATTCCATGTGGTGTTTACCTTCCAACTCATGCATTTGAACTTATTTACTCATTTGTTTATAATGTCTGCGTGTGTATGTGTGCATGCATTGTACATGTGACCATGCATGCACTTTTTAAGGAAGCAGAGTGAACTGATTAATATTGCTCATTGTGTTTAAAGACGTATTTATTTCAGTGTTTTTGTACAATTCAGTTTAAACCGTGTTTTAGGGGTTTCCATTTAACAGAGAAGCCTTAAGAGATTGGAAGAAAATTTCCTTGTCATTTCACATTTGTCAACCACATTGCATTCAATGCTCCACACGTATTATTTGTTTTTTTTGTCAAAGTGTATACTCCTTGTTTACCTGAGACCGAGGTCAGGTGGATGCATGTCCATCCTTATATAGTGCATTATATTATTTTTTGGATACTTATATATATATATATATATATGTAACAAATTTCAGTTGTGTGAAAAGGAACAGCCAAGTGAATAAAAGCTAAGTGGTATCACTCATTTGGTGCAGACCCAAATATTTCACTTTTCATAATATTAAGCTAGGACCACATCTTACCCTGACCAATTCCACTGTACAGTGTCTCATAATTTATTAATCATATTTGGAGGATCATCTTGCCTGCTTGTTGATATTGGCTACGCTTTTTAAATTTAATTCTAGTCATGTGATGGGTGCATGTGACAAACTCATGACCAGTTTGCTTATTTATTGCAAATGGGAGTTTTTAATTTGTCATCTGATTTTCAAAGTATGCGCCACATGGGAAATGAGATCATTGTTACTTTTGTAAATTACACAATATTTTTTTTTCAGATTAATTTTAATTTAGAGGTACAGTAGAATTCACTCAACACAACAGTGGTTTATCTAAAATTTCAGTTAACTTGAATGAAATCAAAGCCCCTGTTCAAAGGCCCTCTTTATTAATAGTAAAATACTTTCAGTAACTTGATGACTTGTTTTAGGTAATTTTCAGTAAGAAGACAACTACTTAGCTGCCAGGAGAAAAGAAAGTGGCAGAGAGAGAAAAATATGAGCTGCTGTTGTCACGGTTTTCTCTCCCCTTGTCCATTGATGGTTACATGTGTGAAGATGTTAAACACTATCAATCAGAGATGATGAGGCAATTCCTGACAACATGCAGCTTGAAAGCACAAGACATCGAACCCTTTGATTGCAACTCTTGTGAAAGACTATCATTTTCCCTTATACTGTACATGGGTTACATAAAACTGGCTTAACCCACTATAATTTGGCTGGACTCTGATGTTGTGTTAACAGGTTTCTACTGTATTTCAGCTTAATGTTGTAAACAGTTATTAGCAATAAGCAGCAATATTTATCCCTATGAAGATTTTTCACTCATGGAAGTGATTTTTTTTTTGTTTGTTTTTTGTTTGTTCTTTTCCTTCTTGTGGTGCATTTGTAAGTTTTTGCAAAATCATTTCATTCTTACTATTGATTTTGATCCTGGAATATTGTTTTTTCTCTTTCATTTAATTGAACTTTGGATTTTCATCCAGATGTGATCATATTAGAATGAAACCATACTTTCATAAAGTCTTTTGGTGACTATCACATAACTATTCATATCATTCATTCAGGCATTTAATTATGTAATTTTTATCTTATGAATTAAATGGATGATTATGGAATATCCAGATTATCTTTTTCATTCGAATGTGGTCATGTTGAGGTGAAATCTTTGTATATTTGAGGTAAGACAGCCTTCACACGATGCCTAGGTTAGTCTGGGTAAGACCATTGTTTTGGGGCTTTTTGTGAGGTGGGGTCTGGATATTGTTGTCCCAGTAGTTTAGTGAGGTTTAAAAACAGATGATGGCAATGTTATTTTTAGATGTGTTTTCTGTATTCAGCAACCTAAGTTCACTAATCAGAATTAAGGCCATCCCACATTGAAATATTTTGATTCTTGACTTGAAGATTAATTTGATGATAGGTTTGTGTATCCATAACAGAGGTTATATATCACTGATAATGTGATGAAAGATCAGAAAAGGTGTGCTATGTATTCTGTAAATACAAAATGGTGCAATACAGAAACAAGTGTTTGTGAGAAAGAGCATGAACTGAAGAGCTGGGCAAGATGGAAGAGTTTTGTTTTAACTTGTAAAGTGGTGGGGCTTAGAAGACTTAAGCAAGCATTATTACTATTAGGTAGGGCGTGGAATTGCAGTCTTTTTATTATTATTATCCTTTTCAATGGTTTGTGTTGGAACATTAGCTCCTAAATCAAGCAGTAACTCAATGAAATACTTCTTGAAAGAAGTTATCTGGGAAGTTATCGAGCCCTTTTTTCCTAGAATAAAGTTGGACTAACATGAAGAATTCAGCGTTCTTTTTTGTGTTTTTCTCTCATTATTTGAAGGAACATTTCTTGATGTCGGATGTGTGTAATATATCTGGATATCAGATAATGCACAATGAAATTTTATGGCATATCCGTCTTGGCATGTGCTTTACAATTTGTGCTTATCAGGCCAATATATGGAGTAATATGGAAACTTGTGCACAGAAGACATTTTGTCCACTGCACAATCAGACTTTGCACTGCTATTGTAATGCTGAAAACACATGAGAATTTTCACCGGTATTACTGACTACCTGGCAATAGTTGTATCAACTTGCTACTTTTTAAAAATAGGTAGAGGTAGTTTCTGTCCTTAGTTAAAACATCATAAAAGATAAAAGAAGCAGAGATTTGAAAGGTTTGAAAGGTGCATTTTAAGCATTGGTGAGAGTAGTATTTTATTTTTTTCTGTTCGTGTCGTGAGTGTTGGTGTGTATATTTTGGAATAAACAAGTTATATAACCGCATTTATATTGCTTTAAGTCTTTTATCATCAGCGTCATCATTAGTCACATTGATATCAGTACTGATACCATCATTTGAAGAGTGTAAAAGAGGCAGAAGAAGAAAAGACCAAACACAGTAGAACCTCGATATAAAGTATGCTTTGGTGCATGAAAAGTGTACTTAATATTGAGGTATATATAGGAAAAAGGGATGTCTCCACAAATAAATGAAATACACTATATACAGAGTCAAGTACAGTGGAATTCATTCAAAACAGGCATGACTGTTACGGAAATCTGATTTTAGCGGGCAATCCCCTTCTCCCACTCCTTTTTGTCGTTGGGAAAATCGTTTGTTTTCATAACGAGATTGGAAGAGAAATTAACCGGCTCTTACGGCACAGTTATCTCATCCATGTGTAGGTTTTTGTACTAAAAGGGTGAAATCGTATCGCTCAGCATTTAGAAGCTGACCACCAGCAGTTATCTTATCATACATTGTATTACACGGTCGACGGTGATTGCATGTAATATAAACGACGCGAAGTCTTTCAGTTAAAATACCCATGAGAATACATCACAGTTTACTTATTTTGTCTTGATACCCCAAACAGGGAACTACGGTAGAAGTTTGTGACACCTATTAGAGGGGCAAATCACTGATTGTTTACAACCCAATTAATCCGCTAATATATTAAAAACCAGCCAAATGAAAAATTGGGGACCAAATCAGAGTTTGAAGTGATCTTTTTCAAAAGACATCTGTGAAAAATTTTGGTCTTTGACCGCCCTTTTTCTTCCCATTAAAAGATCGGGCAAAAGAAGTACTTTAACCTTTAATACATAGGCCTTCACATTTTATTTTTTTATCTAGAAGGCTCAAATTGTACCTGAAACTTCAAAATTGGATGCTTTACTTAGATCACAGGTTTTTAACCTCCATGGAAGAAATTTCCTCAAATCACAGTGGTAGAGTCACCCAGCCGCTTACCGGCCGCCTAAGGCTTGTTTCCGGAAGCGGGTGAAAAAATGTAACTATCTTCGGTAAATAGGGCGTGTTGTCGCTAAAGATATCGTAAAATAAATGTCATGTGTGGCCGGTAATAGGTGATTACTACTTTAGAATATTGCAGCTTGAAATAAGAGTGGCTAAAGAGGAAATTTTTTGGCACCACTTTTGCCCCTTATCGGCCGGCCTGTCACCCCTTTGCCCCATACCAGCCAACTGCTTTCCCCATACCGGCCACTCCACCTGAACATCTTGAAATGTGCTACTATGTTTGATTTTCGTCTTTTATGGCTAAATTGCATGAGAAATAATATTTTGACCTTCAAATGTAATAGTAATTCATTTAATAACAAAGTAATGTGTTCTTGTTTAATTGATTACAGATGTGCCAACCTCCATCTCCACAGGTAGGGGGAGAGGTGGGGGTGATGCTCTAATGATTTGCTAATGTATTGTTTATATTTCAATGTCTTGGGAGTTTTAATTCTGAAACTTCAAATTTCAGTAATAATCATTAAATACATTGACACAGACTAGAATATAATATGACAGTGAGTGAATATTTTTCTCTGGCCGGTAAAGGACAACGGCCAAAAACGTTTCACCATTACCGGCCACCCCCCCCCCCCCCCCCCTAGCTGCGAAAGTCCGTTTTCACTCTCACAACCTAAGTGGGGCAAATGCTACACAATGCAGAAACATTATTGGCTAGCTGTCAATGTAATGTGCCGAAATAGGACTGCTAAAAGCTTATTGGCTAACACGATCTAGGTTATTGCTAGTGATTGCAAATGGCGGACAGACTTAACTTGTCTAGGGTTTTGGGCTGAAAACGGCTATTCTGGGCTTGAACGGGCACTTTCTCGATGGCGGATTTCGGAAGGATAAACAAAAAATGCGCATGTCCAAACAAAGAGCACCTAATTAACGCGGTTATTGCATAAAACGAGATCAAATGACGGTTGGCCGGTATTCGGCAGCGGCCGGTAAGCGGCTGGGTGACTCTATATGTAGAATAACACAAAATGTTAATAGGGCCAAAAGAAGACAAAACAATAGGTGTCAAAGACCTATATGTTCAAAATCCCGACCACTCCGTTATTACCGAATACCGGCTTCCACGGTACTTGACCTTTGGGGTCTAACGTCACATTTCATACCTGCATACTGAGATGACATTTTGGACCATTCACTCTGCTGTTTCTCTTGCACACCTGCTCCTCACGTTATGCCCCATATACGATGCGTAACATCAGCGGTCGTCAGTGATTGTATGTAAATACTACCAACGCGAGGTCTGCATGGTAAACATACTCATACAATACATTTCAGGTCACTACTCTTGTCTTCATACCCCAGTTCGGGAATAACAGCGACACAGTAATAACTGCAACATTTTGAAACTCTCGACTACCACATTGTATGCGAGTACCGAGCTCCAGTCTGTGTAACACCGCGTTTGATACATGCGTACTAGGATGCCATTTGGACCCAATATTCTCCCTTTTCTCTTTCTCTCTCACACCTTCTCCGCGACCATACCGCTCACCCTTTTATTTTGTTTGTTTTTCCAGGGAGACTGGCAACTACACTTTATTATTTGGTCTCCTCTTTAGTGGACACTGTTCTGGCCTTTGTGTAAAGACCATTAACCATGCTGCGTTTTATTTCCTTCCCGTTAATCCGTGTTACTGTCAGAGCCAAGCTGCCTTATTTTCCCCTCTCTGTTATTCATATGTGTGCCGTCGCTTTAGAAGACTCGTATTTGAAAATTTGCGGCGTTAAAACATATAGTAAGAATACTGCGACAGTAAACTGGACTGACCCTAGTGGATTATCCTAGTGACGGAATTCATTGCGAAGGTTCACAGTACAGGTACCAAAGAGATAATGAGCCTTCGCTGTCATTACCGAACAGCTAATACTTCTCAATATAGGCCCTATATTTCTGAGTAGAACTGAGAAAAATACGTTGTAAAACTTGCGTTGTTGAATGCATGATTGATATCATAATGCAATAGGCCTATATCATCACAGTTATTAAAATGTTTGATTATCTTATCTGAGTGAGATTTTCAGAACAGGGGAAAACTGTATTTGGCAAACTAAGAAACTAGATTAGTGCAAATTTCAAATTTCGATTTTTTTTTATTTTGTACTTTTACTTTGTAACGTACTTCGTCTGTGAGATGAATGTATTGGGTTGTAGCACGCACAAAATGGCCTAGTTTGCAAACAGCCTGTTTCTGAGATACCAATGACCTCGTAATGTTCTGATTTGAAGATACTTGGACCAAGAGTAGCTGATATCCAACCCGTTCGATAGTGTGCTGTCCGAAAACTGACTCCGAATGGTCAAAGAGGCTGGCAGAAAACAACTCTGTAATAAAACCTTTTTAATAACTGGAAAGGAGGAATGGGACGGATGGGCAGGCGGGGGTAGTCCCCAAGATCTTCAGAGGAAAACCATCAGTGCGAAACAGTGTTATGACGAATAGAAAAAAAAATTTTGTACTGCTCTCTGCTAGAGTATATCTACAGACAGACTTGTTTCGTGTTGCATGAGACTTGAGAGAGAGAAATGCAGTGATGACATGATAGTATACTGATAGGGCCCAGTTTAGGCGTTAATAAAGTCTCGGAAGTCTTCTCAAATCCCAGTAAAGGTAAAGGTGTGTAGGAATCCAGGAACGCCGAGTTTCAGGACAAAATCCTGGGACTGTCACAAGATGTGTTTGGGGCAGTAACCTGGGACTCTCACTAGACTAGTGTTTGGTTTGGGTTTGGTGGAACTTGTAACTTGTAAGGGCTCGGTAAACTTAGGAATTTCTAATCAAGGCATTCAAGGAATAGGACTGACTTGGTGGTCAGTAATATAGTCTATGACTCGATCTAGACGAAATGAGCTGTATTGATACTAAGTGGTTCTGTTCCTAGAGTCTAGAGATTGCTGAAACTTGGATCCTGGAGACATGATGTTGTGCGGATTTAGGATTCGCAGTGAGAAATTCTGTAATTCACCCACAGTTGTGCCAAAACTTTAATGCAGCATGAAAGATAATTTATTTGTCTATGATATGAAGCAAGGAACACATGTTGATAATGATAACAGCCATTTTTGGGAAAGATTTCCCAAAGCGCCTTTTAACACAAGAGAAATTTAATCATTATGGTGACAGAGTAGAGATCGAACCCGGGTGTTCTCGCATAGTAAGCTCTTGTTGAATCCTTTGAGCCAGTGCACCCAGTTCTTGGTTAGACTGTTTTGTGCATGTTTTCATAGTGAGTAAAATGTATTGCTTTGTACTGGAGATACTGTTGATAAAAAATTAGGAGCTGGAGATCTAAGACGAAATGAACTGTATCAATACATTACTTGTCACAAAAAAAATTGCTGCACAATCCTCCTTTAGAGTATGGATCCATGCTTTTAGATGATAGTAGAAAATTATGAAACCTGGCTTTCCCAGTTACAAATGGTGGTCTGTTGTAGTCTTACCTCGAGCTCAACATCGTTAAAGCAGTGTTTCAGAACTAATAAGTTGATACTGTTTTTTGGTCATGAGAATTCTTGGAAAAAGGACAAAAAGTTGTCACGATTAGTAGAAAGTTTTGTTGGTGTTGTTTAATGTTTTCAAGGTATTAGGTGCCCCTTTTTTTTTCCCCGAGTCTATCACTTGATTTTTATGCAAATTTGTGTTTAGATCAAGTTTTGTGGCCTCTGGCAAGGTCAGAGGAATTAAGAATGCTCAAAACAGAATGATCTGTTTGTCAGCTATTATTATTCCACTCATAAAGTGTTTTTAAGGGTTAGGAATTGAAAATGTCAATTCTAACGTGAAAAGTCTGTAAATCCATGAAATATCGAGTTTTGATAAAAGTGGAAAACAACTATTACAATAACACAAACAAAATTTGCAACACTGTACGCATACACAGGCACAACATCCAGATAAACACATTGGCATGACATCGTTTGCCTCACAAGAACTGATGCCTGGAGGAGATATAATGCAGGAGCAGGGTTGGGAAAGCAAATGCATACACTAGACTGCTAGAGAGTTCTTAGATAAAAGCAATGTGTAGGCATTGTCTCAGAGCTGTATTATTATCTTCTCAAACCCTTTCCTTAACCCTTCCCTTAACTCAGACCTAAGCACCAGAGTTTGTGACAGGATGAAGGAAAGGGACAGGGTCAGTTCAGGGAAGAGAAAGGAAAGCCTTAGGGAGACAAAGTCCAGGGACTCTCCCAAAGATACTGTCTCTTTCTTAAACACTGGCAGAGTCCTATAATTTAGCCACTTTCAGGATAAAATGTTTGTTAGTGTTTTTTAACACCAGCTATCTTGTAGAGTGGTTTAAAGAAGAAATGACCAGTGGGTTAGGTTATCTCATTGGACAGTGTCACTCTATCATGTATCAGTACATTGATACGATGTAATATCAGATCATTCTGGACTTAGAACTAGCTAGATATAGATGTACAAATATTAAATGAAGCAAAGAACCCTTGCAACAAGGAGATGAGGAGCTCAGTGTTGAAAGATGCTCTGTTGTTTTGTCCCATTGTCAGCAGTCGGTAGATGAGTGTCTTGACACACACAGCATTTGCTCCGGAAGTGGACTCAAAAGTAACACTCAGTTGTACCAGGGCTATACACTGTCATTAGTGGCAAGTCATTATTAAAAAAAATTTGCAACTGAGCACCAGCAAGTACTCTATTTATGAGAGAGATGTTTCATTCATTGTAAAAACTAAGAACAAACCAAGTTTTCGCATGAGGATGGTATGGTTTGCATTTTATTTAAATATATAGTTTCAAATTCTGTTGAAATGTAGAAAATGTCCAGTGCCTGTTGTTTCTATTACAGCGTTACAATCAAATAATAAATAGGGATATTATAGTTAAGTATCAAAATATAATCTCACTGGGTATTCATACGACTTCCATTTAGGTTATTCGCTTCAATATGCAGTGAAAGCACCACATTGTTGCAATGGAGGGCGGAGTTATCAGACGAAGAGGTAAACCAAACAGAGGAGGAGGAAAATTCAACAGAGGTGGTGGACGTGGCAGAGGTAATGTTGTTAGTAAAGGATGTCATATTTAGGGGTAGCATTAAATTTACAGATTAAGACATTGTGTAAGACTGGTCGTAGAAGTTTGCTGATATTTTCAGGCAGGTAATGAATGAAAGGTAAACTGGAAAGGAAGAAGTGGAGGAGAGTTGGAAACAGATGATCAGGGAAGATATAAGGGACTCTTTGTTGATACTGAGTTACCAGAAAATTGTTTAAACTCTTTACCATAATACAGATATCATGACTCTTGTAACAAAGTAATTGCCTGCATCTGAGAAGCATTATTTTATGTTATATGAATGACCCTTACCTCTTTCTTGTCTGCTGAATGCAGGAAGAGGTCGAGGCGCAGGAAGAGGTCGAGGCACAGACAGAGGAGGGTCAAGGGGAGGTGGTCATGGAGGAGGATGGTCATCTTCAAGGAAAGGTGGTTTAGACCTTGATGATTCAATAGATGGCCCAGTTCTTAATAATCCATATTCCAGTCCTCATCAGGATGACATGAAAAGACCAACTGGTGTGCCCAGGTAATTTCTTTTTATTTTTTGAGACCATATTGCCTGTATAGTTTTTTTTTCTTCTTTTTCTTCTTCTTAAGCTTTTAGTTCTTAAAGAAGCATAGCGCATCGACAAAGTGCTACTGAGCTCTCTTATCTAATGTCCTGTCTTCCATATTCTCCCAGTAACTTCAGCACTATCCATCTCTGACTCCAGCTCTCTGCTCCATGTTTTTTCTACGGCCCCTTTAGGTTATCCCTATACCTTATTAAAGTTTCACTGTAATGGTTAGCAAAAATGCCCTGGTTATAGAAATGTTGTTTAGTTATGGATCTGTTTGAGTGAGTCAGTTCTGCTAAGTTTGCTCATTTCAGATCGAGAAGTGTAGTGTATTAGTTACAAAGGGGACAATTTAATAATATATATTTAGGCCATGTGGTGCCCAGGAGCTGGCCTGTGGGTCAGACTATGGCCCACCAAGGATGTAAACCATGTCTGCTAAGTTTAAAATTCTTACTTCAAATGTATTATTCTGTGTCCTTGCCTTATGTTGAAATATGCATATAAGTTTCAGAAATGGCCCTCACACGATGACTAAGATACAAACTTCTTGACTATGTTTCAGTCTTGCTGTGATTTATGGACTTGAATTAGTACAACTAACTGACAGCTCTGCTGTTTTACAGAAAAACACTAGCTTTGCTAAATCAGATCAAAATCACATATTGGCACTTGATGTCCTCTATTCTTTGATCTGGATTGCTCTGTCATGGCTTTTGTAGTTATCAAGATAGCCAAGATTAACTGAAAAAAGTGAAGCGTGACGAGAAGTTCTCTTGCATCTTTTTTGTAAAATGGTGATTTTATCAGATTTGATCTTTTTCTGTAAAATAAACTATTAGAATCAACCCACTTTTGAAAGTGATAATTACTATACAGTAGGTTTGTTACATTCTTGCTTACCATGGGGGATAGTTTTTGAGTGTGATAGAAGGTACCTTCTTTGTTATCAGCACAAGAGGTCGTGGCAGAGGCTCATCAGTCAAAGTGAAAGTTGAAATGCAGCGGCTTCACATGACTGCTGAAAACCAAGAGATGGTGAAGGAAACTCTGATGTCATTACAGTCAGAGGACAGAGATGGTGACATTAGGTTGGTAACAGAAAGTGCAGTACTAGATGTAAAATATGTTAGTACTGGAGGTCATTTCTTGGAAGGTAAATTATGTTCTTCTCTGCGTTAAATGGGTTAAGCACTGAAGAAATCAAAGTGGGAAATGTGAGTTTGGAAAGAATAAAGAGAAAAAGTTCATCTGGATATGACCAGGGTCTGGGAATAGTTGGTAGGTGTCTGTGTTATATTTTGTTTTGAGCTTGGTGCTTTTCATTGTGAAATTCAGTACAAACTGTGAAAGAGGTGCTTTGTTCCACATTTATTCTGTGTTGACTTGAATTGTGCAATGGCAGAAATAGTGCTCATTTACTAACTCCTTGTTTTTCCTCAGCAGTTCAACATTTCACACCTTGCCATCTTGTCACAACAACACATAATTTAAAGGCGGCAAAGGGAGTGTGGGGTGAGATTGGGTGAAGGGTGAAAACCAAGAAGGAAAGAGAAGCTTTCAGTAAAATGCAGAAACTGCTTTAACATTGGCAAAACTGATCTTAGAGTATTTATTAGGCATATTGGATTGTATGTCTATTTTTGATTTTGTCATTTACAGCTACGAAGGGAAGCTTTATGATGATGACTATGAGCCAGAATATGATGAACTGGACATCAGAGCAGAGAACCAGTACTGGATATCAGATCGGTCATTAGTTGTTCAAGATGCCCAAGCATTTGGGGCTTCTGTGAACAGCACCCAGACAGGTGGCCAAGGAGAGTTTCATGAGAATGTTTTCGCCATGAAGAAGCTTCAAAGGTGACAAAGCTTTCTTTTTTCTTTTCCTATCCTAGCTTCACAGCCATCCTTCCATTTTCCCCAACTCTGCCTCCTTCCTTCTGACTATTCATCCTGTTTTCTACTTCAGGCTTTCCTCCAACTCATACTTTATCATGTTTTCAACAGATGTGGTTTCAGCGCTGATCTGTGCCAGGAGGCTCTTCAGATTTGTGAGGGAGATGCAGGGGCTGCTCTAGAATATCTTCTCAATGATCTCTTCAACATAAGTCTCAGTGCAAATGGGGATAATGATGGAACTGAGGATGAGGGTGGAGGGCTTCCACAAGAAATTTTTGAAGCAAGGGAGGATGAAAAATTAGCCCTACAGTCCATCTATGACACAGTGTTTGAGGAGCGTATTCCCAACAAGACATGGGCATTGAACTTGGATTTACCTGAGTTGTCACAGGTGATAGCGGAGAAAATAACACCACAGTTTAAAGCTAGTAAAAAGTCTGATAATAGGAAGGTGTGTCAATATTATCTTAAAGGGTCATGTAAATTCAAGGACAGGTGCCGCTTCTCCCACAGCATCCCCGGTGAAAATATTGACAATGTGAATCAGTCGGGAAATCTGTCTCACCCTATCTATGCAAATCTGAAAGCTTTGGAAGCGGATAAGAAGTCTCCATTTTGTATAGAGATCCGATTTCCAGAAGGTAATAAATATCCCCAAGAATCACCCCTTGTTGTGTTTTCATCTGTGATAGAGGAATTGCCTGCTCACACACGTCTCAACATTACACAGTTCCTGATGGCGCTGTCAAGAGATGCCGCTCAGGATCACCTCCCTTGTGTTTTCACTCTAGTCAGTGCCTTGGAAGACAAGGAAAAGCTGGAAGAGCTTTTGTCCCTTCCTCCACCTGCAATAAGCAAGCCAGTATCTGAATCAGAATCTGTCAGAATAGCAAGCATGACCAGGACTTTGCCAGCAAACCAGAAGTCTTTTACTGATAAATCTCAGGTAAACCCTAAATCAGCGAGAAAACCAGATGATGAATTCAACAATGATGATCTCGTGTATGGCAGAGGGGATGCCAAGACAAGAGATAGAGATGAAGGTACTTCTCAAAGTTTTGTCCCTCAGAAGAAGAAAGATTTGATGCCTTCACGGCCTAGCCCCATTGAGATGAAGAGGCAAAATAAAATTCTGCAGGATGAGTTCAAGAAAAAGCAGGTGGGTTCGTTAAGAAGCTGCTTACATTTCTAATGTCTCTGACAAAAGGGCTTATATGGACTTCCTGCCAAAATCATTTTTTGCATATTTGAGATCAACATATCAGTATTCATCTCCTGACAAGATGCGGATGTGAAAATGAGAATGCCCTTAACACAGTAACAGAAACTGCGCTGCAATTTTTTTGTAGCAGATATTTAAGTAAATCCGAATCACACAGCTTTTCTCTAGTTTTGATAAATATGAGCCCTTTTATCCTGAGAATAGTAGTTTTGGCTGAGCCTGTGGGCTGGCCAACATGTCATACATAGGAATATTATTTACTTTGTTCATTAGGAGTTCAGTGATATTGAAACAGCTGGATGCACACTTGAACAATCCTATAGCACTGAGTCATTACACTTGCTGTTATTATTGTTATTGTGGTTTTTGTTTTATTATAGATAATCAAAGAAATAAAGCACTGTATTACAGCATATTAATCACATTCTTTTAATATGATTATGTTATGAGAACAGATGCTTTCCTAGTCATATTTCAGAAAAAAAAACAAAAACAAGCAACTGGCATCATTCCTAAATTTCCTAGAGGTATCATCTGTTTGAGTGATTTATTATTAGAGTGCATGGCATTAGAGATTGCATATCATTCACTCTGACTGCAGAATTCTAAGCAGTACCAGAACATGATGTTCGAAAGACAGAGGCTTCCAGCATGGGACATGAGAGGTCTTGTTATGGAGACAGTAGCACAACACCAAGTTGTGGTTATAAGTGGAATGACTGGGTAAGTGTTATATGTAGTATGTTTTCCTTCTGTTTCATGACTATAAGAACTATCTATGCTGCATTAAGGAGCAGTGCACAGTACATTTTCTTTGAAGTGGCTTGTTAGATTTGTTGTTTCAAACTTGCAGCTGCAGGCTCTTCCAGTCTGATGAGCAAAATGTAATGCTAGCTTCTTACGGCGGAAGTCAGTGATCCCCTTGCTGTAATTAGAAGAATGTTCTCTGCAGGCCATTTTGTTAGCTGGCTGGGATAGAATGAGATGACTGTTTTACAAGAGTTTGCAAAGGGGCTCCCCTCTAGCAGAATCAGTAAGGTTGGAAATCTTACATGGGCTTCTCAGTAGATATTAGATGTTGTACAGGATTCCTTACTCCTTTTATTACTTTGTCACAGCTGTGGAAAAACCACTCAGGTGCCACAGTTCCTCTTGGATGAAGCCCTGCAGCAACGTGACTTTGTAACTAACATTATCTGCACTCAGCCCAGGAGAATTTCGGCCATGGCCGTGGCACAGAGAGTGGCAGATGAGAGAGCTGAAAAACTGGGCAGGTCTGTTGGATATCAGATACGGCTTGAGAATGTTATGGTAAGAAACAGGTCATGAACTTGGTATATTTCTCTGTTTTGGCACAGATGGCTGTGGTTCCATGTTTGGATCATGCCCATATATTATTAGCAATAAAAATTTTGTGAAAGATGATGTGAAGAAGTTCTGGTTCATGCACCATTGAGCAGCTTATTTTTGACGAGATACAATAATAGCCCTGAATTAGTATTTAGAAGTTGACAGTTTTCTTAACCCAACAGAAAGTACATTTGCTGTCTTCTTTTATAAAGGCACTTTCTTTGTAAGACTTATTATAATATATAGTACATTTTATGTTGTAGCAGGTCATAGGAAGAAAATTTGTTCTGGAGGAAAGGTGGTCAGTGGGTGATCCTGTTTAAGAAAATAAACTGAGCCACATTTGTTTTGCAAATGGTTATTTTACCTAGGTTTTATTTGTTTACCAGACTGCCACAACAGATTCTCAGAGATATGCATTCTTTCACTTTGCATGTGCTTGGCTTAATTTTTAGCTTTTCTTTGTCTTCAAATTGATTTACTTCAGTGTGGGAATATATTCACAAAGTTCCCACATGTGTACATTCTGGATATCTTATTTTCCCAGTCCCCCTACACTAGACTGCTGTTTTGCACAACTGGGATTATTCTGCGTCGTCTGGAAAGTGATCCCAATCTGGAAGGTGTCACCCATATTGTTGTTGATGAGGTCCATGAACGCTCTGAAGAAAGGTTTGTCTATGAATTACACTCTTTTGATTCACTGCACAACTCCTAATAACTGAATATTGACACACGCTTCGATAAAAAGGAAGTATTAAAACTTCAATGACTAACTGTAACTGATTCAAATTTCATTTGTGTCTCATGGCCACTCATAGAGTTCTAACAGTTGTCAAGCTTGTGACAGATACTCTGATACTTTGTAGCAAAGAAAACTCGGTGTTTGACATAGGTTGTCTGACAGTGTAACTCCTCATAAGAGTCATGTGCCCATGATATGAATGTCTACAACATATGCAGAGTTCACCCAGTGGAAATTCTGTGCCTATGGTTTAATATCGTTATGTTTCTGACAGAGTTCAGAAATGGCATACTTACAAAATGTGCAGATTGTTTAAACTTTCAACATTATCACCTCAGATAAATGAAGCACACTTGTGTTACCTTACAGTCAATTTTTCTGCAGAAATTTTCCACAATGCAGCTGGATCGGTTTTGCATAATGCTTGAGAAGAGAGACGATACATAGTGATTTAATAGTTGACTAACTCTGCTTATTTCATTTAGTAGTCAGAGTATTTCATCATCATCTTGTTCTCCATTTAATGACAGTGATTTCCTGTTGATGATTCTGCGTGATGTTTTACAAGACAGACCAGATCTCAAGATAATTTTGATGAGTGCTACTCTAAACGCTGAGCTTTTCTCACAATACTTTTGGGGCTGTTCAGTATTGGAAATTCCAGGTACATTTCGATCAGCCACCTCAACCCTTCTTTTTAACTGCCATGGAGAGAATGTGGTTTTTATCAAACCAGGCCATATAGTTATATCAGGCCAGATCACCCAGTAACTACCTGAGTTTCTCTGAGAGTGTACAGCAGGTTTATCTTGTCACAAACTCTCATTAATAACTCTTGGACAGTAGCTTTCCTTGCATGCTGCCATATACCCAATTTATATGTAAAAGAATAAGGAAAATATGATTGAAATCAATTTCCAAGATATATGTGACATGATCATGGTAAGAATCAGACCTATGACTCTCTGACCCTGATTTTAACATCATAACCATTTGATCACTTAGCTTTAAATGCACATAACTGAATGAAAATATTAGTGCCCTCTCCTGAAAAATTTCACTGTTTTTACTGTGGCCCCTGATGTCCACAGTCATCACCCACATATTTGTGACATAATTTGCATTCTTTTACTCTATGTAGGTCGAACATTTCCAGTTCAGCAGTTCTTCTTGGAGGATGCCATTGAGTATGCAGAGTAAGTGGGTGAAAGGGGCAGAGATATGGAGACATGTTTCAGTATCTTTATTTTCTTGTCATGTTAGGTAAGCAATATTATGCATCCAAATGTAAATGACATCCTGATACTTCAGGCTGAGTACAAAATACCAACTTTCTCATTTGTCACGTCCCTCCAAAAAATAGCACTTCATCATTAGCCAAATTCTGGGAATTGAAAAAAAAATTACTTGCAATCTCTAACCTCCATCATTTCCCTCATTCCTGTCCTTTACTCCAGTTAAGAGGATATTAAGTAAAGCCATTCATTATCACCTTGATCAAGAGTGGTCACTCACCTCCTTTATGCAGGGTTCTTATGCACAAGAATTGAACTTCTTAATAACACTGTAATTTAATAATTCATACAGGTACAGGCTAGAAGAGAAATCTCCTTACTCAAGACCACTGAAACGTGCAAATGCTGTGCCTCAGTATGGAGCTGCAAGCAAAGGGTTCATTCCTGATGATTTTGATGAGGAGATAGAAACAAACAGAGGGGCAGCACAGCCTGCCAGTGACAAGGTGGCCGACATGAACTTGAGTCCCCAGCAGATGACACTTAGGTATCCTGGTAAGTGGAAGACTCCTGTCATTATAATCTCAGGATGAGAGTATGTAGATGATCAAATATTTGATTTACTTTTTTTCAAAACGTTACAGAATTTGCTTACAGAGCTTGATGTATGCTAAGCCTTGATTGCTGCCTACGTCATGACTTTGATGAACCTCGATAGGCCACAGATCAAAATGCATAGTGCAAAGATAAACAAGGGGCATGGCTGATGTTTCGGGATGGTTAAACACAGCACAGACCTAGTCAACATATAGTCACTGGCTGAGAGGGAGACAATATCTACATTAACTGAACTACTAGGCTATATAATCGAAGCATCAAGAGCATATGCGAAATAGTAAATACAATGCCATTTCCAGTCATACAGCTTTGCATAGCTGCAGTTGACTTCGCTTAAATGCAGCTGGTGAAAAACAGAAACAGTTGTGATTTAAAGGAGTTGATGCAAGGCCTTTGTATAGAAAATACATTGTTCTGTATTCTGAAAACTGCTGTGATTAAGCAGAAGTTGCTCTTATGTAGTTTGTGATTATGTGAAGTCAGCACTGTCTTGCCTTATAAAGCTTAAGTGACTGCCTTTGCATCCTTCATTAGCATCATTCTGCTTGCCACCAACATAACTGCCATTGTTGTCATTTGACAAAAATAATAAGGAGATCAGTTAAGTAGCAAAGACAGAAACAGTTGCAGGTAGCAGAGACTCTGTGACTGAAAAGTAGATACATTTAGTTATGTGTTGATCATATGTGCATCAAGTATATTTTTCTGTTGAACAGATTACACTGGTGCTACCATCAAAACCATGTCTGTAATGGACCTGGAGAAGATCAACTATGACCTCATTGTTCAGTTGCTAGAATGGATTGTTATGGGTAACCATGAGGTAGGAAGAGCACTTTTAAGCGAATTACACAACACCTTTCTTTCTTTCTTTCTTAATGGAATATTTCTGTGACCCCTGAGCTGCCATTTTTCTTTAGAGATGTCAGAGATCTGTCTGAAAAAAAATAGTAGCAAGAGACAGGTGCAAAGGATGACTCTAAATGATACATATAACAATTGAAATTGTTTGGCAGCAAGGGCCCTCACCACCAAGTTGTGATATTTTCTTATTGAGACAGTGAGAAAATGTTCACTATGAAATTTTATTTCATCTACTCATCCCTGATAAGTATTGCAGTTGTATGAGTCACATCGAGAGGTGCCTGTGCAAAGACCATATCGTTATATGAATTATATGGGATAGATAAGGCTTTTGCGCAGACAACCCTCGACGTGTTCACCTACACTTTTAACAGGCTGATATGTATTGTAAATATATGTTCAGCAAGAACCACATGCTTTATGCTTTGCGCTTAAGCATTAACTAGTTCTTAAAAGCATTCTTGTTAGTTTTTTGAAACTGAATTAGTCATCCTTATGAAATATGTTCTTTTATTTCAGTTTCCCACAGAGGGTGCCATACTTGTATTCCTCCCAGGATTTGCAGAAATCCAGACACTTTATGACATGCTGCTGTCCACCTCAGAATTTGGCATTCGAAACAAAGCAAAGTAGGTTAATTTTAAATGTTCACTCCATGAATTAGACGTCAAGCTTTACGGTGAAAGGATCAGATTTAATTACAAAAACTACTGACTACAGGCGATATGGATGACAGTTACATTCATTACTTCTTGCCAGCTGAGAGAAGCTCAGGCTGGTCTAGCTTGGCTGGTATCAAAGCGGTCAGGTGGCACTAGGCCCAGCAAAGAAATAACATGGCGTAATTAATTAACTGACACAATTGGCACACTGGAGGTGTAGCATTATAAGAGTTGACATACTANAGGGATTATTGTAGCCCACTTTTGAAATTGCCCCCAAGCAATCTCAACTCTTCTGACTCTTTTGCAAATACAAGATTTGTCACGATAATAAAATCACATAAAGAAAAAAAGCTTTATTCCTGATTTAGAAAAAAAGGTCTGAGATATAGTTGAGCACCGTAGTCAGTCTTTTTTAAAAAAAATTATTAGTTCCATTTTGTTACTTTGCTGACAGTTTAATAATGTTTGAATCAACTTTCAGATACAAGATCATTCCTCTTCATTCCACACTGTCATCGGAGGATCAGAATGCAGTCTTCAAGTAAGTTGACAATAATTGTTTATTCTGTTTAATGTGCTAACAGTACCTTTGTAGAAGAAATAGTTTCACAATCCAGGTGTATTATAATTACCAAAAGTCTGTTGTGTAGTTCTGGGCAGTTCTATCCTGAGGCAAATTATTACAGTTGAACCGAGCAGGTCCCAGCTTTACTTTTGCATGACAGATAGATAATATTTTGATGGAAGTTGCCTCATTTACATTCAGAATTTGTGAAGCTATATTTATGTGTTTCATCTTCATTACTTTTTGTCGAGCATTCTGAATACAAGTTTACTCCGGCATCTTGTCTTGAAAGTGGATTCACTCAGTATGCAAATTTTACATGTTATATAGTTTCTCTGACTGATTGTTCAAAATTGTCCTATCATGGAGTTCATGAAAACACATTCCTGAAGTGAATAGGATTTTCATAGATTTAACTTAACATACATGATTTCCATCGATAAATTTGAAGTGGAACCTAAATGATTATGTACCTTAATAATATTTTCACCCCTCAGCAGGTATGAATTTACATACTCAGTTTTGTTAGTTTTGTATTATTTAGACCTTAATCAAAATATACCTTAATAATGAGTTTACTTTTTCCATATGCATGGACATACTTGTTTAACAAAGATTGATTGTATTTCATTTACAGGGCATTGTTATGAAATGTGTTGCACTTGTTTGCAAGCCTATGTTGATATGGTTTACAGGAAGCCAAAAGAGGGGGTTACCAAGATTGTGATTGCCACTAACATTGCTGAGACGTCCATCACCATTGATGATATTGTCTATGTTGTGGATGCTGGGAGGATGAAAGAGAAAAGGTTTGCGAATTGTTTGTTTATTATCTGTTGTGTTTTTCCATGTCCTCAGAAAGATGCTCTTATTCTGTGAGATGTACATAATGTTCAATTTCTTAGCTGAGGAGATAGTGTTATGTTTGTTGTTTTTTTTAAATGAGTTTTTTAGTTTGCTAGTGTAATCAGATTTGGAGATTAGAATGTTTCAAAATAATAAGCTTTTCTGTCCTGCTACACTCCAGTGCAAGGTTTTAGTAATGTGTTTTGGGGTGACTTATCCATTAAATATGTGGTGCATAATGGAGATTCCCATCTCAGAGAATGTGAATGAGCACATAGAAAGATATCCCAATTTTCTGTGTCTGGCTCATGGACTTCCCGAAGCCTGTGCATGAATCCTTCAACAAGTCATAAAGTATTTAAGAACTTTTGCCTTGTGCTTTGAGGGTGGCATGCTTTGCCAGAGCCATATTCAGGATCTTGTTTGTAATGTGTGAAATGTTGTGCAGTGTGCAGATCTACAGTGCCATGTTTTGTATTGTATCTTATGTGTAGCATATGATCTTCTTCAGGTATGATCAGACTAAAAGCATGGAGAGTCTGGAGACTGTGTGGGTGTCCAAGGCCAATGCTTTGCAGAGAAGGGGGCGAGCAGGTCGAGTACAGGAGGGGGTGTGTTTCCACCTGTTCACCTCTCATCATTACAACTTCCATCTGCGAGAGCAGCCCATACCAGGTGAGTGTATCAGAGTAGGCAGAAAAAGCAGGAATTTGCAAGGGTATGAACTTATATGTTGGATCATCTGTTCCTTCACAATTTCCCAGATTACTTTTTGAACATGAGTTGTAAAACCGTTTTGTTACTTATATATCCTGAAAGTCCCGTGGTAGTAGATATTTATCATATCGATCATGACACTGTAATTTTCAACTCTCGAGAGATGTAAATGCAAGTATTTGTTCTGAAAGTGTGATACTTCAAATTACAGCATTGTGCAAGCAACTGATGAGGATCATTATAATTATCAAGTTGGGATCATGTCTTCGATGGCATAATTGATAAAATACTTCATGCACTACAGTGTATTTTCTTGCCTGTCCAAGCAAACCTTGAAGAGTGAAGAGTATCACAAGGGCTTACAGATCATCTCTCAGGAATTCCTGTACTGTGGTGCAATATTTTGAGTGCAAGAGGACGGGAAGAGAATAGGATAGTGAATTAAACATTTACCAAAATTTGACAACTGTAGCCTCTTACCTAAGACATTTTTGTTTGTCAACAGAAATCCAGAGAGCTTGCTTGGAACAGCTTGTGCTGAAAATCAAAATGTTGCCTATTTTTGAGGAGCAGGATGTTGAAGTGAGTGGTGCTGTCTTATCCTATGGTGGTTTGCTCTCATAAAAATTTCAATGCATGTGATTTTAAACTATGCTGATAAAAAGGTTTTAGGGTCTTTGTTTAGCTGGCGTTTGGATTATTGTTTTTATTTGTAACTTCTTTTAGGTGGAATGTATAAATAACATATTTTGGAATAAAAACTGTGATGAATAAAAGCTGGGTTTGAAGATTTGTCTTTGTGCCACAGCTGTTATTTGTGGTCAGCCTCTAGATACGTTTGCAGTGATAATGACTACAGTATCAACCCACCAGTAAAGAAGGAAAGTTGTAAAGATTAAAAGTTAAACACTTGCACGAATATATTATGATATAAACTGAAGAATCTAACCTCATTTCCCAACAGCCCAGTTTTGAGCCTTGTTAAATACCCATTATAACTAAGAAGCACTGTGCTGTTACGCTCTTCACATTGCACTTACCCTGTTGACAGGATGTCTTAGCAGAACTGATAGAGGCACCATCATTAGAAGCAGTTCATGGAGCAGTGAAACGACTGACAGACCTGGGCGCGTTAGATGAAAATGTGGTAAGATAGAATTTCAACCCATAATAGGTAAAATGAATTTCATGTCAGGGCAGAAAACCAGTGTTGTACTGCTATATATTGGGAGCCACCCTTCCTCTCCCAAAAGGTCAATTTGATTTTAAAGTTCATTAAATTTATTAGGGCAGTTAGTCTTTGCACTTGAGATTTGGTACACATTAGCAGATGGATATTGTTTGCTAAAGCAGATGTGTCAGTGAACTTAAACCAGTTTGGATATACCATTTATACACAAGATATGATAATATTTTGAAGGATACATGGGCAAAGATATGACTCTTCACAGCTTTGCCCCTTGTATCTATATAACTCAAGTTATGCAGTATTTAAAGAGAATTTCTTGAAACCCTCTTTATCAAACCTTTGAAATTTTGACAGCTTAAGTGAAACACAGCATGAGTTAATAGATAGCACATAAGTGCAGTAGAGTCACAGACTGTCTTCATATCTTTAAGTAAGCACATGAATGTATATTGAGAAATTCATATCAATTTACCAGGAACTTACACCGCTGGGCTATCATGTTGGGTCATTACCAGTTGATGTCAGGTAAGTGTTATATATTACTTTGCCCAAAATTTGTTTTTAGTTTTACTCAGCCGGTAATTTCTGTGTTCTCATTTATTGTCTGTGTTGTTCAACACAGCTGCAAAAAGTTTTGTTAGCAGAACTATTGAAAAGACCGTTATATTATTTTATATAGGTTGATTATTTTTTTTAACACGAAGAAATTAACTGTATGCCAAAGTGATGGATTTTATTTGCAATATCTTCATATTATTGATTTTTTTTTTTAGGATTGGGAAACTGATGCTGTTTGGTGCCATATTCCGCTGTCTGGATTCAGCCCTCACAATAGCTGCTTGCCTGAGCTTCAAGTCTCCATTTGTAAGTTGATTTTCATTATATTGATAGACTTGGTGATGTTGATTGTACTGCACTGTCATACTGTTACCTAGTAGAAAAGGCAATGACATTCCTGACAAATAATAGATGAATGGAATTTTGAACTGGATATTACATTTCTACTTATTCATTGGAATGTATGTATTAACTTAGATGATCTTTAAAGTCACTTTCAAACTGAAGTTGGAGTCCTGTTTTTTTTGTAAATCTTTTTGCATTAAGCATGACAAAACCTCAGTATACTACGGCCTGGCATCTGTGGTCATTACAAGAGTTGCTGCTCATTGAAAAGGATCTTAAAGGCAAGGCAAGGCATTTAGCATGAGAAACCTGATTTGCATTTCTTGTGTTGTCACCTGTTTTTCTCATTTTTGTGTTCAAGGTAACACCATTTGGCCTGAAACAAGAGGCAGATGAAAAGAGGAAAGAATTTGCCATGGGCAACTCAGATTACTTAACAATGCTGAATGCTTACAAGGTGAGCAAGACTGTGTTTGAAATTCATAATTAGAGTTGTGAAATGTATTGAAGATACATCTTCAGATGTTTAGATGTTCGATTATGTGAAATAACATCTGCTGTTGTTTTTGAAGCCTGCGGGATTAAAACTGCAGCGTCAATGGAAACATTGTCAGACTAGAGAAAAGCCTCAAATGTCTTGAGAATGTGAATTTTGTAAGAGTGAAAATGTGCTTCTGCTGTATTGACAGACCCACAGTGCATTTTTGCTCTTCAGTTAATTTTGAAAGAGGCTAAATTTCAGAAAGTGTCTCCAGATCTGCAGGATCTTTTTCTTTTGGAAATGCATATTATTGTTTACACAGTCAACTTCTCTTAATTGCAGTTCCTCTGGAGCGTGGAGAAATAAATGGAGTTATGATTATCCAGTGATTTAATATAGAGACATGCATGTATAGCATTTTGCTATGTACGGAATCTTATTTATGTATAGTATTTTGCTATGTACGGAATCTTGTGATTAAGTAGAAGTGGTGATTATCCAGACTGCAATTATGTGGAGTCAAAGTTATGCCATAGAGTGCATGTAAATTTTTTCCTAATATCAGTGATGTATAACATTCACATGACAAACCAGTCTTTGCCCTGTGAGTTTACTTAAACCACCATCCAACCAGTTTTTGGAGAAGTTTTAGCCTTTGAAATGGCATATCTCTTTCACTACTATTTGGTAGAAGAAAGTTCAGTGCTATTTTGACAGATAGCTGCCTCAGAAAGCTTTCTGTAGCTTCATTCCCTGCAAAAGTATTTTGTCTGCTTATAGGTTTTAACCTTTCCACACTGCACCGGCCAGGGCTCTTCCCTTCCTGCAGAATGCTTTTGCCCCACAGTGTCCATTCCCAGTTTAATTCAGTATCTAATAAGTAAAATGTAACCAGTCTTCTGACAGCAGTGGTGCAAAGGAGTTAGCAACAAGTCAACAAGCTGCATGCTGCATACCGGTTGTAAACTCGGGTGGTCCCTAGAAGCAGGGTATAATGTGGATAGGTTGACTAGTCGAGATTGTGCCAACACAAATCAGACTGTAATATTTTTTGTTTCGTCAGGGGTGGTGTGATGCTAAGGAAAGAGGTTCACATCAAGCTTATCTGTACTGTCAAGAGAATTTTCTGTCCATCAAGACCTTGCAGGTAGGAGAAAAAAGCTGGTCAAATATTGGCAACACTGATAACCTAGTGTGGGAAAGCATTATCTCTTACAACTTTTTACCGTAGAAATGTGTAAACTTCATAGGAATACTTTTTACCGTAGAAATGTGTAATAGGAATACTTTTTACCGTAGAAATGTGTAAACTTCATAGGAATAGGTAACTGAGATAAAACATTTTGGCGCCTAACAGCTGAGAAGGATAGTGCCTTCTTGCTTTTAGCACTTTAGCACTGTTATGAATGAGTTTGAAAAATGCATAAGTGTGAAGGGTGCAGAGCTTGGCAAGAACATGTGTAATGGTTCAGCATCAAGCTAAAAACTTTAGGTTGGAATTGTTAACAACAGTCATGTCTGCAAATCTACATATTTATGTATCTCAGAATCTACTGATGAAATGGTGAGCTGTGTTTGTTGGTGTATCATACTCTGGTAAATTGACTATATGGCAGTCCAGGAGGTCTTTTAAAAGACCAGTATATTAACCTTCTGCCTTTGGCCATATTGGAGCTTCAGTTGTGTCTCAGATCACTCTGTCATTTAATACAAGGAATTGCGATCTTGTACCCATAAAGCGTTTAATATTTGATTTTTCACCAGTTTTATACTAGAGTCAAGAGGACAATAAATATCTCCTTTCTCTTCCTGCAGATGTTAGCCAGTCTCAAGCAGCAGTATGTGGAACTGCTGTCAGACATTGGATTGATTCGTTCTGGCATCAGGCTGAGAGATGTGGAGAGGGCAGCAAAGGGTGGCTCTGATGGGGTAGTTGATGTTACAGGCATAGAAGTAAGGAAGAAGTCACTGGTGTGGTTATTCAACAGATCATTGAAAAATTGATGAGATTTCAATGTAGGGATTGAACTGGTTCCGTTTCAGTAATGTTAACCTTATTTTCCATCCTGGTACATGGGACTGAGATGAGAGGTTTGAAAACCCTTGAGCAGTTTTTTTTCCCTAAAAACTACTGCAAAAGAGGAAATTATGGTGGAGGATCAGACTGAGATATGTGGTGGGAGAGGATGAGGAGAGGGGGGAGGAATATGCTACTGTCTGATATGTTATAGTCTGAAGTATAACATCTCCAGTCAAAGAATTTTGAATATCATCATACAGTTTCCTTAAAGGCAGTGAAGTGATTTTTGTTCTTTGGTGGCAATAGCTCCACTGTGTATATGAAAATTTGTAGCACAAACACAGTGACATCTCTCAACTTTTCTCCTTCCATTTGACAGACAAATGTGAACTCCCAGAACTGGAAGCTGATGTCTGGCATGCTTGTGGCGGCTCTGTACCCCAATATTGTACAAGTGTTGACCCCTGATACTCGATACCATGCTAGTAGCTCAGGTAAGCAAGATACCACTACATGCAATAGATTGTGTTTATGCTTAATGGCATTTATATTGGAAGAGTTCCATTTTAAGCTGGAAAAGTTGGATAGTGAAAGTCATTCATAAATCCCAGACTGAAGTTGTCTGCTGTTCTTGATGAATGTATTGGCCTATCTGATTCTTATATGACAGTGAGGTGGCAAGTAGAAAGACTTTTCTCATCTCAGCTATTTTTAATGGAGATTGCTTTGATGATATGCCTAGAGAGGGAGTGTGCTTGAATGAGGCTAGAATTGTGCCCACTCATCACCTATTTGTATGTGACCGAAGTACGTAGATCCATATTATTATATATATATATTGTGTACCATTGTGTTGCTGATGTAAATGCCATGTTGTTCGTTTATGTACCTCCTGTAAAAGTACAGATATAGAAAGGAAAAGATGGATTGAGAAGTATGTGAAGACAAACCCCAATATTATAAAAAATGAATGATCTGTTAAATGCAAAATGTCCCCAACCAATGCTAAACATCCTGAAATTTGTCAAAGCCATACTCTGTTCATAAAATACCCTCTATCCAAAAAAAAAACAACAAATGGTGAAATAATACAGTATATGAATTTCAAAGTGAGCATCCCAAACCAGGACCTTTGTAAGTTTAAAAATGTCTTCTGGTAGAATGTTAATATGTCTGTCTACCTGATTGTCTGTCCATTTTTAATTTTTTGATTATTCATTTGTCTGGCTGTCTGTCCATTTGTATGCTTTGTACTGGCCAGTGATAGCTATATATCCATATTTTGTAACATTGTTACAATGGAAATAAACTTGTGAAGTCTGAAAAATTTGAAATTTCAGCTGTGGTGTAGGTTTCCAGTACATAAACTTGTTAAAGTTGTTAACAAAGGGCCTAACGTTTTTTAGTAAACCACTGCTAAATCACAAGACCCTGTGTCGCACTGAAAACATCACTGACCACACAACATTTAGGAGTCTTCAGGGGACAAGGACACTCCATGAATATTGTCTAGGGGATCTACATGTGTGCCAAGGCTTGTTTTTATATGTATGCAGCGGGGTTGCGGATGCATGTCTGCGCAGATGCATGTCTGCTGTAGTGCAGTGACAAAGTCTGCCAAGGAAATGTTGGTAAACTAGAATTTTGACCTAGGATTCCCCATATGCTCATTCCATATTTGCTTAGTTCAGTTTTTAAGGCTTTGAGGAATTAAGCGCACTCATTCTATTGTCAAAGCAAAACAGTGAGGCAGATGAGGGTTAGCTTGTATATTTGGGATACAGTAATGAGTCAAGAATGCATTTGTTTTAATAGGAGGAAGAAGCTATACATATATAAACAACTCAAATCATCAAAAATAACTTAGGTGAAGGGGAAATGAGGGTGAGCAAATTCCTTTGGAGAGACAAACAACACCGACGAAGATGACAACTTTTATGCTGTCTTGGTTTGTCAGGATATGCTGTGAAAGTTTAAACGAAGATAAAGTCATAAATCATGTGATGTTAGTTGTTTGCTGTAATTTATATAAGTTTCATCAATCTTCTAGCATGACATAAGTGAATAAGAAGTGCTTTATTGTGTTATTGTAACAGGGGCAGTCATGAGAGCACCTAATATAGATGAGCTCAAGTTCAAGACAAAGCTGGATGGCTATGTAAGTTGCCTGGGCTTTACGAAAATTCCTCCTTTTGAAGATGTGGGCATCAGAGTGGTTTTCTATGGATTTAACAGACTTCTGTTTGTTTGCATGTTAACATGAAAGTGGCAGGCCATCTAAGTGCACACATAAACAATGAGTGACAGTGAAATGCCCATCAAAACTGCTAATTCTGGCTCTCATCATTTCCCATCATTCCATAAATTTAGATAAAGTTGGTGTTTCAGTTACATGTTTGGCATCAGATGACCATTCCCTAGTTCGTTATACATGTCGGTGGTAGCAGATAATTACAAATTAATGATTTAAATGAGTACTGTTCAGAAATGTACCAAAAATAAGCAATTGCACATTTATGAGTTCTATTAATTTTTGTCCCATGAATGGAAAGAAATGTCAGATGATTGGATAATTATATTCGTCATATTTTCCAGGTTCACATCCATCCATCCTCAGTGAATTTTCAGATCAGACACTATCTCAGTCCTTATTTGGTCTACCATGAAAAAGTCAAGACAACCAAGGTAAACCTCTCTTTTTATGATGTTTCTGTTACTTAAGTCACTAAGGTGATAAATAGAATCTGATATCTTTTCTTCTTGCAGATCAAATGAAAATCATGTGACCGAATAGAAGTGTATTTTTGGCCTGAATTTTTCATTTGTGAGGTTCGTGGTCAGATTAAACACCATACTGGACATAAAGACAGGTTAGATTTCTAGTAAATGAACAGAAAGTCATAGGACTTCTTTTACACAGTCAGCCACAATTCTGTGAGAAAGTAAGCCAGGAAGGGATTGCATGGCACAGGCACATCATTGTTTGATATTTTCGTAAAATGACTTTTGCAAGTAAATATTTTACATTAGATAAGACTGTACATTGCCCATCACTGTATGCAGTGAGTGATGAAAATCTGATGAATGAGAATCTGGTATGTAATATTTTAAGATTGAAAGATTTGTCTACTGTTATGTTCTCTTTTTCCAGGTTTACATCAGGGACTGCTCCATGGTATCAGTGTATCCATTACTGCTGTTTGGTGGAGGCAGCATATCCATTGACCTATATCAGGGCAATTTTATTTTATCTGTGGATGATGGATGGATCCAGTTCATGGCCTCTTCACCTCAGGTCTGTGGACTATTTTCTACATCGCAGTTACAGTTTATGCCTAACCTAACACACATTTTTCACTGAACCTATGTAATGCAGTTATGTTACCTCTGTAAGAAACATGACATTTGAAACTGTGATTATTCAAGAGTGGAACAGCAATTTTGATACTTTGGTACTCACCTGAGATGTATGTGGTGCCTCCATAGGGTATGTGAACAAGAAAAGAAATGACACTATCCCATCTTACCCATCAACAACAAGTACCATCAGTGATGTTTCTTTTATCATCCTATTTTCTACTGTCATCTCTTGGCAAAAAGCGAATGATAACAGCATTCCTACTTTCTCCAATGCACTTCTTGGCTCTGTTACTAGTGATATGGCATATAAATTAGTTTGGCTCTACTTCCGATCATGTAGATGTAAACAAGCTGAACAAGTAACAGAAAAAGATAAAAGATAAATGACAGTAAAAATAAAATCCATTATTTGAATTTATGTTGTAATACCATACAATGTAGCAAATTTCTTTCATGCCAAGATTTACATAATATGTGACAGAACAATAAAACATATGATGCTACTACATAATCATAAATCAGATCTACTACAAAGTCATTGTTAATCACTATTGTGTGAAAACCAGGTACTCCTACATAACTGAGTCAAGCTAAGAAGTGGAGGTGAAGTGTCTTCCTAAGGACAAGTATACAAATGCAAACCATCCAACATGAAATTTGAACCCACAATCCTTAGACTTAACAATCTGAAGTTTGTGAGAGCTACTCACAAGCTGCATAACCACATTGCGTCCAACCATGATATGGTTAACTGTTTTATACTCTTTTATATTCCTAGGTGGCTGAGTTACTCAGAGAACTGAGGTCTGAAATGGATCAGCTCCTGTCTGACAAAATCTCCCAGCCTGACATGGATCTCCTCACTTGCCCCAGGGGTAGCAAGATAATCAACTGCATTGTCAGTCTGATTTCCAGCCAGTAGAATGAATGATGCTGTGTTATATTTCATGCCTTTTTTTT
>JAWQUT010000283.1:253012-264348 GCA_033807755.1 Ellobium chinense
CCCCACGAGTCGAACAAAGAAACCTTCAAACTGAATACGACTCACAAACCACGTACTCACCCTGCCTCAGACATCGAAATCGAACCGTCAAAATGTTATTACATTTTCCATGACCAGTGACCCTATGCATAAGTCATACGTTAATTAACGTATTGTGTTAGCCACGGTGAACATTACATATATATGCTTTGGGAGTATCCCGTGGTTACCGCAGTGCGTTAACTAACGTAAGGATTATGCATACGGCCACAGATTTAATCCGAGCAACATCAGGGCGTATTCTTTACAGCATTTGCGGAAAGTTTTAATCGTCACTCAATCAATCACCAGCAGACTCATTTCCTCATCTAGTGTCCGCGCTCCTTTCTCGTCATTGTTAACAAGTGCGCATGTCTGTAATTTTTTTTTTTTTGGGATAGGCTCTCACGTGGCGCGTGCAAGGGCCGGTATTTTATTTCATTTCTTTTTAATCTGTGGTTGCCCCCGTTGCAATTTTGCAGGCAGGTTAAAAAAAAATGTTCTCGCGTATAAAAATATCGAGATGTGAATGGAGTGGAAATGATAGGAAAAGATGAATGAGAATAATATTCAAAATCATAATCAACATCGCCTGTCAAGAAATCGCCGGGAAATTGTGATTGCCCGCCGCCTTAAAAAACAACGACAGCAACAAAAATGTATGACGTTGAACTGGTCAACTGGAATAAGCCTACATGGCGAAAACAGAAACATGCTCGTATTTCAGTGTTAATAACATTTTTTTTTCGACACAGGACCCAAAAAGTCCCAGGGAAGGAGATTCATATTTCCTAAATAAAGCTACAAAATGCTTTCCGCGTGGCTAAACTAGACCAGCCAGGACCTGGACACGGCGTAAATAGGCCAGCATTTATTTCGTTTATTTACTTTGCGGTTGTGTTTTTCAGTTAGACTACAACTCTCTGAGAGAATATTGTTCGAGAGGAGAACACTCTGAACTTCTATGCATACACAGTCATCTGGGCATCGCAAGCCATAAATCCAGTAATCATAACTTCCGCATTCTTGAATGGACGGTGAAGGGACGAGGGTATGTATGTTGGAGGGGGAATGAGGAGAACGACGTGGTAGTTACCTTACGAACCTGCGCAGAAAATCTGAGATAAGGTCGTTGCACTCCATGACTCCTTCGTGCCAGATAGGCGTTACGGATGTTGATCACGACAAGGTCAAAGCAAGGTCACGGTCGCAGTACCTTTCATCTTCCAGCAAAGAATCCGATTACAGCTGTACATCCGATTGTCTTAACCACTAGTGTTGTCTGAAAATCAATTGTCGTGCATGCGCGTCAAGTCCATAGGCTTCAGACGTTACAAGGGCAATGAATAAATAGATTTACTCAGTCACTGTTGCCTGAGGAGAGGTTTCCATATTATTTTTTTCATTCTAAATTGAAGTACATCTGATTTTCGAACTTTAGGAAAGTAATCTGGAGATCTGTTTTCAAGAGAAAGCAAACTGCAAGCTTTAAATTATCTTTCCTAGGGAATTGAGGAGTACAATAGAACCTATGTATATCAAACATGGCCCTGGTGCATGTATAAAATGTGCTTATTATTGAGGTTTACGTAATACCGAGATCCAACTGAATAATGAAATGATACAGTAAAATAATTAATGCTTGGATGTGAACAGCTTACACAATAGAGAGGAATGCGTATTATCTAATTACTTATTATCGAGATTCTACTGTATCCAAGACATTATGGTAATCACACTCGTCCTTTGGACTTGACATTGAAGGTCTTTAGTTCAAGCGTGGCATATTTTCTCCGCGAATTTTTGCAGCATTTTCACGAAAAGATATGGTATCTAGAGCAGTCTACACGAATGAAACGACTGTAATAAGTTCTAGATCTAGATCTAACAAAAAAAAGGATCCCATGTACATGTTGTGCACGTGAATTATCCCATGGAAGCATCCATAATCAGTTATTTGTTTCTTCAGTTCCTCCTGCCATGTTGGAGTCAAATAATCGGATACCAGCCGAAAATCCTGTGATACTAATTATTGGTAGTATTGGAAATGGTCTAGCGCTATTCACGCTACTGTCCATGCCAACTTCAAAAGTAAATTCCCGTCAGCCTGACGTGACTCTTGCGTGATCTACAGAAATAGAATCCATATCTACCCTGTTCTTTTCTAGCCTCTGCCTGAATAGTATTTTTCAAGCTGACAGGTGGTGCATTGCAGTCGTATAATTAATTTCACAGATGAGATCATATGTAAATTTTTTTTTTATCACTTTGTTCAGAATTCAAACTTTTCAGAGCTATTAAAATACATTCACGAATCAAAAACGTGTATGCAATTTATTTTTTTCAAATTTGTTTTGAAGAATTAGGTCTTTTCATGTTGATATTAAATGAATAGCGTAATGTGGCAGTCGACGTCATGTAGGCAAGCCTACAATACGCGAATCAGCGCAAAAGTTCACGCTTCCAACAAAGATTATAGGTTACAGACCTGTAATTCTACTTTCACTATTGGGTCCTACGACTTAGGGGGTATATTTGACCTCCCTCTTTCCTTCTTTTGGCATGCCCTGCTTCTAGTAATAAGGGCTTCAGGGGGGAAATTTTGATGTGATGGCAAACAGTGTCCATTTTAGTTTATTTTGCCAGGCACTATTTAGCCCTCCGCTGGGACTGTCAGGTCAAGGGTGTGCTCAGGCGGAAGAGGAGGTGTTCGGCCTTGACCAGTGAAAAAGGTAGGGTGTGTTTACAAATAGCAACCAAGCTCAAAATTTCAATGGGCTTGCTGGGGTTAGGTCAGTCTTAAAAGTTGGGCCACATAATGAGCTTCAATCTGATATATGTCTGGATGAAAGCTAAAACTTTGGGTTCAGAGGGTAGCTTCAAAGGCTAATATAGCCCAAATAGGAAAAAAGGGCCCAGCAACATTACAGGTCTGTAACCTAAAATGTGACAAGACTGGGCACTCCAGGCAATCATTCTACTAAAAAAAGTGTCTTTGCTACTATTGCATTAATAAATGAAGGCGCAGTGGCGTACAGTACAGCACTGATCTGCTTCACGATCGAAACGAAACATGCATGGATAACAACAACAAAATACGATAACGATAACAACAACCAAAACAACGATAAAGGCTCCGAAATCATAATAGGCGATGATATTGATCTGTTTTTAGACACTTTATGAGGCACTCCCAATGACTATTTCACTACCTAACGCTACGCCCCTGTCTGAAGGTGTGCGATTTTGGTTTTCTTCTTTTCTTTATACAGTATTTTATTGCCAAACCTCTGTAACCGTATGCATAATCCTTGCGTTAATTAACGTACTGCGTTAACTACAGTGGACACTACTAATGTTTAGGGAATCTCCTGTGGTTACCGTAGTGCGTTAACTAACGTAAGAATTATGCATGCGGCCACTGGTGTGTGGAATACCCTACGGCATCAATCGTCAATACGGACGATTTTATCTGAAAGTCGATGTGGACGGCTTAGTTTCCCAATTTTTCATTAGGTCAGGGTCAGCGGAACCGGTCTGCAGTTTCACGATAGTGCAGTTTTGTCAACGGCAAAATAGAAGTACTTTGAACACCAAAAAAATCTGGTGATTCTGATCGTCTGGGCCATTCCACTTCTAAATAGCGTCACGCAGACACATAAGGTAGAACTATATACTTGGATAAAAGTTGAAGACCTAACACAGAATACCTATCTACTGTCTGGTCTGAAAGTAACTGTAGCGTGACATTGTAACACGGTTGTTTTTACTAGAAGTAACAAAATCATTAGTTATCATCATTCAGGACGACGTCAGCACTAACAGCGCGGCACCCGAAAAGATGGAGAAAATCACCACCGTCACCTCCTTTATCACCACCACCACCACCACGACCACCACCATCATCATCATCATCATCATTTGAAACAAGAAATTAAATAAATAAAATAATAATTCCGTTCATAGCAGCGAGAAAAAGAATTAATAAATTGCACGTTAATACTTATAATTCTCTGATCACAATGAAAATATTAATTTTGGGATCAAAGTTGGGCCCTCCCTCAAGTAAGGAAATAATTGAATAAATTATCATCATCATCATCAACATCAACATCATCAACATCATCAACATCATCATTGTCGTAGTCTTCGTCGTCATCATCATTTGAAGAGGGCAAGAAGTTAGGCTTCTCAGGTATCACTGGGAATTTTAATATAAACAAAATCATCATCATCATCATCATCATCATTATCATCATAATCATCATCACTATCATCATTATTTGCAAAACATTTATCCGCAATGGATATAAATAAGTAAAGAAAGAAAACTATAACGATTTAACAAATTTAATACACAAATTTTCGGACTGGCGTCCTTCTTCAGGTGTAGAAAATCAATGAACTTTCATCATCAACATCATCATCATCATCATCATCCTCATCATCACCATCATCATCATCATCATCATCAGTAGCAGCAGCAGTGCTGAAACGATCTACAAACTGTTAATGAGAAAAAGGAGCAGGAGGAGGGAAAACATATCAGGTAAACTGAAATACATCGACAGGGTAAGAAATACTCCAACGTCGACTTCATGCTCACCCCCAATATCAGCAATAACATCAGTAAAAAAAACACCACAATCGCTTGAAACAACGACAACAATACTATCATCACCATCATCACCACTACCATTACCACCACCACCACCACCACCACATTAACAACAACAACAACAACAACAACAACAACAACAACAACAACGACAACAACAGCGACCACAGAATCAGAGCAGGACAGTAATAAACGTCTGTGTCAGATTAATAATTATAAAAAGCAAACAAATGGGTAGGTCATCACAGTCACAATATCGTATCCAATTTCGCTTTACCTTGGCGTGTTTGTGTCGCGAAAGTGCGGCGAAGTTATACCACGAATTTTATGGCACCTAGGAATAGGCAAGGAACTGAATATGAATTCTATTAATCCGCTAATATATATAGCCTGTCTCTTATACACATCNCCCCACCCCCTTTTTAGGGCCCTGCCAGCCAATGCCAGGGTGTAGAAATATGTAAAAAGACCTGTGATCCAGATAAAGCATCCAGTTTTTAAGTTTCAGGTACAATCTGAGCCTTTTAAAATGGCATCAAACTGTGCAAAGTGTGTTAGGCTTATATATTAGCATGCGGTCAAAACCAGCCTAATGAAAAAGTGGGGACTAACTCAGAGGGCGAAGTGACCATTTTTGAAAGAAATCAAAATTAATTTGTGAAAAATTTTGGGCGTTTGCGTTACCCTTCCGCCCCCCCCCCCCNCCCCCCCCCCTTCCACCCTTCCACATACACTACCCGTTTTCTTCACATTAAAGATAGGGCAATGGAAGTATTATACCTTAACCTCCATGGGAAAAAAATCAGAAATCAAAGAAGAATTTGTAGAATAACACACTTCATTTTTGGGCTGAAAGCAGCAAAATGGAAATGGAACCAGTAACGTCAAAAGGGGCTTTGCAATTGAAAGGGCAATAATTAGTTCGACAGGTTGTGTTATACAAAATGGGAAAAGTGTTGGAAAAACAAATCAGAAATCAAAGAAGAATTTGTAGAATAAAACACTTCATTTATAGGGCCGAAAGAAGCAAAATAAATAAAAAAGGAACCAGTAACGTCAAAGGGGGCCTTGGAAGTGAAAGGGTAATTAGCTTGACAGGTTGTGGTATACAAAATGTTTATCACCACTAAACACTCACATCCAATCATCGTCAGCAATGTCGCTGGACTAATTAGCTGTGTTTACAATTACCCTCGGAACAAGTACGTTAATTAAATTAACCGACTCTCTGTCGTGTAAACAAACATGCTTCAATGAAATAAGCTGTTTGCATTATCATAGGCGTGTATCTTTCAGCAATTGGGAAGGGGGCGGGAAGGGGGATAGAAGAGGTGATGCGAAGCTTACATTAACTTGACAGATATCTGAAATGGTTGGCATGTCAGGATATAGAAATCGTTTTTTTTTCAAGTTCGGATCCCATACGGATCCGTATGACAGTCGTAGGTAAGCGCACGGCATTCCCTGGGAACAAGCTCATATGGAAGGTTACAAACAACTACATGAAAATCACATCTGATTCTGATTTGTAACATGCAACATGATCTAAGCACCAGGAAATGCCATGTCACATACCTCCCTCTACCATAACGGTCCGCAAAAGACCCAGACATAAAAAAAATGGCAGCTCCATGCTACATTTGTTTTTCATTTTCATTAGGTTGATTTTTGTCACTGTTATATTTTGGTAATATCTATGCCTGCAATACATATCATCTGATTATCATGTGTTACTGAAAGCCATTCTCCCCTCCTAGACCATCCACCAAAGTCCGGGGTGGAGTTTTTTTTTGGGGGGGGGGAGGGGGAGGGAGATAAAGTATAGCTTCATAAAGTATCGTCCGTTGTCAAAGTAAATGGAAATCTCTCTCATGTGTTGTATTTTGTATCTATTTGCCCATATGTTGCATACTGCAACCTGGGTTCAGAATGAAATAAATGAAATGGAAATGAAAATGAAAATGAAATGTATGCGTGTGCTTTCCCGTTCATAACTCTGTCTCAAACACATCGTCCGTGTTGACGTATAAGGTCGTATGCGACAAAAGTGAAGTTCGGAGAAAAATGAGAAAAACTGAAATTTCAGGGGGTGACCGTTTTCTGAATGTTCTAGTTACGAAACAACTGATGTAAGAACACTGAAACTTTGCATGTGACTTGTTGAGATGCTAATTTATGCACATGAAAAAAATTGGGGTGGAATGTTCATTTTTTGATAGAATAAATTACGTCCACATTTCTTACAACGTTTTTCATCTTACGATATATCCTATTGCGTTGAGTTTTCCGGGTCGTATGATACGATACGACAGTCTTGACTTTAACTTCTTTCTTGGGTTTCTGTGTGTATACCGTCTTCCTGGGTCGTATTAGGTTAGAATTTCTATTTAAAAGCATTCCTCTTTCTTTCTTTCTTTCTTTCTTTCTTTCTTTCTTTCTTTCTTTCTTTCTTTCTTTCTTTCTTTCTTTCTTTGTCTCTGTCTCTGTGTGTCTCTCTCTCTTTCCCTGTATGTCTCTCCTTCTCTTTTCTATTTTTTTTTCGCCGTTGTCACTCAAATTATCTTTAACATTGATATCATTGCCTTTAGCATCACCACTGCCTTCTCTTCAAATTCCACCACCTCTTCAGAAACATGACATAAATTAATCTAGTAAAGTACGAATTTCAAGACCTTGTTGATTCTTTAACAAAGGTTATTAATCAGACTCAAATACTTTATCAACTGCCTGAGTTTAAACATGATCAATCATAGGAAATGTAATCATTAAACATAGGTTTAACCGGTTTTTGTTATGAGAACTTAAATTTGTGAATGGATAATTAGAAAATCAATCTTATTAGATGTACAGCATGACTACTTTCATGCACTGACCAAATGAAACTTTGAAAAAAGACCTTCAAAAATGATTTTAGAGAGAACGAAGAGAAAGCAAGAAGGAGGTGAATTAGGAAGAGAAGCAAGACACCGAAAGATTAGGAAACAAGGAAGACTCAAGCGACAAGAAAAACAGCTATGAAGATGACGATGATCAGAGTGTTGCAGTGTTGAAAAGACCGCAATATATTAATGCCAAACGCTTGAAATATTTGATAAAGTTCATTCATCAAGAACTAAAATGGTTTCTTTCTTTACCTGTTTGGCAGAACTACACTTATGAGGTATGTATTATTAATGACCAAGATCCTGATGACATAATTATTATTAGTGATAATAATGATCAGGAAAGTGATGAAGAAGAGGAGGGCTTTGAAAATATGTGAGAGTTATCATGATAACATGAAGACTTACGACAATGCAACTTTGCTATATCGTTTCAGTGAATTTAGAACCATGTTAATGTCAAATATTGCAATATATGACTTCTATATCCTTGGTAATATAGTTATCTGATGCAAATGCGGCTCTTGCAACACACCGTTCCAGTTTATTAACAACTGTGAACGACAGCAACTCGTCTTCATCATCCACGAGGGCGCTGTTGGGAAGACTTGAGTAAAACTGATGGTATGCTGGAGGTATGGCGAGAGATTTGCACAAAAAGATTAATCCATCATACTTCTTCCTTGAAATTGGGAGAGCACTCTTGTACAACTTTTCAGGATTACTGGTCATCATGGGTTTGTTACCCCGTTTACCCTTCAGTAAATCCAGAATACGCCATGCATCCCAATGGTTATAACAAAAATGCATCTTAAAAGGATCAGTCTTCTCCAAGGCAATTTGTCTCAGTTCTTTCTATCGAATACGTTCTCTTTGGGTGTCTATTTGAGTGTTTTTCAAGGCAAATCCAGAGGAAGTAAAGGATAAGAAGTCGTCTTTGGTCATCTCTGTCACCAAAAAAGGATTCCGATTCTTTGCAGCTGTTCGAGCAATGGCGACATACTGTAGAGGGGTGTAAATCTCCACATGCTTACAAGCTGTTGCAGTTGTGCTGTGAACGCAGTCATTTTCATTATCCGTGTGACCTTTCTCAGGATAAAGTTATGCTATTTTCTGAATCTGGGTTGCATGCAGTACATGTACAAGCATAGATAGGATGATTTTGTTTTTATTTTGTGATGGACAATTGTCAGCATAGATAGCAATCATCTCTGAACCTCCTTCACTCAAGCTTTTCAATAATTTGAATACGCAGCTACTTATTTCTGCAGCGCCGCGTTTTGCAATAGTTTCGTCCCACATGAAGCAATTTGCTGCGGAATTTCCCAAATTGTAGGATGTTAAATTGAATACATGGAGTTTACTTTTGTAAAAGAATAAACTGTTCGGTCCAACTGGACATTCCATTACTTTTTGTAGATCAAAACAGATTGCCGCAAACTTTTTGTTGCGTTTCGCCATTTCCTTATGTTCGGATTTCAGAGATCTCACTTCTTCTTTATTTCTCATATGTCTTTCCATTATTTCCTGGAGTGCCATTTTTTCGTGATCGGTACAGATTTTGTACTTTTCACAGAATACACAAAGGTCTTTCTTTGGCCGTTGAAATGCTAATAAGTATAAGTAATACGACATTCTTGTTCTCAATATTTGTCATGAAATCATTAATTTGTTGAGTCCAAAACTGTCGTATACTTATTACGACCTTTTTGTCGGCACAAAAGACCTCAATTATTCATAAAGATTTTATACGACTATGATATTTTTACGTCGTATGTGAATTCTGATAGCACCATCAGATGCAGCTTGAAATTCTGAGCAAAATGATACCCATATCTCCATATGACCTAATTTGTTGAATACGACCTTATACGTCAACACGGACGACATGCATTCAACACTGCACTGGCTTTTCCGTCTCCTATTATTTCAGAGATGTACTGTTTCAGGGGCAGTTGGTTATACAGGTGGTTCCATGCCTACCGGCAGTGTTGTGTTCTATGCTGTCGCCCGAAGAATTCATCTTCATGATGAACACATTTTTCATCACATGCGGGGGGGTGGNGGGGGGGGGGGGGAGACATGAGTTTCCGGTATGAAATTCAGGGCTGCGTTTGTTTGGTCTTTGCAAGAGCAAGCCACATCTCCCCCTTAGAAAAGTTTACTGGCTAGCCAAGATAATTGCGGCCAAAGCGGAGGAGACTGAAAATAATGTACTGACTTGCGAGTGGTGTTTGCTATACAGTACTTACATCTTTGCCTCATTCATTAGCTTACATACCACCTTTGATTCTTGCCACATTCTCCTCTGACACAAAGCCGTTGATAAGACGTTCCACTAACAAATTTGAAATCGTCGACTGCTGCCACCATGCTGCTTAACTTTCTCTTCTGGTGATCCAAAAGACGTCACATTTCTAACAAACCTTTAGTAAGCATGCACCCTTATTTACTACGACTGCCGGGCACCATGCAAACACGTACCCCTGCCATCTCCTTTGCTAAAAAAAAGGGGTGTGGCTTGTCCTTTCGTGAAAGTGCAGGACCAAACAAATGCATTGAGAATACACACCTTGTTTTGACCGATAGCGTAACACGGAAGGCGAAACGACCAATTTTCTGATTCTGACATTACTTAACTAGTTATGAAGGTATGTGAGCATGAGTCAGTATATATTTATCTTTGATATTAGTTATATTCACTTTTATGGTTATTTGTTGTTTATAGGTGGACTATGATCGCAAAATTGTTATACAAACATCCATTTGTAAATAAAAAACGACCTCACTTGAGAGCAAACATAAAAGCTGGATTCCATCCTATTCCTTCATATATATATCTCTCTCTATATATATATCTATTCTCTCTCTCTCTCTCTCTCTCTCTCTCTCTCTATCTATCTATCTATCTATCTATCTATCTATCTATCTATCTATCTATACTGTATATATATTTATATTCTGCGTGAACCGCAGCTGTTGTCTGAATTTTCAGTAAACAAACGTGTTAAACTGGTTAGTTAATTATAATCTCATCTGTGTTGTAGTTGTAGATAATCATTTTTCATGACCAACACCTCTTCCCCCTCAAAGATAAAAATTCAAATATAACACAGGACATCATCATCGTCATCATCATCATCATCATCGTCATCGTCATCATTATCATTTCTCATTATAATGATCATCTCTTTCTTATTCCTTCCCTCCTTTCTTGCAATATTTTCTTGTATTTTTAATGGATTCCCACCAGTTCTTCTGTGCACAAATCATAATCCATCCGTGGCCACCTCCCGTCCCTTTTCTCTTCCCATTTATATTTATTTACTCATTCAGCCAGTCGCAAACATTGAAATTATGAAGGCTGGATAAGTATTATCAGGTTGAATGATACAGCAATTCTAAATTCTCTCATTCTCGATTATTTCACACCATTATTCTGGGATACAGACCATGGTATGTTTGTTAGTGAGAGTACACTCAGGATGGCAGTCTCTTCAGAAACTCTGCTGGGACCACAGCAAGAGGTTAGGGGCTTATGGCACTACCAAGCAAGCAAGCAAACAAGCAAGCAAGCAAGCAAGCAAGCAACAAACAAACAAACAAACAAGCAAGCAAGCAAGTAAGCAAGCAAGCAAACAAACAAACAAACAAACATACAAACAAACAAACAAACAATCAAACAAACAAACAAACAAGCAGACATTTCTACAAATAAAAATTCAAAGCTATGATGACAAAACAAACAAACTGTCAGCTGAGTAATCATAACATGTATTGATATTATAATCTGGCATATCTGTTTTTTTTTTTTTTTT
>JAWQUT010000283.1:273866-284453 GCA_033807755.1 Ellobium chinense
TTATTTAGTTCAAATTACAATAATTTCCAGAGTTAAAATGGAAACTGGGAAATAATTCTAAGCACATTAAATTAAAAATGTTATCGGTCAGTGTTGCAATTTTCATTGATCAAAGTGCAATTCTTTTTGTCATATCACAGTCAAAAAAAAAACCAACAACATCACAAAATGACGTGCTGAGACCAGTGTGTTACATGAACACTTACCATGACAGTTGAAGACCCATAACATGTAGATCTAAATGTTTGAAATTTGCAACATTCATAAATAATATCCATCTGTTAGTGTGTGCCATATTTCAAATGTATAAAACTTGAATTGTTGAAGTCTAAACTTTGAAATGAATTAAACTTTTTTGTTTGGCCCACCAAATAAATCTACAAGTACAAGCCTTGCCTTTCTTTCCCATTGTTTGATTACGTAACAGGAAGATCTCTCTTGTCTTTCTAACATGTGGTTCGTTTCCACGCACGTCTCATGGTAATTTTGTTGTCTGGCGCGGGATGCGATTACTTGTTTCGATAACTGATTTCCTCGCTATCGTTTTTCGACTAACAATGAGTTGGCGTTTGTGATTTTACCGGTAACGCTATTATTAGGCTAGACTTTGAGAGAGAGGAAAATAAAACGTGTGAAAGCAGTTGCGCGCTTGTATGAAATGTCAATAAAATTATTTTTTAATGGCGACAGGAAGCGTGAGCAGGCATTCTGGACTGAGATACAAAAGAGGTTCTTGTTTTTTTCCCCCCTTATCTTCCACTGCACCCTTTGAATGACTCTCAGATATCCTTGTTTCTCACGCCCTGGATTTCCCAGTTCACCATTCTCCTTCTTCTTTGATTGGTTTCATTCCAATTTCTTCAGCAATTTTTTAATTTTAAACAAAAATAGCAGTTAAAAAAAACACCTCTGTTCATTTGGGCAGGCATGGGTCGGAGGCCTATCCCATGTCTGTCCTTACATTAACAATAAAAAACCTCGCGCCTGGATATGGACATATTATTATATTATACATGAGGTTTCACCATCCTTCCAGTCATGATACTGAGGAATATTCAGCTGTTCATGTTAAATTTATTGTATAATATAAATAAACGATTTCATCATACAAATTCAAGCACTGTTTTTAAATCATTATCCTGGCCATTAAAAAAAAACAACAAAAAACAAACAAACTTTTAGGCACACATTTCGAACCGCACTGTAATGGCAAGCCATTAGTGGGTGAGCATTACTGTCACCACTGGAAACGCGTAGACTATTAGTCCTTGTTTGATTTGAGCGAATACCCATTATTTTAGAATATTGATACAGTTTTTCGAAGCCACTTCTATTAGTCTGTGAAGGTCAAAAAATTGCTTGCGGTTTCCATAAGTATAGCAGCCATAAACATGACACAAATTAATTGCACTGCATAGGCAATTTTCAAACAGGGCCATTTTTTTTTTTTGCTTGCTACAACTCAATACATCCTTCAATGTCACAGACGAAGTAAGCCACAGAGTTATCGGTTTAAAACTGGCAATATTATCTGGCATTGTCTAATACCATTTTTGTCATTTTCTTGAAAAATCTATGCTAAGGAGTTAGGCGAACTGCCTATAACTGTGACAATTTGTTTTAAAACAGTTGCATAAGAAGTTATGTATTTTTTGAGGTTTAATTTTGTGATGAACAAAATGGTTTCATTTCTAACAGGGGCATTCCTTTGAACAGCTCTTCCCATCTCATCTCTCTCCCTCCTACTGCTCGGTTTATGGTGTGGTTATGTATTATTTGTCTCTGTCTCTGCCTATGTCTGCAAACTGCATGATAAATTCTTATTGGGGCAGGAGTTTTTTGTCTGGACAGTTACACTACCCCAGTGGAGATATTTTGGCTGGAGAGCCAGACCGGTAGATTTTCGTATGTAAGAAAGTCCAGCAATATGCTTCTCACCACCTAAAAAAAAAAATAAAAGTTATAAAAACTGGTTCAGAACTCTCAAGGTTGAGTCTTTCCTCAGATTCTGAGTCAGCGTTGTAATCCACTATTATTATTATTAGGCGATAGGGCAGATTGCCGGCATGAGCGATTTTAAGTAGACTACATAAACTTGGAATGAAAACTTCGGCAGTCAGATAGGCAATTTACTTCGGAATTATGATTATCTCGTTTAAAAATACAATCCAATCACTACACATTCTGTCCTATTATTATGTGATAACATACAGAAAACAAAGGTTCTGATGAAGGAGTACTATTAAGTCCAATCGCGTCTACTATGATTCACAGAATGATTTTCGCCTGAATGAGCGATTTTAAATACATAATCTTGGGATGAAAAACTCGGCAGTCGGAAGGGGGAGATAATTCGGAAAAATGGTTGTCTCAGTTATAAAATACAATCCAGTAATATAATCACTCCGTTAAAATTAGGTGTTAACATAAACCCATATAGAAAACAGAAGTTTTGACGAAGGAATGCTGAAAAGTCCATTCGCGTCTACTGTGACTCACAGAATGATTTTGGCCTGTATGAGCGATTTTAGATATAAAGACGAAAAATCTGGCAGTTGGATGGGGGAGATAAGTCGGAAAAATAGTTGTCTCGGTTAAAAAATACAATCCAGTAATATACTCACTCCGTTAAAATTATTTGATAACATAAACCCATATGGAAAATAGAGGCTCCAACGAAGGAATGCTGAAAAGTCCAATCGCGTGTGCGGTGACCCACAGGATGATTTTCGCCTTTACGGCATGAAAGTAACTTTGTTAATTTACTGGTCTGATGGAGCAGATAATAAACTGTTGTCTGCCTCCAAAAAACCTTGTACCTTTATTGAAGGACGGATTAACATGGTATGAGACCCTGGAACAAGAACGCCCGCGGATCTCCTTATGTTGTTGACACAGTGATACGAGGCCCGTGGGTCACTGGGAGGCGCCGAGACTCTTTGGGCCCTTTGGCAAGCGCTGGACCCTGGGGAAATGGCTCTTTCTGCCCTCTGGTCAATCCATCCCTGCCTTCAGTGTTATCTAGCTGTAAGCTTTCGCCAGCAGGGGGGAGCTGTCTATGATGATGATCCCTTTCCAGGGAAAGAAAATGTGTAGCACATTGATAAATATGTCTGCAAACTATCATGCTTTGTATGTCTATCTTTGCGTAAACTGTTGCAAATGTTGGCTTAATCTGGTGTTCTAGACTGTACAGAAAACTCGATACACCATTTCAGTTTCTTTGAAATGAATATTATGTATCATTTTTAGAAATGTAAATAACCTTAAATCTTAATGAAGCTGCTTTAAATAGCTAATCATGACAGTGGTGAAACTTGTTCAGCTTTAAATCTTGAAATTTGAGAAAGGTCGTTAACGTGGTTGTGATTAAAAGTGGCTTGTTGGTTAACAACACCAGAGACATCGTGTCGAAATCAGAGATCGAGGACAGCCGAATTTGCAGAGAAAATTACACTGGATTAAGAGAGACGTCCTGGTCATATTTTTTTTTTTTGCATACTTATTTACTCAGAGGATCCTATAGACTGACCGTCATAGCCGGATAGCGTTCACAGACAAGTTGTCTAAGAAGCAAATCCGACTGTAAATCAACCGTATTCGATTCCACCCAAACCCTCTCTCCATTTTTCTTTTTAATTCCCCAGTGTGGTCTATAGCATCTGTTCTTGTCGTCTCTATAGCTCCGGCAGAAATGCGATAGCTTCTTATTTTAAGAAATAAAAATAGCAACATTACAAGTCTGTCTCGGTTCACCCGTACTGAGCAATAGGGAAACATTTTTAACTAGGTCCCCTGTTCAATTAGCAAAATCCGGTATGAAGTCTCAGTGCTACGAAAACGGCTAAGTCGGACTTCAAAAAATAAAAAATGCGTCAACATGTTCTCATCAACAGTACAGTTGCAAAGATACAAACTGACTCTTTTGTTTAGCCTCACCATAAATAACTCCGCTGCCTTTGAAAAAGTACATTTAAAATTGATGTACACACAAGAAAAAGTATACACAAAAAGAAATATCCATTCCGTCCAAATCTTGGAGAAGGGCCACAGAGAGGATAGCGACGACATTAAGTTTATCCCATTTTCACCGATCATAGTTAGTGTAGTTACACCTCCGTTCCTTAAACATGAATCTAAAATGGAGCAATCCATCCCCTCTTTGAATCGATTTGAAAGCTCTATAGTGTAGTTTACGGAGACTGCATCTATAGTACTTTAAACTTTGCCAAGGACTACCACTTCTGCACTTCTCTTTACTTGTTAAGTCAACACTTTTTTTTCTGTACTCTTGCTACTTTTGTCTCCCTCATCCTTCACCAGTTCCACTTGCATGACAATTTCATTAACTTTCTGCCATTCTGTACGTTGACTTCCGATATTTCTATCAATACAATGACGAATCGCGACCCTTTACGTTTGATTGAATTAAACGAAAGATGAACTGAATCATTTGAAAGTTCGAAACTGCCGACATGCGTCCTTCTCGTATCCTTGACACAAATTCACATGACTCCGGGATGAGAAAAAAAGGGAGGAGTGTTTCTTTTAGAGGAAAAAAACGTTTGACTAGAGAGACTCCAGCAATGGAGAACGAAAGTTTATGAAAGCCTCTTACCCGTATAAAATGTAATTTTTAGATTTACAGGCAAGGAATCTAAAGTACCCAGAAAACGATAATTATGTTTAGGCGATCACTTGCAAAATGTATTAGTGGTTTAACCCTTTGAACCCTGACTTCCATCCTCTCGAGGAATTTCCTTCTGGTGTGGGCTCTTGAGCAAAGCCAAATATGGACAAAGAAGATGACGTAGTATTTCAGCTTCATCTTTCAACTTCACGAAGTATCTACGTCCTTGTAAGATTAGACCGAAATATCGGTTCAAAGGGATGGAGTGATTAAATCACATTATATGCATCATACCTTGTACATTAAAAAAAATGTTCTTAAAATTCTATGTCGTGTAATAAGAATATGGTTAGCACCATCCAAAAAGTATTGCCAATGACCTGATCATCTTTTCTTTCTTCGTCCCCAATATAATTATAGGCTACATGAGTTCCGATGTTGTACTTTTCTCTGAAAGCAATTTCGTTGTCCCAAGGAACATGTTAATTTTAAAATATGAAACTGAATGGGCATGACTTTAACAATGCAAAATTTAATTAGGTAATAAACTATTTTCATTGAAACTCACGGGATCCCCAGCTTCTCGCACCAGGTTTTTATGAAAACCTATAATTTGTAATCTGAAAGATCCTGGAAGGCTGCTGTGATGAGGTAACAGTGTTAAATAGCGGTGGCCATTTGCAGCGAACCTTGGCGGAAATGTGGTGCTCAATACAATCCTGACGTACACGATGTCTGGGTTGCGCAGACTCATAAATCTTCCCGCCGGGTGGATAGTAATTCAAACGGAGTATTCTGAAGACCGCCGTATAAATAGACAAACATCTCCCGGGCGTTCCGAAGCGTCTGGCTCCTACTACGTAGGACCATAGTGTGCGAAATTGCTATAGTGGTAGAAGGTTAAGAGATTAGGCGACGGGCCGTCCTGACAAGCATAGAGAGGAAGGGAAGAAGAAGAAGAAGAAGAGAGAGAGAGAGAGAGAGAGAGAGAGAGAGAGAGAGAGAGAGAGAGAGAGAGGGGGAGCGGGAGAGAGAGAAAGAGAGAGAGAGGGATGGAGGGAGAGGGGCAGGTAAGCAGACAGACAAGCAGGCAGGCAGAAAAGAAGGTAGATTGAGAGACAAGACGACAGCACTGTTGAGAGATTTTCCATCAGTGACACATGCTCTCTTCCAGCCCCCATTTCTGTCTCCCGGCCCACCTCCAACTCCAAAATAAAATTTGATGTCTGTATTATATCAGCCACCTTTTACTGCTATACACAGTGATTGCTTTCTCACAATCCCGGTTAAAGGCATAAACCCTTGTGAAAGCATAAACCACATGTACTATGCGGTGGTCATGTACTGGTAACTCAGTGTGAGTATTTTTACAGAAAAGAAGCAACACTGATGTGAACATCACACATTCACACCTGAATGATGCAATTTTCTCCTTTATGATATTAGGACAACTGTCTGTTGCGATAGCATTGGTTTGTATGGCACCAGATTTCACCCATGCTTCTTAATTACCTTCATGCATGTGGGCAATTTCTGAATTTTCTGTCTTCACACAGAGTTACTTCATTCTACACCAAAGTGTCTTGTTAGTTCCTCGTACTTAACGTTAAAAGTCCAGAAAAGTTCAAACAGGAATATTTATAAAGGCTTTTGTTAAATATGAGTAAACTCTTGTTTCAAACAACTGGTGCTGTCTCAAAAGGCAGTTGTCCTAAAATCACTAACCTAGACAGAGAAAATCGCACCTCTCAGCACTTTGGTGTGCAATTTTGCATAGAAACTCTACAGCTTTTATGACGGTAAGTTGCGCACCATGTTTTATCTGCATTGCAACCTCTGGGCAAGGGCTGTGTCTCCCGTAGAGCCCTTGTAACACTACGGTCGAACTTGTTCTCAATTTAACACACTACGTTTACCGCGACGATGGAATAAATTCTCATTGCAGTGCCAAACGTGTGAAGCGGCGGTCGAATTTTCAAGGCCAGCGTCAGCTGATTTGCCGATAGACAACATGCCGTAAAACTGGGTCATGCAGGCAGCAGGCAGCTAAACCTGGGCTGCCTTGCGCTACGAAGGTTAAGGATGAGCCTTGATACTCACGTCCATATAATCCACCTTGGCGTTGTACATAACGTGCCTGGCCCCAAGCTCATGCAGCATCTGTCGGACCTTCTCCGGGTCTTGGAAACGGTTCACGCACTTGTCCACTGTCCCCATGACCCTGAGCGCGTGTGACTTGAGCTGCGCGCTGTCTTTCAGGCTCTCTTTGGACTGGCCTTTGAAGGGCATGAACACATTTTGGACTTCTGGGTGAGTTTCGAATAACCTGTGAAATAAATTTTAAAAAAATGGGGAAATGAGGTCAATCAAGATCCATACTTATTATTATATCTTGACATGGTACAGTAATATGACAATATGGGTACGTTTTTGGATGGTGTGCATTGGTTGCGGAGAGACGTTCGTTAGAAAGCCCGAAGTGAGAGCTCCGCAAAATGGCAGCCACCTTGTACGGTACAACGGACTTGTGTCGGATGAGCATAAGAGCAAGAATCAACGGTGATTTGTATGCTAATGATGAGGCAAAGAAATAGGTAAAGCACACACCGATCGCATGTCAGCGCATTAATTTCTAGGTCTTCCGCATCGGTCGCAGCCAACTTGGCTTGCCTAGAGGTTAACACTTCCTTTGCTTAGATAAAACGACCGTCCCTTGCGCAACACTGAGAAAGAAAAAAAAACACCATCCATATTAGGATTTGGATGTGAAGAGAATCAGAATTTCGAGAAAAGTCAAAGGAAATTGGGAAAGTGCGTATTACCCTGCTCAGCAGGCTTCCAGACTTGGGATTAGAAGCAGAAACAGGACTATACGCCTACCGCGCACATAGCCACTGAAAGAACAAGCATAGAACTCTTCGCTGGATCCTTGGTTGGGGGGCTGAGCATGTATGGGCTTGCCGCAAATGTAAGGATGCTAGTTCGCTCCTCAAACAAGTAGGCTATGCTGCCTTCCGTCAGAGGCCCAGAAGTGATTTGCTGGATGAGGGGCGGAGAAAGGGCGGTGAAGGGCATTGCCCTAGCTTCGTTTTTTCCCTCTCGTCTCCCTGCCCTCTCTCCGAATTTATTGTCCAAAGATCGCATTAAAAAGAAAAATGAAAATGTTCCAGGCTTTGGAAGACTCGCAAGTTGAATCTTCTCGGGGGCGGCTTCTCGGCTTGGTCTCCTTATTGATTTATGTACTAACACTAACACCACGGTTGAGTCGCGATGCCTTGTCTTTTCATTTACTTGAAGGCTGACGTCTAGTTTTAGTAGTTAGACTGTGAGAAATCCCATGTCCGTTAAGAAAACAACTGCTCCACACATCATTTCAGTGCGACGATCTCTAACATGCAAATCCAGACCCCCAAAGGGTATTGATGGAAGAAACATGTAGATTTGAGGGTGCACAGAGGGCGTAAGCCCAACGCTTGTTTTGCATGACAAGGACAATGACTTGGGAAACAAAGATGCGTGGAATAGGCTAAATGATCTTTGTAATACAGAACTGGGCTTAAGGCGCTTGCCACATTAGCCATGTACTCTGCTCATCCTCTAACATTGTTTAGCACCGATTGCTGTGGGTTTTGCTTCCCAAGGGAGTGTAGATTGGAGTGAAAGTAGACAGATTGAACCGGTAAGCGTGGACAGAATCAGATTTAGTTAAGCACGACACTGGCTCAATCAGAAGAAACCCAAAACTCCCGTAGAGAGTACAGAAGAATCAGCCCTCAGTGAATCTGAATCATCGCTAGTTCGTTTGCAGTTGTTTTCGGCCACAAATTTAATGATACTTTGAGACCCCGTAATAGCATAAGAATCGACACCTTTTCCGTTTGTCAAACACGTTTTGGATACACCATAATGCTTTAAAATCGCATTTGTTTCCCTGCTTTCCGATGGTATGGTGGAAGTAGGAATTGGAGCAGAATGCTAATAGCTATAGTGTAGACTTTATTGCAATTAGGATTCATATACACAGCATAAAATTAATCTTCAATTAAAAACTCATAACGTCGTCGATGGCTGGTTTCTTACTTAAATTTTCTCCAGAAATTCTTTCGTGGTCAGCAGCCCGATTCTGAAATCCCCCACAAAAGTCTGCGGTTCAGCTTGATGCATTCTGAAGAGAAACCGGAGTGTCTGCACTTGGTCCACTAATCACATAATAATATATACACTGTACTGCCGGATTTATAAAACCGTAATATAAGATGTTCATTACAACGTACAGCATGTCATAAATTCTCTGGGACCCGCCCAATTATCTGTATTTTCCCTCCTACTCGTCTGCAAAATGGATACCCAGCTATAGGCAATGAATACTACTGTCCAAATGATAGTTATTGGCTCTTGTAAAATGACAGTATGTTCCCAAAGTCAGAGTGGAGCTCACTAAGTACTTGCGAGGAGTCCTAGAACGACGTCATTCTAGTTTAGAACACACTTTTTTTTTTCAACACAGTACAATGTAACTCTTTAATTACAAACATAATGGGTAATTTCTGTGATTACAGATTGAAACATAATAGGACCTATACTGTTAGGTCCTTAGAGAAGAAAACGCTTATTTTGAAACACAAGGACACACACTTAGAAAGGTTCGCTGTAAACAAAGTGCTTATCGTCTCAGACGGGAGGGCAGACATCTGGTAACTAGAAACAGTAGACCATTTATACCTTCAAATTTCTTCTTTCACTTCTGATTTGCCCTTCCCTTCAATTGTTCAAATAAGTCTTATCAGGGCCATCTGCGCGACAGATCCAATAACGCTGTTTAAGCGATTATCGGTATCTACATCACTGTTAGCATGAAGGAAAAAACAAAACGTTGATGGTATTTGCCCTCAGTGCGTCTAGAGATCCTACGCCAGGCCCTGTTACAAGCAAAGGACATTAATCTTTCCCAAAGGGAGACAATCTATTACTTGATGAAGCATCAAGAACAAGGCAATTTATCAGCTTAGATGGCTATGAATTTTTATGCAACAAAACCGTCCGTTTAGCTTACGTGCATTGAAGAACATTTGTTCAAAAGTTTACATCGTTTGTGTTGAACTGAACTACGTGTGGACAACATGACAATACTCCAGTACAAAAAGGCTACAGTATAAAGCTCTTTGATGTCTGCTACTGTTATCAAGGCGTTAAACCTCAAATGGGGATCCATGTGGGCTGCTAACAAGGTCACATTCGGTGGGATCCATTTATAACTCGCCCTAAGGAAGCAGAATAGATCTCACAATATGGCCTCGCCACAGCCATCCATATCCGTATGGACTCCATGAGGGATTGGTATTTTTCACTGTCCGCAGTCATCATTCAGGAGTGACTTTGAGATTTCTCTCGTGGGCTGTAATTGTCTTATCCGCCCGCAGGTCAGGCTGGCTGAGAGGTCGACGGACGGTGGCGCTCAAGGCCATGGCCAGAAAATGGCAAAAACTATGGAAGTCGACACAAACGATTTGCAAGAAGATGCTCTTATCAGAGAAATGAAAAAGGGGATGCTCTGACCGATACTTTTACGTCCAAAGGTGGAGAGGGATGGGAATTAGAGTAAGACGATGTTGCCACAGCTCTGCCCTCTCCCTCTCAGTCATTCTCAGTCCCAGCAAGTGAACTACATTGTTTAGCCATTAGTATGTTTGATAGAGGATTTTACTGGTGTGTGCATTGTTGCAAAATTACAGGAAGGGCAAAACGGATCCACAACCAGAACTAACAGGAATAATTAGTAGAACGACTCTTCGCTGGGTCCTGAACAGGGAAAATGAACACGTATGGAACTGTCGGGAGTGTATAGTGATGTTGTTTCCGGAGACAAGTAACAAGTAACAATGTGTGTGCGCGATTGTGTCACTGTGCGTGTGACGAGAAGAGAAGATGAATTGATGGCTAAGACAGTAATTAAGGAC
>JAWQUT010000283.1:336501-351501 GCA_033807755.1 Ellobium chinense
CCCATTCCGCATACCCCACTCCACCCTCTCCCCCCATCCCTCATCCTCCACTCTACCCCCATGCTCCGGCGGAACAATAACTGTAGTTCCCGACATTGAATACTTCCGCTTAGATAAATTTTGACATAATCACTGGCGAAATTTTGTTTACTTTACGGGCCGTGATTACCAACAGTTGTAGGATTGGAATGTTTTGTAAAATATATTTTTCTTTAATTCAGCGGTTCCAAGTTGCAAAAATCGAAGGCGTCATAATGGCCGTCATAATGGTAGTCATAATGACCCATGTATCATTTCGTACTCTCTTGCCAATTTTGAAGCCGTGGTAGTTTGTTCGGAAAAGTGACACCTGTAAGTTCCAAACTATATAATAGATGTCAGGAGAAAGTCAGGACTGGAGATATTTTATTTCAAATCGATCTGATTTTTTTTTTCAGACCTTTTGTTAATTCAATCCACGTTCACGGTTTTCGGACTCGTTCGACCATGACCCATAAAACCGGCGACTCCTCTTCACTACCAGAAAATAAAAAAACCTGAAAAATATTGGGTCGTAAGTTGCGCCGCTCTGTTAATGTGTCAGAATGTCTAAGCGTACCCGTTTTAACTGATCTGTTATGGCAATCCCATTGAAAGATCGATCACTGTTGACGTGTTTTGATGCCAGAGCTTATAGTCACGAGCATTTGTGTGCATTAAAAAGTCTTAAATCCAAACATGTAGTGGTTCCCTCCCTCTCGCCTCACAACCTTATTTACTTCACAAATATATCTGTAGGCGATGGTTAGGATGGAAGAAATGGGGGAGGGAGAAAAAGAGGTTGGAAAATCTAACCTGGTTTGACTACATGGGATTAGCTGGGAGTTTTAAAGCCCCATGATTGTTTCCGAAAGTCTATATCAATTTGCGTATTAGTCTTAAGTATGTCAGTTCACTTTGAATTCGGCTAAATTCTATGGTTAAAGAGGTTCCACACTCCTATAATATATTTTCCCCCTCCCCCCTCCCATATGAACTTGCAATGTATATTCCTTTCAGGTCTTCTGAAGTTTCCCTGCAGTCAAGATTTCAACATCCATTACACAGTTCAAAAAAAGTGAAAAAAAAATCGCTGCTTAAAAACTGGTCACTGCAATTGGAGGCTGACATCGCATGTAGTTTTTCACTCACTGTAACACCATTATCAGCCAATGTAAATGCAGCATGTTTTTGTCCCTTCCCCCTTTAAATGGGACTTTTGAACGGATTTAGTTTTTAAGGGTGAGTGAAGAACATGCCTGCCCGAGTTTTGGTCGTGCAAGATCGATAACCACTTTTGTTAAAATTTTCCCCGACTTTTCCAGCATGTCGGGTAATTCTGATTGTCTCCACAATCTTTTGAATAGCTTCCAGAGTCGGCATTCGTGCTGCATTCCATTCGTGGCATCTCACACGTCACTGAATCTCTGTTGCTTAATTGTTGGGATTAGATCTGTCAGTGTTGGGATTAGCTCTGTCAGTGTCTCTCAGTCGAGGTAGGTCTCATTTGGAAAATTGGCAAGACATCTATTTTAATTATAAACAGGAGTTTGGGGAGAATTTTTTTTCTTCAGCGGTATTCTGAAGCCTTGAGCTTTCAAGTAATACTGAAAACAGTAAGCATAATATACCGCGATAAGAAAACGTGGGTTTGATAGCTTCACATGCATAGTTCTCACTTTTTAATTCTCTTTTCATGGTTTGCGAGACTTGGGGACTCGGATTGTGGAGCTGCAGGCCATGAACCATGAACATGCTGTGCTATGACAACTAGATTTACTACTTTCTTCACTCTATGGCAACTACAGTGAACATAACGCCACAAGATCACCGGATTCACTGACCCTCGTGACAACCTCCTTAGGAACCGTCTTGCAGAGGAAGCCGAGATGGTATCTTCCTACAATCTGGCGAAGGAATTTCCCTACAGAAATGTTGGAAAGGAAGGCGGGACACCTGATCAAGGAGTTATTACAGGACTAAACGAACATTACTGACTACACGAACGTTATTTGATCTACCATAATCAGCAACAGAAACTGGCCTGCGGTTGGCAACTTAGAAACATTTTGTGATCTGGAAGAAGGCATATTTGTCATCGCACTGAAGCTGTTAAATAGTTATGAACAAAAACCATGTCTATCAAACCTTAATTCGTCAGATGCATAAAACACCCCACAAACCTGTGGAAATTTGAATTATTTGAATTATTTACGGTAGTAATGTTTAGCAACTTCTATTTCCTTTAGATATTACTATTCTGTAGAATTTTAAGGGTCACTCAATATCTCACCTACACAAAGGCATTGATCATTAAAATGCTATTCTAGTGTTGCTTTACTAAATGTTACTAAATTCATCCTTCCATCATTTTATTTTACTGAAAACAACTGGTCTTCATAGATTAAAAACTCGGTGGTTGGGGATTGGACTAATACTGACGCTGCATACTTAAAAGGCAAGATGTTTAAAATAAAGGTGACCCCTGAATCTTTGAGTAGTTCAGTTTGAAATATTACTGTAAAATGTTTGTATTTATGTCAACAGTTGCCCACACTTAGATTTGAAAATGTATCGGGGGCCCTGACGATTTAAATTTTAGCTAAGAGATAGATGAAATAGTGGTCTGCATTGATTTTAGAGTAATCATTATTGTACTTGCAACAATTACAAATTATATCTGAATATATTTATATTACTTTATCACCGTTTCATGTTATTCTTGACTTTAAAAAAAATATGTAGTTTTGGGGTAAAATTGAAAAGAGTAAGATCGATGGGAAAATTAACTCAAATTGTAGGGCAGGACTTGGAATCGGTTTATGGTTATGGGTGCACTTACCGGCTGGTTAATGTCGAACTTTTTTGTTAAGCTAAAGTACTCCTAATTGTTCCCCATTGTTCACCAGACTTTGTATGTCTATCCCTGTCCATAAACAGAACGTGACTCATAAACACTAAAGGAAATTGTCTCTTATATCCGGGTACTTTCTTAATAAGCCCTTGAGGCATTTTGTGTAAACTTGTGTTCAGTGGTCATCTGAGTATGGTGTGCTTCTTTTAATGCTTCCACTTCTACACCTTACGGTTATTAGCTTCGGTGGTGCCTATGAAAATCATGTAAAATTCCTGTCTCCGAAACATCCCTTTAACATAATTTCTTCTTGGAATTTTGGGTGCATTTCCATGGACAACACTGCACTGACCGTCAGATGTCAAAGTGCAAGCATATCGCATGATAGAATCACCACTTTGTCGTTTATCTTGTAGTCGAATGATGATAAATGCACAAGTACCTAACTTTCAACTAGAGGCTGCATATAGTTTGGTTAAGTTTATGATTTGCCGTTTAACTGCGTGCATTCTCTTGCCACAGTTGCAACTTAAGATGACAACATAGTTGATAAAATGTCACATTTGAATACAGTTTAGTTCTTTAGTTACACGCTGGATAGCTGCAAGTTTTAGCCTCTGGCATAACACATTCGTTGCAACTTTTCTGTGTGGGACCAGATGACCAATTCTGTATTCAAATGGGACGATTGTCTTGAGACATAAAATTGTTGCCTGATCCGTCAGTAATACACACCAAAATACCAGTCCACACGGACCTCTTAATTTTCACAAACTTGAAATTCTCATGGAATTGGAAAAGTCTTTAGTCATAAAAGCCTCTTTTCCTGATGACTCCATGCCGGCCTGCTTGGAGTAGCTGTTATATTTGGATTGCTTACAGGCGTCATCAGTAATGTAAGTTTATCAATATCAGTTTGTGCATGGAATGTTAATTATTTACAATGTTAATAGCTTTCAAAATGTAGTGAGTGTCTGGGAGAATCATATTTTTAGTTCGTTAATAATAACGGTTACATTGCTTGTATTGAACGTTGATAGAAAGGGTTGCATTTTTCAGCATTACAAATTAAGACGTGAATGGCTCGGTCCAGAATGTGTCCAAACACCCATTAGAAGTTCTTTGTGTTTGCCAGCTAAGGTCTCTCTTGGACAGTGATATTTTTACAATGTCTGATGAACGCGTCAAGAATGTGTGTCCTAGATAACGGGCACTTCTTCTAATTAATACCTATTCAGTCATGACGTTGTCACCAGACCTTGGGGAAAAGATTTACTATCCAGGATTACACCTCAGCTGGTTTAACACTCTACGAGCTCCTCTTTTGCATTTTAGCTTCTCTCCCTCCCCCCCCCTCCACTTTGAAATCTTTATATGTTCATTGGATATGTTGATTGTAATGGTCTCGCTTCCATAATTTCTATATCTCCTGATCTGGTTTGTCAATTGGGGCCCGGTTTCCTTAAGTTCTCATAAATATATCTTTAAAGCATGTGCAGGGAAAGCCATTAAAGAAGTGTAAGCTGCATTCTTTCACGTGGCCGTCCTAAACACCAATGTCTTTACTTAATGCTCTCAGGCGAATACTGGTATGCATTCTCTTAAAGAGTAAAAATCATTCCAACTAAGAATTTTGTTTTTGCTATCTGAAATGTCACCTGAGAAATGTATGGAAATAAACAATAAGTTTACCTGGTTTCCAATCAATAGGGACATTCAAGCTGGGCGGGGGTCTCTAACGAACTGTTATGCCAGATGTATGTATGGGCGTATGACATTGCCTAGAGTAACAATCATATTACACATTACGAACTATATATACATCAAATTCACATCTGATTCTGACTTGTAATGTGCAATATGATCATAACGCCAGGACCTGCCATAATGTGGATGCCTACCTCTGCCATAACTATTCGTAAGAGATCTCAGCTATTAAATAAATGCTTAAATATGCTGCTGCTCGTCGCAGTCTCACGGCAAGATTTGACGGTCATAACGTCACTAGTGATCGTGGAAATTGCGCCAAGTTCCAGCTTCTTTGCAGTCCCTTAATCACTTCATTTCACGGAATTTGGCCAATTTTTAAGATCATTATACCTGTTTTTAATCGTCAAATGTCGATGTGAGCGCACGGCAAACATACAGACATAAGCAACTTAAAAATAGCAATTGTGGAGTCCCAGTCATGTTGTTGCGTACAGGTCTTAAAAGATATCCGTGTGAGCGGAAAATTTAGAGATTTCATACACAATACTTGTCTTTTTAAATAAGACAGTGTACATGCTTATGTACCTCTCATTTTATCTAGTCTACTCCCAATGAAACATCATTGGCTTGTTTCATGAAGTCTCACCCATAAGTTGTTTACTATTTATGTCGTGACTTCATCACACAATGGTCCATTGCTGTTTCAGGGCTGGTGGAAAAAGATGAGGGGTTCTTTTATGCATGCTTGGTGTTCTGTAAAACAAGAAGGTAATTATGCTGCTCACATGTTAGTTTTGTTATGCCCACATTGTTTCAAGATGCTGAAATTCATAAAGCCAAGCCAATGTAACTACATGTATTTGATGGTAAAAAGGCATCTGGATAGTCTCTGCTCAATACTGACTTTATATTATATTTATAATAATGTACATTTTGATTATATTACACTTATTGCCATGTACTATTTGGGTATGTTACATTTATGATAATGCACTGTCCCATTACCTTACATTTATGATAATATACAACTTAATGAAATTCAAAGTTCTCAGCCCATTAAAATAATCCAAAATTTAGCACTTTTGATATTAATTTTATAGACAGCATGTTTCAGGGTCATGAAAGTCATTTCTGTAGGGAGTAAATGTTGAAAAAGCCAAAATATATGTAAATTTTACTCACTTTCTAACTTATATTGGCTGCCTCTAGTGTAGAGGAGTTAACATTCTTGACTTCACAAAGCGTAAATGCGTCGTCTTTTGTCAGTTTTGAGTAAGGAAGGCCTGTTTAGGCCTTGAAGTAGTTGGGAACGTTGAAGCCTTTCTGCTGGAAGCAGTCAAAATGATTGGCTTTTGCGATGGAGCTGAATTTTTCAGCTGCTACACATACACATTTTATGCTACACTTTATTCAATGCATCTCACTTCCAGTGAGCTTGGTGTTCACGAGACTCGCTCAGATTCATCTTCGATGCTATTTGGCATCCACTTTAAGCCACTCTGAGCGATTTTCATAAACATCAAACATCACTGTAGTGAAGCCAAAACCTATTGCAGTTCTTGTTAAAGGTACCGGAAACTGAAGGATTCAGATTTTTAAGTTTCAATTTCATGTAAATCCTGTCATTGAAACAATCTGGTAGTTGTTTTTTTTTGTTTGCTTGCAACTGGTGTCTATGAAAAACTGCCCATATTACACATACTTTTAATATCCTTTCATTTACTCAGCTAATCAATGCAAATGCTTTTCATATGTAAGAACAACAGTGGCTGTCCCTGATATAAAGCTTCATTTCACTTGAATGTTCAATTAGTCTTCCACTACATTTTCGAGATGCTAAGAAAGGCGACGTACTCTCTGTCTTGACTCCTCAAAGCATAACCAGGCTATTCAAAATTTTCAGTAAGGATGGCTTGATTTGGCTTTGTGTGGTTACAAACATATAGTATCTCACCGGTCTGAGCATTTCATATCTACTTGAAAATATGGAGCTTTTAAGTAAACGCAAAAATCGCGACGCCTGTTAGAAATGTACACTCTGTCTTGTCTGACTTTTAAGATTTCATGATCAAAACTGTTGTGCATATTACCTGAATATCACCGTGTACATGTTTATGTACCACTCATTTTTTTTCTACCCCCAGTGAAACACTAGGGCTTGTTTCATGAAGTCTCATCCATAAATTATTCACTATTTTATGTCGTGACTCCATCACACAATGATCCACTGTTTCAGGGCTGGTGAAAAGAGGTGAAGGGTTCATTTATGCAAGTTTGTCGTTCTGTAAAAAAGGCAGGTCATTATGTTGCTCCCATGTTAGTATTGCTATGCTCACTTTATGCTTGTGTTAAGACTTACGCCTATTGATGCTGAAATTCATAAAGGCAAGCCAATGTAAACACATGTATTTGGCGGTAAAGAAGCTACTAGATAGTCTCTATGCATTACTGAGTTTATTATATATGACTATATACTAGTTGATTATATATTTTATGAATATGTGCTATTCGGTTATATTACATTTGTGATACTGTAAACTTATCTGATCATATTACATTTTATGATAATGTTCAATCTGATTATAGTCCCAGCTCTCATAATAATAAAACAATCTAAACTTTAGCTCTTTGTTATTAATTTTATAGACAGCATGTCTCATAATCATGAATATCATATTTGTAAAGAATAAATGTCATGTCTGGTAAAGCTGAAGTGCATTTAAATTACACCTATACGGCCATAGATCTAAATTGTATTGGCTGCCTCGAGTGTAGAGAATTAACATTTTCGACTTCACAAAGCGTAAATGCGCCGTCTTTTGCCAAATTTTTAAGTAAGGATAGCGTGTTTAGGCTTTCAGTAGATGGGAAAGTTGAAGCCTTTCCACTAGGGGGCAGTCAAAGTAACTTAACAGGCTGTCACGATAGAGCTGGATTTTTCAGCTGCTACACATTTTATGCTACATTTTATTCACTTGCAATGAGCTGTGTTCATGAGACTCGTTCAGATTCATCTTTGATGCAATTTGGCATCTTTTTTAGGCCATTCTGAGCGATTTTCATACACACTGCTGCAGTGGTGCCGAAACCTATTGCATTTCGTGTTAATGGTGCCGAAAACTAGTGAAGGATTAACATTTTATGCTTTTATTTTCGTGTAACCTATCTTGTCATGGAAACATCTGGTAGGCCAGTATTTTTCTTTAAATGCTTGCAACTTTTGCCCACGAAAGGGTCTATTATTATTTCAATAGAAACTTGTCAAACTGTATCCTTTCATTTATTCAGCTAATCAATGTATAATTTCCATATATATGTATGTAAGAACAGCTGCTTTCCCTAAACTCGTGCATAAAGCTTTATTTCACTTAAATGTTAGAATTATTTTTCCACTTCCATATTCTTCCGAGATGCTAAAAATGGCGAGGCACTATCTGTCTTTTGACTTCTCAAAGCATAACTGGGCTATTCGTAATATTTTCATTAAGGATGGCTAGGTTTGGCTTTGAGTTGTTACAAACATATGGTATCTCTCCTGTTTAAAACATTTCATATTACTTGAAACTAAAGGTTTTTTTCAAACTGAACCCAAAAGTCATAACTCCTCTTAATAATTGAATGTGCCCACTGTCTCGTCTGTTCACTTTACATATCTTGATCAAAACTTTGTTGGTGTTCATGAAAATCGTGTTAAGTTCTTTGTCGGCATTTTTTATATTTAACATTCTATTTTCAGTCACACAAGAATTTTCGTGATTTCCATAAACACCAGCAATGTTTTGATCATAAAATGTTACCATGAACTTTCGGCAAAATGTGGGATTACTGATTTCTCAAACTTGCTATGCCTGACATGGTGTAAAATTAGTATAGTAAAATAGGTTATGATTTCCTCAGGCTTTGTCATTGATGTAATTGGCGAATCTAACTATACTTAAGCAACTTTGCTCACTGATTTACTGTTGTATTTAATGCATTGTGCCAAGTGTACCCATTATCGTTGAAACGAATGCATTGTACCTAGTATTCTCTGTAGAACCTCTGTAGCCCGTTAAAGGCATCAGTACTTTATACATTTACCATTGGTTTGAATACCTCTGATCCCGAAAATCACCCGAAACTTCATCAGCGTTCCACCTCGGCCCGTTTCAAACAACCTGATAACGTTTAGGTGATTTCCATGAGCAGAGAATACCCATCATGCCTCAGGTGTCATAATTTGGGAAAAATCTTAATGCCATTACAGCTGGATTTCTGTAAAGACTTGCCAAAATGAGACAAATTATCTGTGGACCGAGGGTCAATATAGTACCAAGAATATTAATTTTTCTCTGTAGGGCATAATCTGACGCGATCAACATTCGCGATCAGCATTGCTAATGTCTTACAGAAGAAAACTGTCTTGTCACTTTACTGATACCTAGTTTCACAGGTAATGCGCCGATTTTGGTGAAAGTCACTTGAAATGGCAGTGTCAATCATAATTGTATTGAATATACACATTTTAAGTCCAATATTGGATATTGTTACCGTAATATAAATCATAGAATGTTATACAATCTTCTATGAATATCTATTCTGTTAAAATGTGTCTGAAAATAATCTGATACCTTTGTAAAATAAATGAGATTGGAGTCAGACTGAATCTGAAATGTTTGTTACGTGTTTTTTTGCAAATGGAGAGAGACTGCGTGCAAGACTGCTTTTAAATTTCAAAACACTTAAAAACATCTTTTGCTTTGTATCTAGCATGTAAGATAGCGACTTTTACAATGTTAGGAAACCACACCTAGAATCAGTGTTGTGTTGAAATTCTCTTGTAAACAGCTTCAGAAAAACATTCATTCGCATCTTTAATTAATCCTACCTTCTGTAAATGTTTGGCTGTAGGTAGTGAAAGCTCTTGTCGAATACTAGATGTCAGTGCCTGTAAAGTATAGTGTTAAGTTGCAGCGACACTATGCTCCGCAGGTAGTTGAGAAAATAATAATGGTTTCTGAAAATCGTGGCAAAAATCGCTCTCATCCTCTGGTTAATTCTACCGTTTTCCTGAGATTTGTTAGCTCAGCAGTTACATAGGCTTGATATCTAAGTACATTGTTTTCGAAGAAACTGAAGGCAATTTACTAAAATCGTATCTGTATTCTGCACTTTTATTTGCTGTACCTCATAAATGCAATTTATAACTGTTTTACAGTCTCGCTCTTGCATAAAAGCAATAATCTTTTTATGGAAATTCCATCACTAAAGCCTATTCGGATTGTAGCAGCGGGCGATTAAAAAATGTTTATCACGAAAAGAAATTATGCATGAGCATAGACCAGACTTAACAGTATATATATTTACGGCCTAGCTGCATTTCTCTTTTAGTATTCACTATCTCTATACAGTTACGGCTTATGTCAGAAAATGACGCACTTGTCTCACCGATGGTTTTCATTCTACTTCATTATATAGTAGTCCTACGCTAATATTGCTATTTTGCTATGGCTATTTTCATTATGAATGTGTGTCTCAGCGTGAGTCAGTTTGCGTTTTCCCTCCTTCAGTGATAAGCACATTCTCCTATGTATTCACTTTCCCGTCCAAAATGTTTGATACAAAGGGACACCCGGCCGTCAGACCTTTTCTTTAACCTCATTTCTTAAATCCCGCGCACTGGTTTTCAAACCCTATTTTCCTACCCCAAAATAATTCTACTTCTTTCATACTAAGAGTATTGCTGACCAATCTTACAGTCAACTCCACAGGAAGACGTAAAACAAGAGTCACAGTAAAGCGGAGTGTGCGGTAAAGTGGATTTCTCCGACTTCACAGATTGTTGTTATCACTATGGTAATGACTTCAACTGTGTGCTCGTCATGAGACAGTCTCTGAACAGAGGTTAAGACCAGCATGCCGTGTGCGCACATCTACCGGTGCCAATACAATCTGAGTACCATAGTCAACGCATAACCTCTCAAAGATGTCTCTGTTACCAGATGTACAGTTGCTTTTAGTTGCAAGACTACGATTATACGAAATGAAATTAAGTGGCATTTAAAGTGCTTTATCTGGTAGTTTGTTCATAATGTAATTTTTGTTTTCACGAATACCCCCTGGACAGACCTCACATACCTCCGGTAGGGGTGGGGAGGCACACGGTTTGGAAGTCCCTGGAACGACCACAAACAGTTATAACCGTCCGCGAGGGCAGTCGGTCAGGAATAGACACCGCTCGTGAATATTGGGTCCATAAATGAGATCGCCATTGATTGGAAACGAGTCGACCCCGATAAGATCGATTCATTTGACTCGTCCACATCGCCCACTCTTCCATTCCCTTTTCATTCTTGTGTCCCCATTATTTTTTCGTCACTCTTTCTCTCGCTGTCATTCTTCGTTCCGTTTGGTTCCATCGCGAGTCTTCTTCCTCCAACCTTTTATGTTGCTTTTCCGTACATTTTTTGCTTCGGTGAATAATTCAGTAAGCAAACACAGAATAACATCCTAGGATAGTAACGTTATCTTTGGGCGAATTAAATGATTGAGTGTGAATACGACTGCTACTAAAATTAATGGCCGAAAGATATCACTCTAAAACCTCGACCATACCAGCAACAACTGTGTAAAAGATATGAGATAGATAAGTTGCAAAGTTAATGGAAAGTTAAATCATCACGCTCATTTCACATTTGCCAAAGTCGTTTTTTTTTAGGCTTTTAGAAACTACGCGCCCTGTTGCTCAAACCAAAACAATGAGGCAGATATGGTTTATCTTGTAAAATTGGGATATAGTAACAAGTCAAAGCCTACATTTGTTTTAATAGGGAAAATGAAGATAAATGGAAGATTATAGTAATATAAACAACTCAAATTGTCAAAAAAAAAACAACAAACAAACAACCTAGGCAAATGTGGAATGAGCGTGAGGAAATGAAGGCTAGGAAGTGAACCCAGTTTGTGACGATCACCTCTCATTCTTTATGAGAGTGATCGCCTTATACACGTGGACTCCTTACAAAAGCTGAAACTTTTCTGTCAATATATAAAGAGGATCTTTCTACTCTGTTTCTCAAGTTAAGAACGTTGGTAAACATGAGGTTGATAAATGGCAAAAAGACAATNGAGTGTGAGGAAAAGAAGGCTAAGAAGTGAACAGTCGACCCAATTTGTGACGATCACCTCTATGAGAGTGATCGCCTTATACACGTGGACTCCTTACAAAAGCCGAAACTTTTCTGTCAATATATAAAGAGGATCTTTCTACTCTGTTTCTCAAGTTAAGAACGTTGGTAAACATGAGGCTGATAAATGGCAAAAAGACAATGGACATTTTATTCAAACTACAAGAAAAAAAACACATTTCTAACCTTCAGTAGGTCACAGAATCCTGGAATAACTTGATAGATTACAATTTAGTCACTCTTATGATCGTCTTTAAATATGGACACAGAACAGACTCAAACAGTATGTGAACGGTCTAGCTGTATTTCTTTTTGAGTGTTATTCCTTTTTGTACACTTGAGGCTTATGTCAGAAAATGACGCAATTGGTATCACAACTGGTTTACATAGATTGCCTGATGAAGAAAATTTCGTCTTTTTAAACTTAGCTATATAGTTATTGGTACCATTTTGTTCTGAATTTTAGTTTTGGACCAGTCCTGATGACAGCGCCAAAGTTCGCGTACGATCTCAAACACTTAATTATGTAACAATTCTATAGGGAGTTAGGTTTCACCCTCGTGTCGGTAAAAAGGTGCTATGAGATTGATTTCTCCCTAACTTTACGTTGTGCAATATGACGTTAAATTTATATACTATTATATGTTATATATCTGCTTACGAAGTAGAAAGGGGAAAGAAAAGACCTAAAGTGCAGAATTTGAAAACCGCTGACGAAGTCAGTACTTCGTCACTATCACTGGTGAGTGGTGACACAGCACAACCAAATCTTTGCAACAACGGAAATAACAATGGATGGCACGTCTATTCAGAGACCAGATGACAGCAATTTTACATTAAGTTGTTAAACAAAAGTAATGCTCCTGGTAGCGACATTCCACACAAATATATGAAAAGCCCAGCAGGAGACTTATTATGATTAATGCCTATGTACAATAACTGAGTGCTAGCGAATACAGCATTTTAATTCCTGTGATGTCATATCCGATTGATGGACGTTGAGTTCCACCGAGCCGATGTATGTATAGGGATAAAGGGAATAAGAACGGATTCCGCTAACTACTTGCCGGTCACCATTTTTCAAATGTCTAGGCGGGCTATTTATTATTCTGCTTTAAATCCTCGACCGGAGGGGAAAAAAACTGAATGACGACAATATTATTAGAGAAGAACAAAAGAGCTTGACGGAAGCATTATTCTATCCTCTATAGCACTTTTCAAGGGGTTAAAGCAATAATGTCATATCTGCAAGAATGCTGTTTTGAGATAAACAAATTTGAATTTTTGATGAAAGCTGTGAAATCAGAGATTTCTTTGTATGGTGATATAATATGTTTTTTTGTGATCTGTACACACTAATTTAAGCACTTGAATCGCCTCCGTGTTGCAGATATTCTAGTTTATTTGAAAAATCACTTATGATAACTAAAAAGCTGAATTTTTGCAGATATGACAGTCTTGTTTTAACCCCTAGTTTTGTTTTACATGCTTTTCAGAATCTAAACAATAGAAGTATTGAGACATCATTCCCTGCTTTATAGACTGCCCACAGAGTTTCCCCAGTCTGAAAGACCACATTTTTTCTTTTCGGTAAAAATATCGGTATTGAATGCCGAAAGAAATACGCGTTTCGAATAAGAAAATCAATGTTTGAGAACATAAGTCTTGACGTTTCTATAACAGAGGAAATCTCCGACCTTGTGCAGCTGCCAAACAGGCTTGCAAAATCTGACTCCTGTCTTGTTTTCCATAATATCTGAATGAGTTATATGTATGGTTTCCTTTCTCAGAACGTTGGGGTTCCGGTTGACTTTTCTTTTTTTCTAGCTGTGGATGATATACGTATATGCTCGTGACATTTCCTCTGGATGACAATGAAGACAGACTTGAAACATCTTTGTGAGATTATGAAAACAACTGCCAACATTGCCTGAAATGGAAGCATTACGTCACGCTCATTCCACATTTGGCTAAGTTTGTTTTCTTTCCGTTTTGATCGTTATGGAGTTGTTTAATACATTACCATGATCTTCCATATATTTTCTTTTACCTATTAAAATAATGTAGAGAGAGGTCTGACGTTATTTTATCCCAGTTGTACAAGCCAAGCCACATCTGCCTCATTATTTCGCTTTGAGAAAAGGCTGAGAGCGCTCAAACCCTCAAAAAATAATTTAGTCAAAATTAATGTCGACTGAGCGTGATGATTTGGCACTGATTTGGAAATGTATTTGAAACGTAATAATAAGTGATGATTCTTGGAAAATCTTACAGAACACGTAAATTCTCAGTTACCATTGCCTTGTAATGTAGTTTTAGACGTGCTTAATAAATTCAAGTGTTTGAGGATGTCACTTTCACAAAAAAAAAAAGAACCGTTCGTCTAACAAGAGTGAAGGGTTACGCCAAGAACGGACAGCAAGAAGAAACAAGAGAATTGCATCTTAAATATTATAACAGGGCACTAAGGTCATCACCTTTTCTCCTAAGACTGAGATCACAGAGACTATAGCAGCTGGACCAAAACCTGGCACCAATCGTCTTTGGTTCAAAATGAGCACATCACATAATAATGCCCATAACTGCAGAAAGAACAATGCCGCTTTGACGGTCTTTCGACCTCACTCTTTTCAAGATTTTCGCAAATGGTCACTCTTTCCCTCATTTTCAGGGTCAGTCCTTTGCTAAAAAACGTTGGTATTCCACGATACCTCCAGATTCCCCCGCTTCCTTTCGGGAAATGCGGGTGGAATAATTCCGACCCTGATTACAGTCCACTTTGCTTAAAAGCAGCTTCCGCCAGATCACAACATTTTTTTTTTTCAGAAAACAGCAAAGAATTCTTAGAATGGAACTTGGATAACACTTCTACTCGTCGTACCGAGATGCTGTGGCTGTTTTATCAGAAGTGTTGGGTTATTCAGAGTGCTTGTTATATGGAACGCAACACTTTGGACTTCTCAACGAGGGTGTGCTATAGAAAGGACCATGTTACGGCATGGTTGTGTTAACAAGATTCCACTGTATTTTTCTACATAAAAAAATCAGTGGAAAATGACATTTTTTGGTGAGTCCCGAAACTACTTTTTTTTTGAAGGGTTAACGGATTATGTGAGCTGGCTATTACTTAAAGCCAACACCAGCAACGACGGTAGGACGAAGGCATAGATCTTGTCAGCTTTCAAACAGATGAAAACGTCTCTGAGTCCGGCACTAGGCCGTCTGTAATCTGACATTAAGCCAAGCCTTTCA
>JAWQUT010000283.1:356501-360532 GCA_033807755.1 Ellobium chinense
TTCCGGCAGAGGGACAGTTCCTTGGATCAGATGGCTATTATACTTTCGTTTTTATATCAGTTTTCCTTACAATAACGATAGGAGAAACAGTAAACTAATGATCTACAGAGTTGTTTGTTTTTTTTTTATGCAGCACGAAATCCTTTACTCATGAAATTCAGAAGAACAAAAAAAAAAAAAAAANAAAAAAAAAAAAAAAAGCTCTCCGATGTGATGCGTGCGACTGAATTCAAATTAGTGAAGTGTCCCATCATGCCTTTCTTCACTTTTTATACCCCGAGCGGACCTTTAAGTAAAACAGTTTGTCACTGATATGTGTTTTTATATAGATACTTTGTTTTGACTTTCATGGATAGTTATTTTTGACGGTTTTTATAACTCCTTGGAGCCATTAACCTATTCGGAAGCTTTCAAAAGCCCGAAAATAATTTCCCGGGTGAAGAGCACCAGGGATGAAAAGTAGGAAAAGAATGTAGGGTAAGTGGAAATTCACCGTATTTATGTGCAGTGGAGCTGAGTGCAAATGCTGTCAAAAAGTGTATGTGCAAGCTACTGTAAACAACTAGAGAGTATTGTATCTCAACAATGTTGTGTGTTTAACTCACACACACACACACACACACATACACAGACAAACACACACACACACACACACACACATACACACACACACACACACACACACACACACACACACACACACACACACGCACATACATATAACCTAACAGAAGAGAGAAAACAACAAGCTTAAAATCGACCAGGTTGTTAACTGTTATCGAAGCAGTGACAGTTTAGAAGAGGGGAAGCAATTAACGGTGGCTTAAGCAATTAGCGATACAAAAACACAGCACACAACAATGACGTAATTTACATGCAATCAGTTCAATATTAGCCTGAAGCTAGAACAAACATTGTATATATTTATATTGAAACAGTAGTAGCAACTGATCTAGGCTGTTCACCAGTTCCTGAAAGGTGTGAGAAGGAAGGATACTATTTTGTGATGTCACTCGGTCAGGAGAATCAGTAGGAAGAACAAATACTAGCCACATCACTTAAGATTAAGTCCCACACCTGACGGGCATTGTATTAAGTTTTAGGTCTTACATGAGGTATACACGAAGCTGTCCAACGTTATCACCACATAAATGAAATAGAACTCTTATTTCTCGTTTAGTGTACATGCAGTTATGCTGTTGTGCCTACTTGTATAATTGTCATGCATAAAGATGTTTGGTTGCCCATATGTCATTATTCTGTAACCTAAGTACAAAATATATGAACTGATTTGAATTGGGTTGAACAACTTTGTTCGACTGTTAGACATTACAGGGAAACGATATACAAACCAACTAGCAAACAGAAGCACAGTTAAACATATCACATGAAACATGTCATAATATACAGAAACAAGCATCACATCTTCATAGTTAACTCATTGTCGAGATAGTGATTAAAACACGCTATCAAGAACAACAGATAGTGCTTAAAACACGCTATCAAGAATAACATTTGACGATCAAAAGGCATGTAAGAGTTTTTATTAATAATAATTTAGACCACAGCGACCTCATGTGGAGTCTCTGTTTTTGTTTTTGTTCACCCTCACGCCCCCTTCCTTCGTTTTTCTTTTCTTTGCAACATCAGGCCGTGTGAATTTGCGGAGCTAACGATCTGATACACATATGACAAGGTTTGCCAGATATTTGCTTTAAAATGAGGAAATCAATGCCCGAAATGATAATTAAAATGTAACGCATGATCTCGAAAGAATGCCAGTCGAGTTTTATATCTTGTTATATATGGGATTTTCTTTTATATTTGGTACATTTATTAATAGATATGATAATCACAATGAAAGTAAAATGTTTCAAAGTAAAGGTCGAGAGTCATTTAACACTAAGAAAGTTTTTGTCTCTTCTTGCGGATCGATTGTACTCAAGGAGGCTATTTTCACAGCACATTTATCTTTCTTCCGCCAAACTTTGACATCTCGACCACTGTCTTCAGCAGGACCGCCCAAATGGCGGTCTTTTGTACTTTTAACATATCATAAAACCGAAGGGCTAGCGCCCAAGTGCTCCTGGATCGACAGCAAGAAGAAGAAGAAGAAGAAGAAGAAGAAGAAGAAGAAGAAGAAGAAGAAGAAGAAGAAGAAGAAGAAGAACAACAACAACAACAACAAAACAACAACAACAACAACAACACCAGCAACAATCTTTATATTTCCTAAGATTTCCTAAGTCTCCGAAGTGTTCTCTAACTTCCATTGTGTAAGCAAAGTATAATTCACCCTTGACCCCTGATCCATTTTTCCGTTGCTCAAACACATCCTGAGTGGAAAAGAAATAACTTCGCAGCCTCGCCATAATTCACGTGCATCCATGCCGGATATACGGACCGGCGAAAAGCCGGCAATCCTCCCACACGCCTCTTAAGAGGGGTGTCCAGTTAATGCCCGGCTTTGCCATACTGACCGCTTTAAGTATCAACAATGTGGCCGATGCGAGCCCAATATTGACTTGGCACTCACCCTATCTCTGACATCAATCATTATTTAAGTTGTCCTGAAATCCTGTAATTCCGCTCCATGAGGCTGACCAGCACTGCCGGCATATTGATCAAGTCTGCTCAAAAGGCCACCGAAGACTTAAGAGTCTGGTCACTAGACAGGCAGAGGCAAGGGGCTTTTGTGTAGCTAGAGTACCTTTAAGAAAAAATTGTTTTGTGCTAATGCCATACGATTTCATTAATTATTATTTGCCAGTCCGTCCTTCAGGTTCAAAAGTTGAAAGCTTCATAGTAACCACGACAACAACATCATTATACAAGAAGAAGAAGGAAGAAGAAGAAGAAGAAGAAGAAGAAGAAGAAGAAGAAGAAGAAGAAGAAGAGGAAGAGCAACAACAACAACAACAACAACAACAACAACAACAGCAGCAGCAATACAACAGCAGCAGCAGCAGCAGCAACAACAACAACAACAACAACAACAACAACAACAACAACAACAACAAAAAGAACAACCACTGAAGAAAGAAGTAGAAAAACATTTGTTCAGATTATAACACAATGAGTCAGTTTCACAGATGCGATGAAACCGTAATCCATTTTGTAACCGCCTGTTTTGTCAACTCAGCGTTGCATTCCATTTTAAGAGCTGAAATCAGCAGCTCAAACTTTACATGGACAAAATAGAAAACAAGATAATGTAATAGAAAATGTTTCGGCTACATTAGGCACAGCGTGAAGATCCGAGTTTTGCTCTGTGGGTGCGGGAAGGAGCCAAAACCGTACCACATTATTTTTGCAGTTGTACCCATATTTGGACAAGAGAAAGGATTGGCCATGGCAGAGTGCCTTCCAGATGAAACAGTGGGCTCGACGACAGACTGACAAAAAATTGCCCATTTCTCTGAAAAGTCAGTATCGTCAATACAATATGAGATATAGCCGAGGATGCAAGAGAAAAAGAAGGTGTGGAGGAGGATGAGGAGGAGGAGGAAGAAGAAGAGAGGGAGGATGAGAAGGAGGGGAAAAAGAAGAAGATGAAGAAGAAGAAGAAGAAAATACGAACAAGCAAAAGAAGAAGATATTTCCCATTTCATTGCAGGACCAGACACACCCATGAACTTTAACCTGACACTGTTTTCATCAATGCCGAGTTGCATGGTGGTCTTAGTTTTCTCTTTAGACAAACTTTATATTATTTAAAACTGAAATTCTTCTTTCAATAGCTTCGTGAAGCTGTAAACTGTTGTTTTGAATTTGCTGGAACAAAAGTGTGGCGTTGCTTTCCTTAGGCAGAGTTCACGGGTTAAAGGTCACGCCACGCTTTGTTGCCTGTTGTCAGTAGGCTGTAGGGCTTTATACCACATGTCAGTAATTTGCTTTTCAGGCATAGCAAGCCTATCCGGGGAATGCGTGTTGTCCCTAGTGTTCATAAAACAAAGAATTCGTCTTATAATATGTTTCGGGCGGGCCGTAACGGCCCAGTCCTAGTCAAGTGCTCCCCTCCCCCCCCCCCC
>JAWQUT010000283.1:365189-399481 GCA_033807755.1 Ellobium chinense
TCCCTTTGTCATATTAAAATTTGGGTCTCTGTCCAAATGTACTGCTGTAACCCTTTAGCTTTAATGAGAATGAAACTACATTGTAAAAGACCCCATGTAGAATCCAGTGGCGACTTCTCTTATCACAAGCGCAAATTCCATAAGTATCCCCCTCTCCCCCAACCTCTTCTCGGGATTCGAATCATGACTCGAATCTTGGCTCTGGATTCCAAACTGGATTCGAATCTTATAGGATTTGAATTTGCCCAACCCATAGGGACACTCGTGAAATAATTTATGCCAGTTTGGTTCTCCAGCCATCACTTTTTACATACATCATAATCAAACTCCAGCTTGACCAGTCTCGACGAAACACCCACGCTGACTGATTTCCTACTTGGGAGTGCGATTCTGCGATACATTCATGGACGTGAATAATGCAAAGTTTTAGCAATAGTCATGACGTCAGATGGTTTCGAGTGGGTGGCTAAGTGAATGAATTTTGAATAGAACGGCTTTCAGTATTACCAGGTTGGCTCCTAAGGCGCCAACTTTGGCTCCTTTTCAAGTTCCTTGGTGTATTTTTTTTTTTAAACGCCATGGTTCCTACAGTGCTTTTGGGCTATTTCCCAAACAATGAATTTTTATCTAATTTCTAAACATTTTCGCATAATTTTCTAGTGAAAACAGCATATTTTTGCACTGAAAACCTAAGCCAAGAGAATTTTGAGTGCACACATCGAGACTAAGAGGAGGTAGTGTTTTATTTTATTACTATTTCTTGCTTTTAAACTGTTGACTATTTCCTGATTACTTTTGATAATTTTGAGGGCTCTTTATCGAAGCTTTTTCAAGTTTAGTTGGACTCCTTCATAAAATATGAGCTGGCAACACTGGACACTTTGAACACTAGATCCTCTAGTTTTGAGAACGCTCTCAAGTATTGACAAGAGGATTGGAACGGCAGACTGGCACTCACATAGTGCTGGAGATAATGTTTCGTTAAATTTAAAATTTAAAAAAAAAAATAATTCATGTTCCTTCACAGGTGGGTGGAAATCCAAACTGCTGCGTTTGAATCTCATAAACGCAAAGGTATGAGTGACTTTGCCATCCCTCGACTGCAAAACAATGTGATCACATATAAAATATGTCTCTAATTATACTGTCTTTATATTCTCTACATCTCTCTGTCTCCCTTTCTATCTCTCTGTCTCTCTTATCTATAGTCTCCGCCCTCTTTGTCCAAGACACTTGCATTTAAACATAATTATGTTTAGCGGAAGCCAGTGCATTTTAGGTCACTGTGATCTCCTGGACCTGCTTTCCAAATACCAGCCACGCCGCTTTATCGCCGTCCGCCTAAAGACAAAGTCTGCCACATCGCAAATCTTTCAGACTAGAGAAGACCATGTTTACCTATTATTAAGATCACTGGATAGTCATAACTCCGGTTACGAGCAAATCTTTTCCATGCTTCCTCGAAGAAACACCTGCACTTAGTCACAATCTCTGCTTATGTTCTGTGCAATTAATTAATAGACGATGTCACTGTAACTTTTCATTACTAGCAGAGAAGAACAGAGCCAAACTTCATTATAAACTCTAATTGATTTTGTCCCTGCCTCTAATTGCCTAATTGGCTTAATGTACAGCACTCACAGAAACTCGTGTTCACTGAATACATTTGAGGGTGTGATTGCGAATGCATTGGATAAAATAAACAACATTCTCCGCTATTCCGTCCCCACTCACACATGGAATAACATGAAAGCACTCTTCCAGTGACATTAGGATCAACCATTTTGTATGGAAAATACAATTCGTCTATGATGATGGCTAAAGCCGTATGTGGTACTTCTCTATAAAAGTAAGGTCGAATGCAACGTTATACGTTGAAACGAAAGACTTACAGTATGTTCTAGGTCTCTATACCATCCACCCGTACAAAAGAAGCATATTATCTATCTATCTATCTATCTATCTATCTATCTATCTATCTATCTATCTATCTATCGATCGATCGATCTATCTATCTGTCTGTCTGTCTGTCTGTCTGTCTGTCTGTCTGTCTATTTATCTATCTATCTATCTATCTGTCCGCTCGTCCGTCTGTCTGTTGGTCAGTTGTCTGATCAGTCAGTCGGTCGGCTTGACTAACTGGCTAGCTGGCTGGCTGGCTGGCTGCCTGCCTAGCTGCCTGCCTGTCGGCCTTCCTTCCTGCCTATCTGTTTGTCTGCCGGCTTAGAACAACAACCCATATTATATACTCTCAGGAAGTTTAGAGACAAGCTATTTAATTGTTTGACATACAGGATTAGTGAAGAATGAGGGCTTCCACCGAAATATGAAATTAAAGACGAGGGGCAGCGCAGGTAGTTATTGGACTTTTGAGGAGGCGATTTTGGCCAGGTTAGCTTGTCCTGACATAGGGAAAAGGAATGCGGACTAGCCTCAATTAGCGAACGTGGGTTATCATTCACGGCATTTATTTTCCATCCTTCTTTATGACGGCTCGAAACATACGACAGAAAAGAAAAGCCATGATATGTTGCGAATCCACATGCAGCAATTCTCAGTTTGTTTCTTTGTTTATCTTAAAAAAAAAAAAAATTCCTGATCGAATTAGTGCACATTAATCACATGATGTGTTTTTTTGAATTCGCCAAACCAGGATGTCAATCAGCTTGAACGTGGCAACAGTAAGTCATAATTATATAGAGGATATCAAGGCAATTAGAGACCGGGATAAAATCAATTAGAGCATAATATAATGAAGTTTGGCTCTGTTCTTCTGTGCTAGTAGGGAGGGCTATCTATCTATCTATCTATCTATCTATCTATCTATCTATCTATCTATCTATCTATCTATATCTATCTATCTATCTATCTATCTATCTATCTGTCTGTCTGTCTGTCTGTCTATCTATCTATCTATCTCCCTGCCTGCCTGCCGGTCTGTCTGTCTGTCTGTCTGTTTGTCTGCTTGCCTGCCTGCCTGACTGCCTCCTGCCTGCTTGCCTGCCGGTTTGTCGTCTGTCTGTCAGTCTGTCTGTCTGTTCGTCCGTCCGTCTGTCTGTCTGTCTGTTTGCCTGCCTGTCTGTCTCTGGACTCTCCTAACATGATTACCTCCCTGATTCATAACTCAGACTCACCACTTGTCTCCATCATTTCTGTCCCCCCCCCCCCCCCCCCNCCCCCCCCAGTGCAGTTCATGCCAATATGACCTTTCACCTCTCACACACCAGCACCCAGCGCCCAGACGCCAAAATCAAATCTGATCGCTTCTCGTTTTTACTAATACAATACGAGTAACCTCGAGACTGCAATGTCTTGGACAATCTTCAATCGTCATTAGGTCGCCAGAGGCAGAAATTGGTGCCGTAACCTCAGCATTGAAGTAATGAGACCGAATCACAAGAGATGATTGTAAAGATTCTGCCGATCCCAGAGATGATGGTATGAGCCCTGGAGAGCCCGAGATGTTTCGTATGCTCTCTAGACGCCATTTTGGGTAGAGCAAAGAAGGAGAAAAGAGAGAAAGAGAGAGAGAGAGAGAGAGAGAGAGAGAGAGAGAGAGAGAGAGAGAGAGAGAGAGAGAGAGAGAGAGAGAGAGAGAGAGAACAGCCCCCCAGGGTGATGGAAAAAGTAGGACAAAATGTGGCGTCCTACCATATACTGTGAGCATTGTTTCCCCAGTCTTTCTGTCTCTGTCCAAAGTATTGCCTACTCTCTGTCTCTCTCTCTCTCTGTCTGTCTGTCTCTCTCTCTCTGTCTCTGTCTCTGTCTCTCTCTCTCTCTCTCTCTCTCTCTCTCTCTCTCTCTCTCTCTCTCTCTCTCTCTGTGTGTGTCTCACTCTCTTCCCTAGCGACTGCAGATGGAGTAAACGAATAGAAAGGACAGTATGGAGTAAAGTATGGGCTGAATAGTTTTCAGTAATATTCGAAACTGAGAAGATTTTTGAGAGATCGGTATCAGGTGTTTGATAATTGAGAGCTTGCACATTAACAATGGGATCTCTTACCATCGTATGAATTACGTTAGTGTATCGACGCTGAGTGCATTCTGACTAGCGTTAAACATGCAGAGTTAATGGAATTCTTACGATCCTAGATTCCGTGGTTAATGCGCAAGTTCTCGGTTGCTGTTTTTGCTGCTATTGTTATTGCCATTGCTATTCGTTATTGCTACTGTTACAATCTTTAATATTATTTCTCATTACTGTCAGTAACGGTACTCTGAAGATGAAGATATCAATTTCATATTGTGCTTGAATTCTTACAGGACAAAGTTCAAGCAGAATAGACAATGCCAGCCTGACTCAACCCATCGTTCTCTTCGGTATTTCTAATCTCGGATTCAGTGTTCGGTGGACAGGGGCAGCTCTGACATCACGGTTAACAGTTCTGGTCTGGTCTCAGTNGTTAGTTGCAAGTTGGCGCCAAATTTGGCGACTTTTCAAGTTCTCTGGGCATTGAAAATTTAAAAAGCGTCATCAAAATCCTCAAAGGTATAAGGCCTACATCATGTAGGATACTTTACGTTTAAGTTTGGGGGTTTTGATGATGTGATTTTTCGGGGCTCTTTTTTAAGTTTGGTTTGGCTTCTTTATGAAATCTGACCTGGCAACACTGGAGAGAGAGAGAGAGAGAGAGAGAGAGAGAGAGAGAGAGAGAGAGAGAGAGAGAGAGAGAGAGAGANGAGAGAGAGAGAGAGAGAGAGAGAAAACAGCTCCCAGGGTGATGGATAAAGTAGGACAAAATGTGACTTCCTGCCTTATACTGTGAGCACTGTTTCCCCATTCTTTTTATCTCCAACGTATTGCCTACTCTCTGCGCGCTCTCTCTCTATCTCTCTATCTCTCTCTCTCTTTCTCTCTCTCTCTCTCTCTCTGTGTCTCACTCTCTTCCCTAGCGACTGCGGATGGAGTAAACGAATAGAAAGGACAGTATGGAGTAAAGTATGGGCTGAATAGTTTTCAGTAATATTTGAAACTGAGAAAATTTTTGAGGGATCGGCATCAGGCGTTTGATAATTGAGAGCTTGCACATTAGCAATGGAATCTCTTACTATCGTATGAATTACGTTAGTGTATCGACGCTGAGTGCATTCTGACTAGCGTTAAACATGCAGAGTTAATGGAATTCTTACGATGATAGATTCCGTGGTTAATGCGCAAGATCTCGGTTGTTTTTGCTGCTATTGTTATTGTCATTGCTATTCGTTATTGTACTGTTACTGTTACAATCTTTATTATTATTTCTCATTACTGTCAGTAACGGTACTCTGAAGATGAAGATATCAATTTCATATTGTGCTTGAATTCTTACAGGACATAGTTCAAGCAGAATCGAGACCAAACAGCCATTGAATGCCAGCCTGACTCAACCCATCGTTCTCTTCGGCATTTCTAATCTCGGATTCAGTGTTCAATGGACAGGGGCAGCTCTGACATCACGGTTAACAGTTCTGGTCTGGTCTCAGTTTAGCGATACCTGTGAGTATTACACTTCAGCAGGGCTACCCTTTTGTTCAGACTGTTTTTCATACAAACGTATAATATAATTATATTCTAATACAGACATTTATGGTCTGCCTTAACTGTTTCACCTTGTTAATGTCTTTATAAGACTTAGAGAGTATGCAGGCAGGCATGCTGCATGCATGCAGGCAGACAGACAGGCAGGCAGGCAGGCAGATAGACAGAAAATAGTCTATTCCTGGTGCGGGAGGTGAAATAAAACCAAATGTATCAAAGTTCAAGACGCCCATCGTTTTATGTTTGTCTAGCCTTAAGATTCAGCCCCACACTATTCTCATCTTACGCCAGTCTAATGTTAAACCGGGTAAACTCGAGACGTGCTCGGGAGTAACAACTATCATCACAGCACTCGCAGCTAACTAAATTATTCGACCAAATGTTACCAGCAAACACCTCCCGCCTGGCACCTCTGGTCTGTGACGTGGGAGTAAGTTCCATAATACCACAGTGGAAGGCAGAGATGGAGTCCTGGGATCAACCAATGGGGCAGATGTGGGGCAATGTCGCAGAGTCCCGCGCCACTCAAAGGACCTAAGTGACTTCGTGCCTCTCAAAAAGCCCAAGGCGCCCGGTGCCTTTCAATGAAGTATGACGCCCCATTTCAGGACAGTGTGGTAACCCCTTTGCTACGTACTTCATAATTTTCAAGTGCTGATGTCAGTAAAGTGCCGTGCTTCTTTAATCTATACGTAAGAATAATTCATTACATAGAAAATACGACCAATGGGCAGAGATAGGGTCCTAAATCCAGGGTAGGATTAACCGCTGGGGCAGATTCAGGGCAATGTCGCAGACTCCCTCGCCTTTCAAAGGACACAGGGAGTCCTGTGACTTTCAGTGAAGTATGATGCCCCATTATAGAACAGCATGTTATCCCCTGCGCTACGTCATATATTTTTCAAGGCTTTGGTCATAAAAATACCGTGCTTCTTTAGCAGGTACAAAAGAATCATTCATAACATACAAGACATGACCTGTGGTTATAGATTTAACGACACGAGAACGCTTCTTCTGTGACGTAACAGTATGTCTTAGAGCTGTTTGGTAAAAAAGGGTAAGGACTTTTATGTACCTCGTACATAGGGAAAGGGTTAATCCGACCTGCCGAATTTAAAGCTTAAGGCCATATGCATAAAAAAAAAGGAGGTTCAAGGGCGTGAGATCTTCTTGTCTTTACTAATGTAGAATGGGCAGTAGCATAATATTTTAACCTTTAATCACCAGCCTCGTCAAGATTTACTTTATTCAAAATACCATTTCAAGAAGCACAACTGTAGTATAATAGAGGTGTTTAGCGGACGATAGTGAGCTATGAGGTAAAACTCAGGGGCGGGCGATCCAATAAATAAAGGGTTAATGCGGATTTTCACTGAGTCAGAATTTCTAAAGCCACCACACGGAAAAAAAAATTGCAATCACAAGGAGATAAGATGCGATTCTCAACGCGTGGCCATACAAATACCAAACTTATTGGATTTGTGCAGCTTTAAGTTTTCAATGCAATGTTTGCATGTAAAAAGTACATGAAATTTGAAAGAAAAAAAAAAGACTATTAGTTTTTTAAAAATCAGATGAAGAGCTGTTGCATCGGGTCGACGGCCGATAAAATGACCTGCCTGGGGCAGTGTTTGTTAAAGGAGTCTTGCAGGGAACAAAGTTATTATCAACCCAAGTGATTCTAGCTGTTGCCGAGTTAACTTTTGAGATCAACAACGCTTTATCGATTTTGGAACCCTTTATGGTGTTGAAGTCAAATATAAAAATGTGTCGGATGCCGATGACCTCACCCATTCCCTCCCCAAACATCCTCTTTCTGTCCCTGCTCCATTATAATTATAATATTCCACGTGACTCGAGATTTAGAACGTGATTGAAAAGGCCTCCTGAAAAGCGTGACCTGCTAGGTTGGCTCGACCACCAAGATTGTTGTAGAAAATGTTGAACTCAGAGGGCGAGATCGTGACTTAAAAGGTTTGGGGAAAAAACATGACCTGATAGGTTGGCTCGACCACCAAGATTGTCACAGAACACGTTGAACTTAAGGGTCAGAAAACGTCACCAAAAAAAAAGAAAGTCCAAAAACAAAAACTGATGATGTCACGATAATTTTGTGAGGGGCGTAGGTGACAAAGTAGAAGGACACTTGCAGGAAGTTCAGGCGATGCCATTTTAGCATGAATGACTCACATAGATCTTGTTCGATACAAGAACAAATTTAGCGCAGAGACAATTCAGGGTAAAGGATTTTAGTTCAAGAAAAAATATCTAAAAGAAAAAGAAAAAGCTGAATCAGGATGTCGCTGCTCCCTGAGCCCCCCCCCCNCCCCCCACCTCCCCACCTCACCTCTGCTCTCCCAATCACTTCTGTTAAGAGCCCTCCTGTTAAGAGGAGCTCGTGACCAATTGTCCGTCGAATAAAATATTATATAATAGATTCTTATGCTCTCCTTGGAACGTGTACGCGTAGTGAGATCTACACAATGATCAGTCCTCATTTTTAAAATTTTGGCATACTTTTTATAAAGTAATAATATGGTGGTTACGACCATGGGCAAAATATAACATATAGGACGATTTTATCAAAATAAAAATGTTTAAAAACTTCAAAGTCATGATTAATGGAATGGATAAAAAAGGCAAAATGAGCTTATTCCCCTCATTCCCCTCATTCTCCCCCCCCCCCCCCCCCCCCNACCGTTCTTTTTGTAAATAAAACGCTGATGCTAGCATGAACCTGAGTCGTTTCTGTACTATTTCCATAGGAATAGTAAAAAATAACAAATAATGTAGAAGAAAAAGTAAACCAAACTGATGATTTTAGGATTTTTTTTTCTGGGATTTTATTACGCAAAGGCGCGCAAGGTGGTCTTGATGCAAAACTTAGGAATGGAATCAGATGGTAGATATACGCACAAAGGGTTAAAAAATAAAACAGGGACGAATATGTTGGATGGTTAATCAAGATGTTTATTCAGTATTACATGAATTTACGCGTACGTCATAATCATGCTATTTGTAAGATATTCGCTACTGTCTGCAATATTTTCGGAATTGAAAAGTGAATGTGAATAAAAGAATGACGTAAGAACTATGACAACCACCGAACACAAATTTTCATACTCTCCCTGCAAGAAAAAGAAAATCCAAAAAGGCAGGCGAAGAAGTTCCAAAAAAGATTTTCAAATGTAGAAATTCAGTTTCCAGACCTTTTGTTTGGACTATAAATTTGTGCAACTTCTTTTAAAGGGTTGTCTGAGAACCCACCAATTTTTTTTAAACAACAAAACATGCGTGTCGTGTGTTACTTGTAAAGAGTCTTCTTTCTGAATTCCTATTTTGAGTAGTTGGATGCTTTGCAGTTAAAGTGTCTGAATGTAATATCTTGACACTATGATTTCAGTTTTTTGAAAATCTGTTTTTAGACGGCGATTCCCAGATTAATCTGTAAGACAAAACCCTGTTATTTTATCTAACACATAACATATCATTCGTCAGCATAATACATAATACTGTTATTATTATTATTAACAAATATTTTTGTTAGAATCTATTACAAGAACTGCTACGTGTGCAGATATCAATCGATCTGCGCGTGTCTTTTGGCAGATTACTCTCGCAAAAGACACGCACGGAGAGATATCGTGATTCTTTTGTGACACATTCAGTGAGTGCGAGTGCAACGGGACTCCTCGTCGTGAGAGCAGTGATTGTAACAGAGTAACAGTCTTCGTGTATTTATGTGTGTGTGTGTGTGTGTGTGTGTGTGTGTGTGTGTGTGTGTGTGTGTGTGGGTGTGTGTGGCTGGGGATGTATTATTACATATGTGGGTATGTGTGTGTTCGTGGTTGCTTGTGGGTATGTGTGTGGAAGTATGTGCGTGTGTATGTGTGATAGCGAGGGACTGTGTGTGTTGGCACAGATATTTATGTTTTGTAAGCACACTGTAACAAGGCAACTTTCCCTTTGTGGACAAATAAAGTTATCCTTATCCTTATATGAGTTTCTCCCCACGTATAATGTGAATTTTCCCTTTTCTCTCTGAAATAATGTAGGTAAACTGTGTCCACTTTACCTTCTCTCTGATGTAATAAATGTTAGATCACTTTTAACCCTACCTCCGCTCGTCAACAGCCGTCCGTAAATATTGTATGGCGCACTGAGAATATTTACACACTTAGGGACCTACAAAATCTGAAGATAGATAAATATTATGATATCTCTATACTGAGTTCTCACTTAACAAGAATAAACTGCTCTTCTTTAAATTGATCATGCATAAATTTATCATCATTGTAGCATTTCATCTATATTAATAAACCGCTTCAGCCAAATTTGTGTCACAGATTTCTTGAGAACTACGTAACGTAAAAACATGCGGTTTTCACCTAAATTCGTAGAAAAATACACAAAAGATAGCCATACACATCAGTCCTCTTTATCTTTTTTTACCCTTTAACAAAAAAAAGAATGTGTATATCAACGAAGTACAATCTCCGATAGATCTTTTCATTCAGCCCGATTCGCCAATCGTCCAACTTTTTCACGGAATCTAATGCATTCGTCTATGGTGCCTTTCGGTGCGCTAGGTATTCTTCGCCGCTGGTGTGTTGCCTGTCTGCCCATTTGTAAAATGGGGAGTTAGTCTTGTTTTACATATAAATCTCGACAGTAAGACAATTTCAATAATAAATTATCTTTTTCCCAGCATAAGTGCATACATAAATTAGTTATGTTCTACTGTACATGCACTGAAAAACACTATATTACGAAAGAACGTAGAGATTTGTTTATTTCCCTTACAATTCATCGTATCCATTGTTTTAGGATGTTCTTGATGAGAAAAAAAAATGTGACATAATGCAAATAGCAGCCTTGGGTTTTTTAAAAATTATCAGCTGTTAGTATTGTATGATAATGTCGAGAATACCAAAAAACAAGGCCATTTGTTGCACATTCATTGAATTGAACTGAGTTATGTTTTCATACCATTTTTTGGGGCAATGTCCTGCAAAAATGAAGTAAGACCTTGTCTGTTTTGACCAAGCTGAATGGAAAGAATAACTATGTTTGCACAATATAACAAGCTACCTCAACACGTTTTGAGGTTATGCTTTGCATCCACTGGGTTTAAGACCATTTCCACAAAAATACCTTTAATAGAATACAGAGCTCAGTAGTAGGGAAACTTTAAATCTAAGGTAGTGTGGAGAATTAAGAGAATGGGGGCTCAAGGAAATGGGCTTAAATAGAAAATAAAAAAAAAATAGCTACAAATCATTAACCTTTCACTACCTAGCACCGTTCTCCATAACATTCACCAATTTGGACATTAACGATACTCCATTATAATGGGCGATCTAATCTCATAATGTATTGATCAGTCCAATACTCATTGAAGAAATTCCTTTGAGACCAAGGCAAGACACATTCCTAATTATCGTTCAGGCAGTGCTAAGCTCGCCTAACTGGTGCCATTTACTATTGAGTCTCCGCCATAGGCATGTTGGACATCAGTTATTTTTCTTTTCACTGCGTGTCTTTGCGGATATTGCTTCCCTGACAGCCTGTCTGTATGCATCCTTATCTAGTGCTGTAGTTGTACCGCTGCGACTTTGCTTGTATAGAGTGTCTTCTTCATATTCGCTTCCTATTGTCTCCGTTGTCTTTCCTTTTGCCTTTTCATGTTTATATAGCTATCTATAATGATCCTTCCGTTCCCCTCGTGTCTTATCACATGTCCAAAATATTTGATTTTATGTTTCAGAATGAAGCGCACTACATCAGTTATGAGCCTGATTCAAATGCTGTATATTTTTACGAGTATTAAAGGTAAGGAAGGGTGGTGAAACCTCACGTACATATTACATCTCGAGTTCATCGATTGTTACTGTAAGGAGAGACACAGTGTGGGCCTCTGACCTATGTCTGTCCAATGTATAGAGGTGAATAAAAATATTTTGTTAAAAAAACATAAATATTAACGTTACGGGAATGAACCACCTACTCGTAACGCTTATGCATTTCAGTATAAAGCCACCTACATCCATTAACTCTAACATACCATTGCTATCATCAATACCGACTTGCGTGGAATCCTTAGTATTTCTATTTGGAGAGGCTTTACATTTTCAAAACATTTTCTTTTAATAGAGCTTTGTGTAACCGCTAGTTGTTGTTTTGAATTTGTTGAAATAGACTTTCCGTTGCTTCCCTTGGGCCCAGTTCAGACATACAACTTCAGATTTATTTTACAAAATCAGGAAAGAGTGCACATTAAGCTAGGACGGTGTGTGACCTATTTCATTATAGTATTATCGACCCCGGAAAAATCCCATTTATTGTCCAATTAGGAACATGGAACCCATAAGAAGGGACACGTCAGTTGCCTCCTGTAACTGGGCTTAGTCTGACACGACCTCGTTTCGGCTCCCCATATAAGACGTCACGGAATCACTAGTCTGAATACACTAACCTGGTCTAAATAGTAAATGCAGCTATCTTGTCTGTAGCGTGTGCGAAATTAATTTGTCTATCCCCCATTAGCCTCACACCAGGACAAAGGGGGAGGAATCCTTACCATCCGTCTTTATCAATATCCAGGTTTAGTAACTCTGCCTCTGGTCACTTGATGGCCATATTGTGTACCACAGATGCCGCTAACTGCGTTCATCGGCATTAGTCTAATGAGCTCGTGGATTTGGTTTCCGTATTCTCAGTCTAAGGTTATGATGTTACGACATTAGTTAGGACATGCTTCTGTAGGAGTTACATAAGGAAAAGTATGCACTACAGTAAATGCTTAAATACGGCGGCCTTGGTTATAACCTGCTCTGAAAGGGAGTACAATAATAATTGTTTAGTAGTCAGAGCACGCTGGGTCGGTGCGCTGAGGTCAGTCTCTGAAATGATCTTGTCTAATGCGTGGTTACGTCGTCCATTATTACAATCGGCGCTAGGTCTGGGTGACTCGAATCCTACAAGATTCGAATCCGGACTCGAATCCAGAACTAGCATTCGATGGATTTAAATCCGGATTAGATTCGGAAGGGAGAGGGAATATTAATTATAGAATGTGCGCTTGTACTTCCTAGATTGTCAAGAAAATCGTCACTAGATACTAGACTATGTAAGAGTCTTTCATGCTGTATTTTCATTTTATTTGGACAGAGACCCACATTTTAATATGGCATAGGGATTTCTTATAAACCAATTTTTTTTTTTGTTTTTGCTTTTATTTCCTAAGAACCGAAGGATTCGAACTGCGACCAACTTTAAGATTCGAATGGTGATTAGAACCCCGGTTAATGGATTTGATGGGTTTGAATTCGGATTTGAATCGTGTCCATCGCTATGATCGCAAAGATCACCTAGCATTAACAGTGGTATTCGGGCATCACACCCAGCTGGCTTCGATATAGAAATACATTCCCCTTTGATTCCTATGCCCGTTTTTCTGTTTTGTTGTTTATCTGTCTGTCCGTTCGTCAGTCTATCTGTTTAACTGTCCGTTAGAACAATTTCCGTACTTTGTATGAGGTTGGTTTGTCTGCCTCTATGTCTGCCCCTCTTCCTATTTGTCTATATTCCAGTTCGTCCGTGTACAGTCAGACGTCGAACAGACAGGTGTGAATGGTCTGCCGGATTATACTATTGAAAAATGATCTTTTTCTTTGGTGTTGCTTTTATTTTCTTTTTAACCTTCTCTCTCTTTCCCTTCTCCCCTCCTCCATCTCAATTGCACAAAACTTACTTACATAAACCAGCATAACACATGGCCTGTTCACATGCTCTTCCCAGTGCCCCATAGCCAGGCTGATATATCGCAGAAAAGGTAATGGCTTTTGCTACTTTCTTTCTCTCTCTCTCTCTTTCTTTCTCTCTCTTTCTCTCTTTTCATGCACCCTCTTACTAACACACACAAATGCACATGGCTTTTGCTACTTTCTTTCTCTCTCTCTCTCTCTTTATTTCTTTCTCTCTCTTTCTCTCTTTTCATGCACCCTCTTACACACTCAAATGCACAAACACACGCCCCTGCGCACTCCACGCATGCCTCTCCCACTTTCCCAAAATCGGCTGAAACGTCGCAGTAAAAAATGAAATGTGATACGAGTCTCAAAACAAGGAGTGGAGAACGTATTTCTTGTGTACATCATTCTTATCGGGCCTGAAAAACATCCCAAATACACTCCCATAATTATTGACAACATCCCCTCCGGGTGAAAGGAGACAGATTTAATTAACAAGACACAATTAACACAAGGGACTGTCCTTTTATTTCACAGCCTACGGATATTGGCCAGTGAAATTTGGATGGGGGAAATACAACAGTAGAATTGGAGGTAAGGTAGAGAAGAAACAAAATAGGGCAAATGGTAGGAAGGAGCAAACGGTGGGAGGAAAACAGACTGGCACAAGCGGCAAGGATTTCTTTAGGCCAACCTATGATTGGGTTATAATGTACTGTTCGAACAAATCTTCATTTTTATTGAAAGTATTGATGAAGGGTTGGAATATGAAAGCCAATGAAAAAACGTGGTCGAATAATTACGTTGTTGACCTCAAGATAAAAAAATCGCGGATTCGATTCCCGACCACGGTCATGTTATAAGTGCCTTGGGAAACATTTTATTCATATCTCTCTCAGTCCACCCATCTACAAAATGAGTACCTGTCTACAGGCAATGGAAGATATTGTCAGAATGTCAGTGTTCATCACCCGTAATTGGCACCAGCACTATAATATGCTCTTCAGCGAGTTGAGAAAATCCTAGAAGGATCAGGCCTGCTGAAGTAATGATAGTATGAAGTTGCATTGGCAGCCGTTACCTTGGAAACGAGACTCATAAACCGCATTTTTAATATAAAAAGAAACGTCTCTTCAACGCTCTTGCTCAGAGCACTAAGGGAGGCAGATGTCTTGGATAATACGTAATTAGTGTCTGTTTACGCGTTGAGACTTCCAGAAGAAAAGCAGTTGATTGGCTTTCTTGTTTTCCACAAGACAAAAAAAATTCCAGACATAGAAAATCCGACTTTTTCTCGTCATGCGCCCCGTTCTGTACCCTCGTACCCTGCTCATCCCACCATCCAACAGTTCTAACAAGCCACGTTAAAATTTCTCTGCCCAGACGTTACCAAAAAACTGATGACCGCCGACGGCTGTTATTGAAAGGAATGCATGTAACGCAAATCTAAAAGTCTAATCATACAAAATTCAACCGGCTGCAGCCAAAATTACAGTGGTTTTTTGTTTTGTTTTTGTCAGTCAGGACCCCAGACAACGACGGCTTAACGATACTAATCAACTCTCAGGTGCCGAGGTACTCTCTTAAGACAGAGGGACTAAAGAAAGAAAGAAAGAAAGAAAGAAAGAAAGAAAGAAAGAAAGAAAGAAAGAAAGAAAAATCCTATGAGGGCAAGTCGACAGTAGATGAACCTTTCAGAACCAGTCCTGGGGTAGATCCAGTCGAACAAAATAATCAAGCCAACAAACTAATCCAGTCCGACAAAATAATCATCTGGTCCAACCAAATAACTCAATCCGACAAAAATAATGCAGCCCATCCAGCAATGGTAATCCGGTCTAACAGAATGATCCAGTCCGAAGTGGACCCCATTAACTGGGAGTTTGTACTAGGGACTCGAACCCCTTGCACAACACAATATGATTAGCAATTTCGTCACGTTGGCGAATTTAGGAGAGTCTAGTCTAGGTGGAGAAGCTATCTGGCTACTTTAGGTGAATCTGGATGCTAGACTAATCGTGATGAGCTAAAACAGGCAGGAGATTACTCACATTTTTGATAGCACAAAAACATTCGAAGAAAAAAAAAGCAATGGATTATCTCGTCCCATGAATTCAAATAGCGAATGTTTGAAGTACATAAATTAATGTGCCGGAATATTGTCGACTCATGTTTTTAATATATATGGACGGTTCGTTTCATTTTTTGCGTGAGTTGGGGCGGGGAGGGGGTAAGAGGGAGGGGAGAAATGTGGTGGTGCGAATACAGAAACTACGACTTCAGTATGACACAGTGGATGTTTTCTGAGGCAAACTTCTCATCATATTGTCAGTAAAAGTGTGATCATGTATTGGACTGATGAGGTCACTCTCTCTCTCCCATTCTGTCAACTAAGTAATTAAACAAGTAAAAAGATCCTAGCCGGAGGTCTAAAGACGATCTGAATTTGGTGAAGAGTGGCTTCTTGCCAAAGTTCCCTCATTTCACTGTAAAAAAAAAACATCTTAAAAATGCACGAATTGTTTATCCCTTGACTCGATTTCTTTCTAAATGTGAGTAAACTGTTTGACAAATATTAAAACCCAGTGGCATTTTGTAAAAATCCACATGACCAAACAATGTTGAAACAAAGGCTGTAGGGTTCACCGCTGGCTTGCATTGCTGTATCCTAAGGAAATATATTGCATACTGCCAGGACTTTAAAACAAAATGTTTTTCTGAAGAAAAGTCATAAAAACAAATCTCAAATCTAGTTTCTCAATCGCATTTCTTCTGGAGCATGAAAAACAAATTTTTAATGTGGAATCAAGGAACTACGAATTTCTAAGTAGTTGTATAGAGAAAATGTGGCCTTTAGACGGAAAACGTAGAATTCTCTTATCAGGACTTGGTGGGATTAAGCAAAGGATGCGAATAAGCGAAAGAGAATCGACTGTATAAATACCGGGAAAAATAGATAATTTTTTTTATGTTTTAGTTGTCTGGAAGGGAATTAAGTCCCAGCTTGCTACATCACGCTTCTTGGAAGCGCTGAGACGTCTTTGATAAATTATTTCTCTCTCCAAATGTCATATGATAGAAAACACACACACACACACACACACACACACACACACAGTTACACACAAGCACACAAACACACGCTCAAATACACACACACACACACTTGCACATACATGCACGCACTCACGTGAGCACGCACATAGTTGGAATGACGTCTGAGGCTGAAGGTTAAGACATCGCACATTTTATACGTTATACGCCAGGCACTCTCAGAAATTCACGCAACAAGAGGAAGGCGCGGTCAGACAAACATACGTAGGAGAATCGCATAAAACCGTCAAGAACATGATAAGATGCAACTTTCACCGATATAAGATAGCTTTAAATTAGTTGGAAAATCAGCACAATATTTACAGTTGAAACCAGCTTGTCTTGCCTCTGATTTTAAGACTGCAGGAGTCCATTGGCACAGTTCCAAAACTGTTAGAGTCAATAATGGCAGGATACATAGAAATACTGTACTCGTATAACCTGAAACGAAACGGCAAAAGTGGTAAAATGCAGTTGAAGTTATTTTAAAAAAAAAAAAAGAAATGTTGCGAGCCGTCAGCGGATTTTATTTGTGTTGGCCTGCAGTCTGCAAAATAAAGTCAAGTTTCAACCCCTTTTTATCTAAATCAAAATTGCAGAGAGTCCGAATGAAGGATCTCTACTGTAAATAACATATAGTTTGACACAGCAGTAGTTCGAGACCTATGGACTAGTCTTGACCATCTCCGATCGTTCCGACGGTCTGAGGAGAAAATGATACTAAGTGGCTCCTGCAACCTATATACTAACCAATATATTTGTAGCGTTAGCGCCAGATTTAGTCGTTCTAACTCATCTGCAGGCGATGCCGATAACAGTTACAGTAGTCACTTTTTGCCTCATCTGGAGAAGCTCGGCCGGACTGACTCGCCAGGTATCCAAGCGGTCAGACAGCACGTGGCCCAGCGAAGCACTCTTGGCGTACTAAAGGGACGGCATTACGAAAGCATAAACTTTGTAAGCTATCCTCCAGCGCAGAGTTGTGATCAGATCGAACATATACATTGTATATTATACGTCATCATCCAACTTAGACGTGATAAGATCGAGCATGCATATATGTATGATGAGGTTTCGGTCAGAGTCATATTGTCTCTCCTATAGACTAAATTTCAAAGAAAGCTTTCCCTTGTCAGACCATGGTATCCTCTCTGCTCGATCCTCTTCGCCCCTAATCTTCTGGATTGCAAGAGCATCAAGAGAAAATTACGTCTTTGCCCTATAAAGTGCAGAATCAGATAGAGTTTTGAATATCGACCTAACGATATCTGTGGCTTCTTAAACTGCATTAATATGGCTTTTCGTACACAAAATCCGATTCTGTCCAAATCCGCTGGTGACACAGACAACTATCGTAATCACCGATTGTGGCCCAGTTTAAGATTCTGATTCTGGGACAATCAATTCGTCTTGGAACTGTGTACTATGACAGAACGGGTTTCCACAGGCTATTATAATAAGAGTAAACAGAACTATTTTTTTTATTTGTTTTAAAAAAGTTAAAGCAATCATGTTAGCATCAACGTAGTTTACTTAAATGCCTATGAATAGAGCATCCAAATAGTGCACCCTACTCTGGGAGGCGGGCGTATAATATTGTATATGTAGCTAGCAAGCAAGCAAGCAAGCAAGCAAGCAAGCAAGCAAGCAAGCAAACAACCGACCGACCGACCGACCGACCGACCGACCGACCGACCACTGACCGACCAACCAACCAATCAACCAAAAAGTGAAAAGCATGGGCGTGATAACTGCATGCACTACTTGTCTGGATCGTAGATAGGTAAATCAGCTCTGCGATGACAGTCTTTTGGAGATACCGTTGTTTAGAGCGACACCATAGTTTCTAAAGGCGTATTCCTGAATCAACAGCTTCTGTTGATTCAGTTTCATCAAAATTATATCGTTTCACACCAAATCAATGACGTTATTGAGACCCACACAGTTTCACAGTTTGTCAGTTGAGTAGATCCGCTTCGCTATAGGATCGTTGCGTGATTGTTGTTAAAAGTTAAAGGTCAATAAATCCCTGCAATTATCTGCACGGTCGGTCCATTCAATTCGATCTCACACGGGTGTGATCTGTATCAACGAGCAACAATAGCAGCGAGGACATTGACAGATTGCTTACAAACAGGCAACGAGTTTGCTCGAACGGCAAACAACCAATATCTGCCATGTCCTTACAATCAATCGTGGAGAATTTGTTAGATTCCCTATCGATAAGGAAAGTAAAGCAGTATGTTTTGCCGTGTGGGTGATTCTTTCTCTCTTTACTTCCTTAATCATGCAGCTAGATCTAGTTTGGCCAGCAAAGTCCTCCTAAGGATTATCTAATCCCAACAGGTTTTTTTTAAAACTGTTATTCCTTTGTGTCAGATTTGCTCACGTAAGGTTAGCAGTTACACTCATCACTGAGTCCAATATTGTTAGAGATGGTAGCAAAATTTCTTTTGAGATGCCGAAGAATGCTTTTCTTAAATATTCTTCGATTATATGTATAAAGAGATGCTTCACAACGAAACAGCTTTTGAAAGCTACAGTGTAAATAATGCTATGCTGCGCTAATAGGCCGACCGACAAAGAAAAATAATATAACCCCCAGCTTCTTCCTGACATGGAATCAAATGGACTTTTATTTTCAGTAAATCAGCGTATTGGTTTTCATTATCCAAAAACCAAATCGTAAAGTATTGAAAGATGTCTGATCTTTTTATTTTTCAGTATATTTAAGACCTAAAATTGATGCAGTTGCTCTTACACTAATCACGTTCATTCCCACCCATTTCCTACTCCCGTTCTCAGCTCTCAAAATCCCTTTGAATAAAGAAGAAAAATAAATCCTGATCTGCTGAATTTCAAAAGATGAAAAAAACCTCATCATCATGGATCAGTGGAACGCAACGAATGTTTTAACTGTGATCATTAAAGAACAATCCCCAGAATGGTCCTGATAAGATGCTCTGGTGCGGAACACGCAGACAGCGAGTAATTGAGCATTTAGCTGCGGATCTCACCGTCAGTTTGGAGTGACATCAGGCCGCAAAAACATGACAAAACACGCCATAATCGAATCAGTGAGCATGATTGGTTTGCACTGTCGCAAAGGATTTAAAATCGTCAGCAAAATTACTGGGCCCTTGAAGGGATAGATACTTGCTTCATAGCCTAGGAAGTCCACATTATTTTTCAAAACTTTTAACCTCGTATATTTTCTTTCCGCTTGACCATTTCTAAGGAAATACTGCTGGCATGTCGCGATTTTCACTCTCTATACGCCGCCATTACTTGTGCTGCACGACGTCTAAAGTAAAAAAAAAAAAAGCAGAAAGATTGTTGCAGACCCACGTGCAAACTCTCTTGACCAATCGTCGGCTAGCTTATCTCACTCAGTGACGCCACGCAGCACGAGTAATGGCGGCGTGAGCAGAGTGAATATCCCGACATTCCTGCTGTGTTTTCTCAGAAAAAGTTAGGCAAAAGGAAAAGTACACGCAGTTTTAATTTTGTTAAAAAATAATATGGACTTATAAAGTTGTGAAGTAACTAACTACCGGTGTCTCTTGAAGAGAGTTTATCTACCTAAACGATGACAATATTCCTGGGCAAACCTCCTGTTCGAAGGACAGTTCCGTCTGATCGGCTGCGTCAATTTGTCTCAGTTTACGGCTTTCCACCCCTCCACCCCCCACCCCCACCCCCACCNGTCTTTAAATTTTAGGATTGGTCATAACTGGCATAAACACGCAAGATGACCGGATATTCAGTCTCCGTGTTTCATCTCTACAGGAGTTAGTCTCCCCACTAACAGGATTAATGAAGAAGAGTTCATTTGCTCGAAAATGCCCACAAACAAACGTTTCATAACTTGGTAATGTAACACTTTTTCGGGTCTCAAGCCCCAGACACTACAAATACACTGATAAATAAATCAGTTGGCACTGAGATTGCAAATTTGGCAATCTCGCAGATTAGGACGAAGATGATCATACAAGAATCCCTACGGGCCCCAGCGCAAGTCCATCCACCTCTTAACTCTGATGGACGGTCATAAAACCTGTCTGACACATGAAATTGGTGCGTCCACATTCGCTCTGTGAAACTGTCTGTGGTCAATTCAGCCATTTATAGTCTACGAACCGCATAAAGCACACGATAAAGAAAGTAAGTAGATCTACCAAGTCTAACAAATAGAAAAAAAAAGCAACTAAAAAAGAAAGTCTTTCTTTCATCCCAGAGTGCTTCTATCTAGACTCACTCAATAAAAACATAAACTGTACTATGAGAACTAATGTTTATACGAAAAGAGATATCGAATTTATAAGCTAATCACGTCCTCAGCAGCCCTCGTTCACCCAGAGACATTAGAGAAGAGATCTACATTTTCTCACAAAAAAAAAAGGGGGGGGGAGGGGGAAACCCCGCATCGCACTAAGTTGCATCGTTTCCATTTTATCTCTACAGTAGAATAAAGCAATATAGGACAGTCTCGTGTGGAATTTTCAAAGTAATTCACTACAGTCAGCTGTTAATGTCATCCATGCAAAGGTCAGATTTTGTCTCTAAGGGTCACATGACTTTTGGCCTTACTTGTCTGTCATAAATTGCTTTTCAGCAGTAGCTCTGTAACAATATGCAATAGGATATAATGAAACATAGACAAGACTTATTCAGAATCGTTTTCTGACATTATACTCTGGTTAACGCGATTTATACAGGTCACAGACACAGGTCGATCAGATCAAGGAAGATATTAGTGATTTATTGCTATGTTCGTATCTGATCAAGACATTCAGGAAAATTAATCTGTCCCGAGTACAGTAGGATGACCACACAAGACAATACTCCCTCGGTGGTCAATTATATTCACAGATTGTACACTGAGGCTTGACCATGCACATCAATCTGGACCGAGTTGAGTGGGCGGCAGCGCGTTAGTGCTTAGTGTCCTTTCCTCCTGCGCAAACAGTCCAAAGAGTCCACAAAATAATGGGATCTGAAGCAGGACAGTTCACATATTATTAAAAGATTTCTCTATTGTGAAATTTTCAACTGAAATATACTTATATGAAATCAAACTTTGATTTTCAGGCTGTTATAGCCGAAATAGTAGGCAAAGTTCATTGTCCATAATCTGCTGTACTTTTATGTTATGGCTTGGGATGGGGGCAAGAAAGGAGGAAGGAAAAGCGCAAGGCCCAGCCTGCCTCTGAATATTCTACAAAAGAAGATCAACAGTCATTATCAAATGCTTGTCTTCAAAGATGAGTGCATTTCTCATAATTACGACATGACAATCTTGAAAAAGCGTGTTCGTTCTTGAATAAACCGAACTCGTTAGCGCACAGACATCTTCTGCACAACATCTGGTATTAAAATAAACTGTGTCCTTTTCTAACAATCGCATCAACACTCTGGAAACAAAAGAAAAAAGACACAACATTTTACAGGCCCGATCGGGTGGGCGCGCAATATATCTTCATTCACGCTAACGAAACAGTGTCTAATCAAGCGTCCAGAGCCTTCCCCAGGGTGGACGCTGTCTCTATTTCACATTGCAGTCAACCAGAAGAGCGGCTGCCATAATGCTCGGCCGTATATCAAATTTGATTCTGCTCAAGGTCTTGCTTGCTCAGTTTATGATCTGGAAAAAGAAACAGCACGTATACCAAATGTGCTCCCGGGAGTAACGAGGTAGCAGACCAGAAAGGGTTTTGGCTGAACGACATTTCTGTATTTTCCGCCAGGTCGCGAGATCTAGAAGACCTCTCGGTCAATGCACCTTAATTAACAGCAGTTTCCATCGCATTTCTCCTCATATATACACTGACCGCTTTAGATGTCAAAGGTGTAATGCAGAGTTAGTTTTTGTTGTTGGCGGCAGACATTCAGTCCTTACCCAAAGCATGGAGAGACTTTCTGGTGACTGAATATTGTTCTCACGGTTTGAATACTCTCATTTGGTAATAATATGGTATAATTAGGGTCGTAAATTTATAAAGCAAAGTCCCCTCCATGAACAGACTGTAAAGAATGGGCCAGGCATATTTGTGAAGACCAGAGTACAGCAAGTGTATTTACTACCACTCATGCCTGGAACAGCTGTCGCCATTTTCGTCTTTTCCAACCCTTTACATTCGCCGTATATTACTCGTAGCTCCAAAGGACAATTATACTTCTATGTTGCAGACCATATTTTTACTAAATAATATGCCCAGTGGATGTCGCGAAGTTTTGAAGCTGCCGAAGCCTTGATCATTGCTGAAGCCATCAAATTGCCACAGATAATTTAGTGGTCCAAAGAGGCTTTTGTACTCATAGGTACTTGCGTCTTACACCAAAAATAAACACGACAGAGAGGATTGAAGGCTCATCAGATTTCACCTCTCCCTCGATAAGCTGATAAGGCTACTGACATTAAAGAGCTTTCATGTCATTTTACCGACGTCACAATCCACGATTTACTACCCTTTCTTTCTTTCATCGTCGGGAATGTTGCTTTAAAAATTAATCGTTTTTTCCTTTAGATAAATGTGTATGAAGCACAGCTATGTGAATGCATATACATCACGCATTAAACAAACAAATAATAACATTCACTCAACATATATATGAAGACTTTCAAAAAATATACTCATGTATTTAAATTCATATATGAAGAAAATACAGGACTGAAAATCCCGTACTGAATAGCAAGAAAGTGATTCTCTCTAAATTTACTATTATAAGATTGATTTGACAACTTCCACTAATTGCTCATACTTCTTACTAAAACGATTTTTGAGTGAAGTATCGGTGATTAATTTTGGGTTTCAGTTGGACAAGGACAGAAGCAGTCTGATGACTGCACCAATTGTCAGGCAAACTGTTTATTTGCCCTTTGATTGATAGGGCCCTTTCGGCCACTGCACTTTTGAGTACCAACAGCTCCTTGAGAGCAGGATAAATGGACTTAGATATACCTTGGTAATGTCATTAGCACCAAAAACACATGGAGCAATTACATGCATTAAACAAACTTATAATAACACTCACTCGATATATATATATATAATGAAGACTTTTAAAAATGCACTCATCTATTTAAATTCATATAATATGGTGAAAATACAGGACTGAAAATCCATTTTTGAATAGCAAAGAAGTGGTCCTCTCATTACTATAAGATTGGTTTGAAAACTTTCACCAGTTGTTCATACATTTTACTAATGACTTTTGGGTAGAGCATCGGTGATAAACTTTTGCTCTCAGTTGGGCAAGGACAGGAGGAGTTCTGGAGACTCTTCCGAACGTCAGGCACCTTGTTTATTTGCCCTTAGATTGCCGAGGGACCATTCGGCCACTGCACTTTTGAGTACCACTAGTTCCTTGAGATCAGGACAAATGGACTTAAGTGTCCCTCGGTAAGGTCATTAGCACTGAGAAACACATGGTTTCTAAACAGATTGATGAAGAGGAGCGACAAAAGATCCGGGNGGGGGGGGGGGGGGGGCTGGGCTGAGACAAACATGGGTGGCGGAAATCATTTGCTCAAGGGAAAAAGAGTGATGGAGTAGACATGGGAAAAGACGTGAGAGGGAACAAATTCTGGCCAGGAGAAAAGCGGCATGTTGCTTTTGCTGTTCTTTTCAAGATCAGTTGAAGTATGGTTGGTTTGGCGACGTTTTCAAATATCATTATGATAGAACCTCTTCAACCCATACGTGACAGACAGTGGTGGACCGATACCTGAAATTTAAAGCATCGCGATACCCAGCCATCAAGCTTTAAGTACTGATTCTATTTCAAAACACATTCTGTCATGCACGCACAAAATCCACTAGAATGAACGGCGAGCGGCCACAAGACGAGAATGTCGCCTCTCAAGTCGACATGCCATTAATTCGAAAATAAAGTGGATAGATAAATAAGTGGATATACCTAAACACTTGCGGCTAAGATCACAGCTGATGCGTGTGACAAATTTTCATTGAGGGTATTTCTTTATGTCATCTCTTGTTCAGGATGATCAGGTGAATAAGTGGGCGTTGAAATCTCAAGTAGATCAACATCAGGTTGGATTGAATTATGAGAATGTCATGTTCGCGTCTCTTCCTCCTTCTCCTCCTCCTTCATCTCGAACCAAGAGAAAAGGGAAATCGATATGGTAAGAGAAGGCGGCTGTAAATCTTCACGAAGTTCTTTCCTTTGGTTTGTATCGCTGAGAAGTTAGAAACATCTTGGGTCTAAAGAGGATCTTTATACATCATTGTCATGGAGAAGTTCATGACAAGACTATCTTGTTTAAAGGAGTCACATCCGATCGTTACAATCGATATCTATGCGCAGATGTCATTTTGTCAAAAAGGGAGATGTCCGCACCAACAAAAGTATGGTCATGTAACAAGATTCCGCATCACGCGGTAACGCGGTAATATTGATAAGCTGATGTAATTGCCAGAGCGCTTTAGGGCATATACGAGGCTGTATATTATCTGTATTTGAATGAGTGCATTTTATATCCGTATCTTTCCATATCGTCCAAATTGTGTAAGATCGAATACTTCTCTTTAGGTATGAGGATGGTATTAAAAACCTGGCATAAAAATATGCAGTTTTAAATAGTCCCTTTAAAATCAGAAAACTGGCCATGGGGAGGGAGGAAAGGGATTGGATTTGAATTTCAAAGTCTTAGATAGGTGCAAATACATTTTGTAGACTCTGAATAGGTGAAGCTTAGCCACTTTGTGGGTGTTGCTAAGTGGAAAAGGTTACCCTGTTCACTGAGTGAAAAGGCCTAAAATATTAAGTCGACTGCTTCACTGCCTAAATTCTCAAAATCTAATTGGTTTAGGAGCATTTTTCTTTGTGTCAAAATTGGAAGAAGAGCTAAACAATATATTTGGAAAGTATTTTGGCATGGGACCCCTTGATAAATTAATGAGAGGTGTAAAATCTTATATAGCCCAGAGAAAAAAACATTGACATCTTTATACCTGTAGGTCATTTGGAATACAGCCGTGTTCGTCAATATGTATTACGTGTTTCAGGATGCGGGTCTTCTCAATTACATAGGGGAGAGAGGCAGGCGGGAGGTTGGAAAATGTTTTCTCCATCTGTGTTGAGGGTTTCTCGTTCGGATTTTAGCTACTGTGCTGTGAATTGGTGCATTACTGCATGCAGACAAAACATATCCTATTGACGAAATGCAATATTTTTATAGTCAGTATAATGTACTTTACTTTCCTTGTCCAGCGGTCATCTGAGCTTGCGTCCTTCCGCCTGATGCCTCAGTTTAATAGGTACAAGTCATCTGAAGTTGAACTTCATCAGCATAGAATGAGTCGTAAATTGAGTCACTCACTCACTCACTCACTCACTCACTCACTCACTCACTCACTCACTCACTCACTCAGTTCCGACTGTCTGGTCGTTCTGAGAGGTTATGAGTTCCCAGAACTTTCAGAGCTGAGCATTCAGAGGTGGCGTGGCAACATTTTCATAGGACTGTGGGTGGAGTGAGCGTGCCGGTGGTAATTATTAATTTTAGGTACATAATTATTATTTAGCAGCCCATGCATTTTTCCTAGGCGAAAATTGATATCACGTGATCACGCTTCTCGACATTGTAATGTTACGTCTTGGCAATCGTGTACTTATGTAAATGTGTAAACATAGATCTGACAGTTGTTCCCATTGCCCATCAGTTTATCCACACTCCTTTCACATTTGATTTGATCATGTGGTTAGCTGTTTATCCTTGTCAATCTAAAAGCTATGAATAAGGAATTAAGCGAGATTGACGTTAAGCGCACTTCTCTTAAAACAAAATAAAACTCCTTATGGATTATTGCGGTGAAGAATAGCTCTCTGTCTGTCTGTCTGTCTGTCTGTCTGCCTGTTTGTCTCGCCCTCTCTCTCTCTCCCCCCCCCTCCTCTCCCAACCCACCACCTCGCCATACCAAAACAACTGCCCAATAAATATTATTGACTCGACTAATACCCTTGTCAGCCCTATATTACGAACATGACCGACAGATGATTTACTGTATAGAAACGTGACCCGACCAAAATCATAAATAAAGAGTAGAGCCCAGCAAGTCTAGACTTAAAATCATTGTCTCTCTGAGGGCTTTGGAAACTCATGCGGTCGCAAGATACCACTAATAAAATAATACCCGGATGGAGAAACGTCAGTCTGGATTCAGTGGTTGTCTTCACGGATTCTCAGGAAGTTTAGCCGCATAATGAAATCATCCGAGTGGGTTCTGACATAAGTTTAACAGGGCAGCATTAGATTAGGACTTATGCGAACTCACCAGAGACGCGTTCGCTGGCGTCGGTTCAATATTTCTTAATCATGGCCTTCACTTACGTGTCACTGACTCTCCTGTTGGTTATTAACACTCGACATTCCTTTCACTATCATGATGAATGGGGTTGAGATCTTTGAAATCTTTCACATTTTTTTTTTTTTTTGTGTGCTTTCTTTTAGTGAACATCGGAAAGACTTTGGCCTCTTCTTATTGCAACTGTTCTTGTTACCACACAATGCACATTGTGGTTTTGCTAAAGTACATGTAGTTTTTATATTTATAGAGCACAGCTTTTTCTGCTGTCTTTTCTTCCATTCACTAGGGCGAAATCTTCCTCGCATTTCTATGGGATTGCTGAGAATCATTGATAGTGTAGACTTATTTATTATTCATTTTATATGAATGTCGGACTCATTCATTCATTCATTCATTCATTCATTCATTCATTCATTCATTCATTCATTCATTCATTCATTCGTTTATTCAGAACGTTCGTCCACGCATTCATTCACTCGCCAACATTCATTCACCTTGCTCTCCCATCTCCTGCCCTCTGTCCTCCCTCACTGACTCACGCACTCATTCACTCCTTACCTCACTCACTCACTCACTCACTCACTCACTCACTCACTCACTCACTCACTCACTCACTCACTCACTCACTCACTCACTCACACTCACTCACTCACTCACTCTTTCACTCACTCACTCACTCACTCACTCACTCACTCACTCACTCACTCACTCCTTCCTTCCTTTCCTCCCTCCCTCCCTCCCTCCCTCCCTCACTCACTCACTTGCTCATTCACTCACTCACTCACTCACTCACTCACTCACTCACTCACTCACTCACTCACTCACTCTTCCCCTCTCTCCCTCGCATTACTTCCATCTTGCCGAGTGCCCAGCACTGCCACGGTGCTAAATGAAGGGTCAAGACTCTATGGACCGCATCACTAGTTTCCCCTGCTTCCCCTAAGGGTTAACATTGATCTGTTTTCCGTTAACAACAATCGGTCTTTGTGATTTGACACCGCGCACCAGGGGTTAGGATCTTCTTCTCGACATGGATCTGCTCATTCTAATGACCAGGGGCTGTTGAAGGAAGTTTGTCGAAAGGGTTGAATCAGAGGTTGCTGGGACAAGGGTTGAAGGCTGGAGATTGGAGGATGGGGAAAGGGGGTAGGGAGTGGGAGAGTGTTTGACGGTGGAAACATGTATGTCTATGCATTTAGGAGGGCTAGACAAGAAGACTGGGGTTGGGATTGGCTATAACCAATCCCCAACCCCAGTCTTCTTTTCTAGCCCTCCTAAAATGCACAGACACCATTGGTTGGACAAGGCTGGTAGCTTTATAATTAGACTGGTAATAGCAGCTAATGGGATGGTAATGGTAATGACTGAACGATAGAGGGAGGATGGAGGTGAAAGTGGTAAATGATGACTGGAGTAGTGAGGACTGTGATAGGGAAGATGGTTGTGACAGTTAAGAAGCGAATGTGGCAGAGCTGATGACGATTCTGGTAATAGGAACAGAAGACTGAGGGAACCATGAGGGAGTCATCTGGTTATGCACGCGCATTACTTTTGAAATCACCTGTGTTGGACTCACTAGTAAGGGTGATCAAGTCAGTTTTTTTTTCTCCCTCTCAGGGGCCAAGTCAGTGACCTTAGCTGTGGCCTTTTGTAATGCTTTTGTCACCTCCCTGGTCAGTTCAGGTGAAATGAAAGCAACACTATTTCGGGTCAGGGGTTTGAAAGAGATAATGTCTGCAAATGAGCGAACCTTTGTTCTCTGGAAATAACCTAAGGTTACAAGTGGGTTTTCATGGGAGTGAGTCAAAAGAAGAGTCACAGCAAAAACCTTTACTTGTCATGGGCCATTAAAAGTAATATAATTATATATATATTTTTTTAGTTCAGATGCTTATCTCCATTGCTGGTGAGTGGAAATTGAAAACGAAAATTAGGATTGGAATGACAACAGTCGACAGTACATAACAATATAGGCTGTAGCAAAAAAAGATTTCCAAGTTTGTAACCACCTGGACCTCTCTTTCTGTGACTCTATCAAGTCACGAGGAGCATAATACAGGGGGTAAAGCCCGGTTGGTCATTCGGCTTGTGAGACGAACTCACAGTCTAAAGATTGTCAAGTCAGAGGGTTGTGGGGTCGGCTCCAGAGTCGGGCAGTTTACCTTGTTGTGTCATTAAGGATGAATGGTTTATCCCACAATCACCAAATACTGATAACTAATGGTATTTTTATTATGTTCTCTGTGAGAGAGCGGTAGACCAGCATGGCTGAATGGCCGCGGTGTTAGACTCAGGCTCTGAAGATGGCGGTTTGATTCCCGTCATGGTCATGTATAAATGCCTTGTGAAAATATCTCATTCACATTTTCCTCAGTTAACCCGTCCGTATGAGGCTACTTGGCTTAAAAAAGTGAAAGATATTGTCAGGATGCTAATGATCAACGCCTGTCAAAGGCAGCTAGCGACGCTGTATACTTCTCTAGGGAGTTGAGAAAGTCCTTAAATGATCTAGCCTGCTGAGGGAATAACATATTAATAATGTGAAGTCGCGTGAGCAGACACTTGCCAGGCCATGAGACTAATAAAATTTATTACAATATGTTTATTATTAATCTCTTACATCCTCGAATGCTATGAACAAACGAAAGAATTGGCCTCTAAGCGTTAACATTGTCAGCAACAAAAATTACATTAATTCATTAAATGACAGCACTCAGGACTACAATAATTAATCAATAGCAACATTGAGAACTGCAATAATTAACCTCTACCGGCTCAGCCCACGGGGGAATACACTGGATTCCTCAAACAACCTCGTCCAGTCTATTTTGGAATGCACTTTACGAAATCTTCTTCGATTTCTTTTCGCAGTTCGTCCGTCCGTCCGTCCATTCATCCTGTCAAAATTTCGATGGAGCTTCAGAGCGACTTCTTTAACGCTTCAGGCGCGAAGTGATTCCCTTGCGGGCAGTGCGTTTTAATAGTGCCATGTCTCTTGGGGTTGTCTGGTCTGAGAGGTCTGAGGTTCTCATTCTGGGCTGCAGAAGTCACGGCCAAGCAAGCCTCTAGCCTCTCTCTTAACGCCGTTCACGCACAATGCATAAACTGAAAAGGGAGAAAGTGATTTTTTTTTTTTTGAAGGGGGTGGAGAGGGATGGGGGAATGAAGGCGGGGAGGGCCAGAGACACCTAAACCTATTTGTATGAAACGCTATTCAGTAAGAATCAAAATATGGTTTTTATTCTATCGGTACTGGTTGTACTCAGGGGCGTAGCTATTTTCTAAAGCGGTGAGGGAGGACAGAGGAATCCATAATATGAGACTATTTAAAATATTTAAAATAGTAACATTTTATGACCTAAAATACTAGATCTGTTTTATATATATTAAGAGAATAATTCCAGAAAATTTACAAAATCTTCAAGGTAATATTTTGGCTTTTGCAAATTTATGATTTACGTCAAAAGCTCAAACCTTTATCTCAATAGATAATGCCAGCAGCCCTACAGTTTCTGCCAGCAAATGCATTGAACATACGATTTGGAACGCAAGTTTTCTATTCCGCTCTTGCTGTGAATATCTCCGATTATAATACTGCAGATCTCCCAACAGTCTGAGAGTCGTGCACTATGTGCATGCATGTTCGTAATAGCTAGTGGAGGAAACCTTCCATTCTCACGAAAATTGGCAGATTTTGATGCCTTCTCTATGGTACAGCACCTTTCAGCAAACATTTCTTTCAGAGATCAGTGACCTTAAAAACTCCAGCAACCTAATTGCCTGATATTATTCCGAGGTTGACCACAAGAACTTGCATTTCACCATAGATCTGACGAGATTTCTTGCCTTTCACAGTAAGACACTTTTCAACGACTCTCCTTTCAGATTTTTACAGGATAAGATAAAACTGAGCATTCCCCTTCGGAAATTTCTGAAATTTGGCGCTCTTATTATTTGCAAGACGTTGACGATTGATGACCATGCTTTTCAAAGCTGTATTTGTCTTCATTGTTAGACTAAACCGAGAGTTATCACTTCACCCGTGTATATATGAGCGCTGTGGTGCATATAAATACATCTGAATAATAATATTTATCTGCTCATGGATATATTTGAATAGATAATAGAACTCAGAAATTAGTAAAAAATATAACTTTTGAAAACAATTTCTTCACCTTCAAGACCAAGTTACGCATTGGGTCTGTGTTTACGATACACACGATCGCCCAGTCGAGGCTTTAGTTTGGCGACATGGTCTTGATAGCCAGTTATGAATGAGTCACCACTGAATAGAGCTAGAATATTACAGATATTAAATTAAAGATAAAAGAAAACAATCAGCCTTTATTTATCCTGATCGGAATATGTTTAACAATGCCGTTCAATTTTGTAGATTTCATTCAATATAATACATAATATACATAGACAGTAGTGCAGATAATACATAATACTACCCATTATTACAAACTAAATCTCTATAACACAGCCATTGTTAGTAGTCGCAGAGCAGCTCCTTGGTCCTACTGACTCGAATGCCAGCTACTCATTCGCACCTGAGTCGAGAGAGGAAATACGAGAAAAGTGTCTTTCCTAAGGACACTACATCGCAAACTGCCTGGTCCAGGAACCGAACTCACAAAACCCAAGACGCCAATTCCACTTATCGAAGGAAACCGAAGATCTCAAATTTTATGGTTTTTCACTGATTTTCGCTGTTCGTATTGCTAAGAAATTGCGCAGTTCGACAAAGTGTGTTTCTTCTCTTTTTCAAAAAACACTGGCTTCCTTTTAGATTATAGTATCTATTATTGACGAGGAAAATTGGTTTGAAAACAGAGAGTGCTGAGACACAACAAGACAATTGGAATCTAGTGACTTCCTTCCATTACTGACTGACTGATTTGGCTTTTGTTTAATGTCAACTAGGTCAAGGTGGCCTTGTTGGCCGAGACCCTCCCATTATCTGTTACACTGTGCGATTGTAGTGTATTCATGATTTACTGTAAAGCACTTGAAACTCAAATCTTTAACGTCACAGCACAAATTGTATCTCTGATTTTACCACCAACCTCCCATAACCCATTACGCTCTCTGTTTACTGACCATCAAAAAGACGAGCTAGACCTACACTTTATTTTTCATGTTTAGTTTTCCTCCGGGCTGTTATGACTAGAAATGTGCACATTATGGTACTTCCTGGTGAACTGGTGGTTCCTGTACTGCACTTCAAGAACTAGATTTAAATGTGAGTTTCACAACTAGTTCGTAGCACGCAATATGATCGTAGCACCAGGAAATGCCATGCTTTCCTCTGCCATGACCTTCCGTATGAGATTATGAATTGAACGTAAAAGCTCTCTATTAATTCGATCATTCGTCGTCTGAATCAATGATGTGTTAATGTCAAAAGAAAAAAAAAAACCTAAACAGAAAACCAAAACAAACAAGTAAATTTTGGGCCCAAGACTTAGTTTACAAAACAGCTGCGCAGCTTGACTTGTCTACTGAGTTGTAAAATATTCATTCTTCTGAGTAAGCTTACTGTTTCTTCCGTTTCGCACAGAAATCCCAAAAGATGTTTTTAGCGACGGAGATCTCGAACGGAAGTAGAAAAATTGCATTTCATCACATTCTGACTTGAACGAGATAAGAGAAACCAGATATGACTTTTAGGCACGTAATAGTTTTACGACATATTTCCGTGATGGAGGTCATGATGACAGCTGCCGAAAATGGGCTCGAAAAGGTGACATTAATGTGTTTTCGGTGTTGGATCTTATCTCCCGGTTGCGATGCAAACTCGCTGTATTTGGGGAACGTTTTGTGTTTTTAATCTCTAGCCTTTGTGTTTGAGACGATGAGAAGGAAACGGAGAGAGATTACAGAGAGAGAGAGAGAGAGAGAGAGAGAGAGAGAGAGAGAGAGANNNNAGAGAGAGAGAGAGAGAGAGAGAGAGAGAGAGAGAGAGAGAGAGAGAGAGAGAGAGAGAGAAAATAGCTAAAACAGCCGAATTCCTAAGAGATAAAGAGAAAATATATAAAGATGGAGAGAGGAGAAAAGCAAGGCAGTACACAAAGAAATAGTGAAAGAAAGAGGGACAGAAAAAAGAGGAGAAGAGAAAGAAAGAGTCTGAAAGAGCGAAAGAGAACGAATAACAGAATCAAAGATACTGATAGAAGATTAGCAGAATCTCTAGCAATAGACTGAATAAAATCTAAAAGGCTGGTCCGCCTTGGAGCACCCAGACCTATAATGTAGGTTACAGACCTGTCATTCATTTTTCCCCCCTTTAATAATAATATAGTCTAGGCTTTATACACCCTTTGAACTCTCTCCTGTAGGCTCTCTCCCAACTATTTACCTGGAGCGCAATTTTATAACATTTGTTAGTTCATTCAACTTTTAAGCTTACTAAAACATGAATGAGCCGATAAAAAAATTTGAGCTAGGTTGCTTTTTTCTCTCCTTTTCTCAAAATCGAATATCGGGAGGGACTATCTTTGCCTTAGCCGATCCCATACAAAGAAGAATACGCCCATGAAAACATAGTTCCAGCCAACATAAAGCAGGATTACCACCATTTCCCAAAACATCAAACTTTGCACCGCGGGGCCTTTTCTCAGTGGGTGCAGAGCATGTGAAATGAGTGAAAGATGAGGACCAGGTGTCCCCCCTTAATTTGTAAGACCTAATATCAAGCCAGATACATTCCCGGTAATTGGTAAGACTTAATTGGAGCAGCGTGGCCGAACGGTTAAGGCGTTGGACTCTAAATCTGAAGGTCGTGGGTTCGATTCCCGACCACGGTCATGTTGTAAGTGCCTTGGGAAAGCATTTCCTCATTCCACCCGTCTATAAAATGGGTACCTGGCTATAGGCAGTTGAATAGATTGTCAGAATGCTAATGATCAGCGCCTGTAAATGGCATCGGCACTGTATGTTCCCCAGGGAGCTGAAAAAGTCTTGGGGTGATCAGGCCTGCTGGGGTAATATCAGTGTGAAGTCGCGTAAACAGGCTTTAGTCTGGATACGAGACTTATAAACCGCATTATTGTTATTGTTATCATTATTATTTACTATAAGACATCATACTAACAGCAGAATCACCACCGGCCGGTAACCCATAGACTGAACAGCGACGTGCACTATCTTGTTGGCGAGAAGGAAATGGACTCTTGTCGAAAGCCTGATTTATTACTGCCTAAGTTCCCCTCACACAACAATATAATATATCTACCGGATCAAACATACATCCACATCATTATAAAGATTTTAACATGCTGGCAGAAGCCACAAAAAATAACCCCCCCAAAAAATTAACACATCAACAGACAAGACAGGCCGCAGCGATGGCCGCCACCGCTGAAATGTTGAATGCTGAAGCTCCGAGATTTCCGGCGGCTTTCTGTTTATAGGAGCCATAAAGCTATGGAATCATACGATCCGCCCACTTGCGTTATTTTGTCTTTGTTTGTTTTGTTTCTGTGGCAGTCAGTTTTGATGAGAAAGGAAGATTTCAGGCAACACACACACACACACACACACACACACACACACACACACACACACACACACACACACACACACACACACACACAC
>JAWQUT010000283.1:399746-420956 GCA_033807755.1 Ellobium chinense
TGTCAAGTTAGAGTCAATAATATATTTACTGAATGAAAGGGCCTTAACTTTTTAAGTCATTTTTTTTTCTGTTCAGTAAGCTCAAAATCTAATAGATCTTAGTGTGTGTTTCTGGGAGGTCCAAATTTTGATGAATAATGAAAAAAAATATCTGTGTAACTATTTCGACACGTTAATGAGGATGAGGTGAGTGAAAATGCTAATATAAGCCGACAGCGGTCTTCATAACTTAACCCTTTCCCTACATCATGTTTTTCAGGTGCTGCGGCCGTATGCATAATCCATACGTCAATTAACGTATTGCGTTAACTACAGTGAACACTGTTAATGTTTTGGTAGTTTCCCGTGGTTTCCGCAATGAGTTAACTAACGTAAGGATTATGCATACGGTCACTGATGTCACTAAATTATCACGAGCTCATTCACTAATACACGCAGTAGTTCAACATGTAGGGAATAGGACAATTGGGTGCGCCGGATACAACACGGGAATGCTACTTCCGGGATGTTCCGGCACGTCTTAGGAGCTGTTTGTAAGAAAGGGTAAGGACGCACATGCGCGTTACCAATATTAATAAAACGCCTCTGCCAAATTTGTGTCACAGATTTCTTGAGAACTACGTAACGTATAAACATGCGGTTTTAACCTATATTCGTAGAAAAATACACCAAATGTAACTATACACATCAGTTCTCTCTATTTTTTAGCCTTTAAAAAATAAAAGAATGTGTATAGCAACGAAATACAATCTCCAATAGATCTTTTCAAGCCGCCCGATTCGCCAATCGTCCAACTTTTTCACGGAGTCTAAGGCATTCGTCGATGATGCCTTTCGGTGCTCTAGGTATTCTTTCGCCGCTGGTGCGTTGCCTGCCTGTCCATGTGTAAAATGGGGAGTTAGTCTTATACGTTAAGAAAGGGTTAAAAGAGCGACATTCCCAGATGCATGGGATGGTGAGTTACTCAATCTTCTCTAAACCTATTTTCCCATCTTCTGTTTCAGTGGCTGTCAATTGTGCGATTGAAAAGCAATACTTCAGTCTGAACGGAGACCTGATGTTTCCATTTTTGTAGCAGAAAGTGACGAATTGCTGGAAATAAAACTCTTCATGGTAAAAGCCCTGTCTCCATTCCAACAGTTGTCAAAAGAGGCGCTGAATGACTAGACCAGAAGTAATTTGTCCGGAACAATATATTTTTTATTCTGTTTGAAGTGTTTGATTACAACTATCTACATTACGCAGACCCGTCTCCTCCTTCCCCAGAAACACCTCCTTTTACTTTCTAAGCCATGTCCGTCCAGCCCTAACCACTCCCCTCATCCGGTAAAAATGTGAAAATATTTGCAATGTTATATATTTAACCTCTACTCGCCCCGCCCCTATTATTATCTCATATCTCACCCATCTCACCCCCCCCCCCNAGAGACAGCCCATACTTTTAGTTCCTCGTATCATCCTCACCTACCCTCCTCACTACCCCTCCTTCCCTCTTGCCTCCCCACCCCTTTCATACGCACAAATTTACTTTAATTAAGGTAATCTTATACATGCCTGAAAAGCCCAAAATGTAATTGGTCTTGCTACGTGTTTCTGGGTGTCAAAATTTGATAAAGAAAAAACAAATGCCTGTGTAAAAAACATTTCGACTCTTCACACCACTAATAAAGACGGGGTAGAAGGAAAATGTTGATGCAGCCAACAGTGAGAAGTTCATTGCGATCTTGACGCCTATGTTCACTCCATTGATTAAGAGACAACTAGTGGCACACACTGCGATGTGGACATAGTTAATAGTGAGGTAGGGCTTTTATCACAACACCAGATAATTACTTTACAGACGATCTCCTCAATTATTCAGCCCTTGCTGTCTGTGTCCACAAACTTCCGGTAGACAGAATCGAACCGGACCACCTCCGCCGAAGGAGGTCGTATGTGAGATACACTATACAGAAAACATACGGTTTCACTCGCGTGCGATATGGAAATCGCAAATGACATTCATTTGCCTCATTTAAGTATTGATACCTTCTGCGGGCGTATAATTTGTTTGGGATACCGGGGGTAACAGATCAGCTGCTCTTTCTATGGCACTGCCCTGGAAATTTAGGAAGTCATTTTATAGGCTTTGCCAAAAACTGTAAGTCATTTTGCTCTTTTGCTCATAACGTGACGACACACGCGGTCATTTATGTGGTATGAGCTGTTAGATATGAGGTGCTGTTAAAATCTGTTGTTCATCTGTTATTGCTTCTGATACTGAAAGGGGAGGGTGGAAAGGCGAGAGAAGTTCAGAATGAAAAGTCACATTCTCCAAGGGTGTGTGTGTGTGTGTGTGTGTGTGTGTGTGTGTGTGTGTGTGTGTGTGTGTGTGTTGTGTGTGTGTGTGTGTGTGTGTGTGTGTGTGTGCCACCACCTCATTTAGTAGCTTAGATACAGCGACGTCCCGTGGAAATCAATTAGGGTGGCTTTTTTGTTGCTGTGAAATTTTACATTGCCACCGTCATAAGTACCACCGTCAAAAGTACCATGAGAAGCCGCCTTAGAGGTGTTGGGAATGCAGCGCGAGGGCATTGTCCTACGGGACTGAAGCTTGTGACTTTTCACTTTTATAACCACCATCCAGACATGGACCCTTTGACCTTCACACTCCCCTCCTCCCCACCCCACATTAAGTGATTTCCAATACTCGATTAAATGGTGACTGTAAACGCCCTCAAAGTTCCGAATTAAATGTATCAGTCTTAAAATTCTATCTTGGCTTATTGAAATGCACAGTAAGATAAATTTGAAATGGCATCTACATGTTCTAAGAATACAGGAACAAAGTGAAAAATTACAATAAATTCTGGATATACATGTAGCGACCAACATTGAGTGACTGATAAAAACGATCACCTTAAACAGTTGGTTGCTTTTTGCTGTTTTTGGTTCGCTTCTAGAATGAGAGAAACCTTTTTCCTCTGGGTTCCTTAAACTAATGCAACGGTTTGTCAAGACATTTGGAACTGCTGTCTAGGCCACTACAAAAATATTATTGTTATAACATCATGCATTTCCTACTTTGAGACGATCATTTTTCTTAAATTAAGTTTACCACGTTTCAGATTAGCAAACTGGCCATAATCATTTACAATGTTTTTCCTTTTTAAAACGTTTCAGGACGTTCAGGGCGATGTCGCGATTTTGTTACACAGGTTGCTGTATTAGGCAGATTAATTTTATTATGGGGAAAATGAATACTCGTTTATGAAACTCAGTCGCCCTAGCGGGTGGTCGCGATATACAGATGGTCGTCAAGATCAAATTCGACTGTAAGTTTCCCCTCTCTCTACTTTCCCCCGCCCCCACCTACCAGCCCCCACGAATTGATTCTCTAATATTTCATCGAAATTACGTTGAAGTGCAACCGGGCAACTCAGTTTAATAAGAGTGCCGACCACCATTCAGTAAAGCCCATTACCATTGAGCCGTGGGCGTTTTCGCGTTTTGCATTGTGCTATCCTAAACACAAATTGTATGTCTGTCGCCTGAAGCTCGAAGTCTATGGACTAAAAATAATTGCCGCACCAGCACACCCAGGCACAATAAATATTCATCAAGTGAACTCACTGACTTTGAAACTCAAATTAAAGTTGCAGAATACCGCACAGACTAAGTTTAGTACTGCTTCGTTGGTTCAGAGAGACCTAGAGGTACTGTAGAAAGATTTCTAATGCTAAAAAGCTAAACATGAGAGGATCTATTGAGGAAGAAACAATGTTTCGGTGCACGATTCCTGAATATTGAAAGGGGCTTTCAGCCGAGCAAGGATTACGATCCTGAATTTTATTTTTTTTGAGGGTTCCTTTTTTTTTTTATTTATAGATATATAATTTCCGGGAAGAAATTGGAAGGATTGAACCAGCAGCTTTCTCAAATCTTCTCTATAGCCTGGCCACACTAGCGCTGTAGCGAAAGTTTCAACATTAATCCTTTTAAATTTGCTAAAGAACATCACATTGCTCTTGATGCTAGCCCACAGCCAGTTCTCGATTCCCTCGGCAACACTATCCTGTATATGTCTGGTTTCTTTAGGGTTTGTGATCACGGTTGGACAAATAATAATAATAAAAGTAATTCATAGGAGAGGCTCGAAGTCTATGTACAGCGCCAGAGATCCACCTATGAAAACACTAACCAGCACTGAAACTGAAGAGAATGGACGAGGGGTCAAAATGTTTGCCGCTACAAGGAGCTTTCCAAAAAGGCCAAGACTTTGTCAGTGGGTCTTGAGCCCAACGGTGCTCAGAATAAAATATGACGCTCACAAGAAAGGCTTTCATACATCTAGACATTTTCAGGTATTGTGAGTTAAACCCTTCACTACGCTTTTTTTTTTTTTCAAGTGCTGATGTCAGCAAATTATCATGAGTTCATTGGCTAGTACAGCATAGATTTGTTTGAGTCACGGTTTTACAGCGCTTCAGCAAGATTACAGCTATGGTGCGCCCCTGTGTATAGGAATACTGTAGTTCATTCCCCAAAACTAGGACGTAAGGGTACACTGGATGCGACACGGGAATGCTACATGTAGGCTGCTGCCGAAACGCACATATACATCGAAACGCTGTTTAGAGGTTACAGACTTCCACCTGGATAAAAATAGGGTTTTGATCATATGCCTTAGGAAGATAGTAAAAAATCTGTCCTTTGAACAGATTATGCAGAATGGGCCCTAGATTTGTGAACCTGCCTGCGAATTAGCAAGATTCTCTCCTGATTTCGTAAATTAAACCCGAAGTTTGGGTTATGTTCTTCGGTTTCGGTGTGGTCTTCGGTGCGGAGCACTTGTCATTAAGGAAACTAGTTAGCTTGTTTACAACTTTCGATGTATCGGTTCATAGCTCGAAAACGAAATGAAAGACCTATATTTTAAACATCATTTTGAATAAGCTCATTGAATACTGCAAACTATTAAAGAAGCTTAGAGAGTGTGGAATTTCTTCTAAGTGATAGTAGAGAAAACAATTGATTGGCACAAAGAAGGATATCGGATTAGGCTTCTGTAACCTTAGACCAAAGGATTGGAGTATACATGTACGTCACACATAACGAAGGAGTTTACTGAAAAAGAGTTGAAAAATAGATTTTCTGTTGTAACTCACAGGCCTGCACAAACGTAACAGCTGCTGTCCCGTATTGTTTTTGTCTTGCGCTCTCTTGTTAGTTCGCACTAGAGAATAACATACTGAATTTCGCTTCCTTTTGGACTTTCAGGGAACAAACAAGTACAGTCAAAAAAACATGCGGAGTTTTTAAAACTAGAACATGGATGTCTAATGTTTCGCTGTTGAATTCCTTGCATTTCTCAGGAGAATCGGAATCCCCCAGTTTCTCTGATCTAATTTGGAGCGAGAGCAAACTTTAATCTGTCCGATTATTTTCATTCTTTGACAGTGACGTGAAGCCAATTCGCGTACCTCCCTTTCTCTCTCTCTCTCTTTCTCTCTCTCCCCCTCACTCTATTTTTCTGTCTGGCTTTCTTCTTTCTCGTGTATTTCTTCTCCTTTCCATCTGTCCTTTGACATAAAACTCTTAACCTTTTCACATCGCATCCTGCACTAACCTTCTATTTCTTCAGTACGCAATGCGCTGTAGAGGAAAATAACCGGGTTACGCACGACCGATAGATAATTTTAACAAAAAATAAGAACGAAGTCATTAATATTCGGACATATTTTATTTTTAGCAAAACTGGTTGCTTGTTTATGAAATACATTTTTACAAATTAGATATATCTATCCATGCTGGAAACAACAGGTTGTTTACAGTTTCCTGTGTTGCCCGAAATTTCGAATTACAACATTCGTACGTGCCAGAGTAAAATGTCAGACTGAACGCCGCTAACTGACCCACACTTGAAATAATAGGCTCTTTACAGTTTTCTATATTGCCCGAAATTTCGAAAGATAACACTGATGCGGGCCAGCGTGAAAGATCAGACTGAACGGCACACACCTATTGAGCGGCACAGTGTGAAGTGATGTGACATGCGCCGCATGAGTGTTGTGGGGCATGACGTGAAAAGCTTTTAACCGCTGTTGTTGTTTAATGAAATTCCTAAATGCTGCTGTTTTCCAATACATCTTCAGTAACATTCTGACATATCATCATGCTAACAGCTTTTGTGTAATAAACATGGAGCTATAAAGAACACTGGAGTGCGTATCACGTGATTTTGGCCATGCGAGGTTGAAGACAATAGACGCCATCTTGGGTAGGGATGAGTGCAGCGGCGAATGAAGGCGGAGAGAGGGATTTTCAATTTTGTTTTTCACCAGACTACGTCGTAACCATGGTACAGACCTGCTGTGAACTGCAACAACAAATGTACTAAGGAAACTTTACAAAGAACCTAGCACCACCACAGTACGATACTAAAACTGCTGTTTATTTATTACTATTGTAATTGTTTATTTATTCTTTAATTTCCAAACACTGTATTTTATTTACCACTTGTAATCGCCACCACAAAACGAAAGCCTAGCTAGAGATAGAGATAGAGAGAAAGAGAGAGAGAGAAAGAGAGAGAGAGCTAGATAAGGGTAGGCCTACTAATACTATAGGCAGCAAAGCAGCCGCCCGCTCGTACCTTGCACAGTGTTGCCACTCGTAGGGATTTTCCCCTACTGTAGGGGAAAATGGCTTTTCGTAGGGGGTAGGGGAACCCTACGGGGAAAACTGTCAAATGTAGGGGAAAGTGCTCATAAGATTGGACACAACATTGCAAAGAATAAAATGATGGCCAATCATACACTTCGCGCGTATGGGAATGTAGGGAAAAATTAGCCTCGCTGTAGGGGAAAACCATCAGTCCAGAGTGGCAACACTGACCTTGCCCTAAGTCGTCCGCCATGTTAGTTGCGCGCCGGCGGTGTACGCGAAAAGGGGTGTACGCACTCCAGTGTTCTTTATAGCTCCATGGTAATAAATTACAATAATAAGGGGTAAAATTTCGTATCCATGCGGATTATCGCAATCATGACTTCACATTATAATGGACCCAGCAGGCCAGACTTATCAAGAACACTATCAACTCCCTTGGGAAAATGTAGTGCCGCTGACCAACTTTTTCTGACAAAATCCTTCACTGCCCATGGCCAAGTACCCATTTCAAAGATAGTTGGGCTGAAAAGAGGTATCGGTACTTGAACCTCATCACTTTCTAATCCGGAGTCTAGTGTGTTTACCATTCGGCCTCAGTACTTCACGTACTTTCACATTATATATGCCTCATAAGATCATTAAGTGTTCGTTTAGCTCCTGCCTATTGTTTGACAGACATAAACAGCCAGAAATGAGATTCCAGCAGACTGTTTACATAAAAGAATCTATCTGGCTACCTATTAAAGTGCAAATCATACCATACATTTTTTGTCTGGCTTCCGAGTGCTCACAAAAGTGCAAATAACACTACAGTATCATTGCCCACTGGAGTTAAAAATAACTATGTACAGATGCATTAATCCCTCAACGTGATATCACTGACAGATACCTTATGTCTGCATGAAAACCACACTGTTTACCTCTTGCAGCCGTGCTTGTTGACTGCATGTTGGAACGTAGTAGCCGTTGCGTTTCGATAATGTAAGTTAGTGCCGATGATGGCATTGCGCGAATGGGACACAGCTGTTAGTGCTTCTGTAGTTTTCAAAAGAATTCTGTGGTATTGGCCGAATGATTATGACGTTTGCTCAGGAACTGAAAGTGAGAGATTTATCATCATGGTTTATATTGGAGTGTCTTGGAATAGCATTTCATTCCTATTTTCCTCAGTCCACACGCGTTTGTGAAGTGAATACCTGCCCTATAGGCAGTGAATTCTAACGTCACAATGCTAGTGACCAGCAGCTATAAATGGTGGCAGTTCTGTATACTCCCCCAGACACTTTAAAACGTCCTTGAATAATTTCACTGGCTGTGGTAATGATAATGCAAAGCTGCGTGAGCGGAAATTGCCCGAATACGAAACTGAACAAAAAAAAATAACTTATAAATATCGTTATACTATTAACTCAAGGCACATAGTACGCGTATTTCTGAGAAAACATTAGGGATTCCACGATGTGCCTGCCTCAGCCATACCATTAAGGAATAAAACAAATGATACTGGAATGAGCAGAAAAGGATAAGAGAGAAGGAGGAAAGCTAATCAGAAGAGGAAAACCAACAGAGCAAGAAAGACGCAAAAGAACAAGGCTTGAAAACTACTACTACTGTCATGCTTTGGGTTTGTTGTTTTTTTTCTACAAATCCCCAATGTAGTCAGCATTCTCACTGGGCTGTTTGAAATGGCTATCACTTGTCTTGACTGCTGCGAGCTTTTTTTTGTGAACGCCGAGCCGTTAAAATGTCACCCGTGCCGAAGAGTTGTCCGCCAACTGACAATTCCATGGGTATTCGAGTCTTTGCTGAGAGCGACCGTCGAGTCAGCTGCGTCCCAGTGGGGAATCTGATCACTTCAGTGGGAATTCCAAACCTGTTGCCGGCGCTGGGATTCCAGGAGACTCTTATATCAGAAAGACGAGGAAGAGCTAAAGCAGCTCTTGACTGTCTTGTAAACATAATATGCAGTTTGTCGAGACAGGCTTGGCCTGCGTCACCAAAGTATTAGCTATGGATCAATGGTCTTAAGGGGCTTCGGATTTCTATTGGCGGTTTGGCTTGTGAGAGAAACTCTAGGCGGAAGGGCAAAGACACAGAAAGAAGAACAGAGAGGGAAAACAAGATGTAGACAGAATGACAAAGAGGAAGAGAAAGAATGGATAAAGAAAAGGACCAAGAGGAAATACAGAAATATCTTTATAAATATAAAGTAGAAGCCAAAGCACAGGCACACTGTGAAATCTCAGCTATTTTCAGGCTACTGACCTTTCCGAAAAAGCCAAAAAAAAAAAAGGTTTCAACATGGCTAAACACATGGCTAACACCGTACACCTTCTATTTACTTTGCAGCTCTATTTTCCAAACATAACGCTTGCTTCCCAATAACCATAAGCATTAGCCAGTCATTCAGACTTTCGAGCTTCACCCTGAAGCCACTGCAGAGACGAGATTGTTTGTCCTGGCTGGCTGATACAGAAAGGTGAGTTTTTTTCGCCCCTTTCACGTCGTTTTCTTTTGAAGATCAACAGGTTCCTTCATGTTTGGCAAGTTTACGTAGCTTCGTTAGAGTAATTTCGATGCTTATCCCGATAAGCTCCTCCTTCTGCTCCTGAGACAAACTTAGGCCTAATCCTGGCTGCCCGCTCTGAATTGATCTATCCAATTGCTCGGGATTGTCACGTGACGAGCTGAATTTTGATTAATCAAAATGAATTAAATACATCACTTTGTATGCAGAATGTGAAAATAACTGTCATCTTAAACCTCAGCAAAACAACAAAGTTTGGTTGACGAAAATGTGTAACCTGTCATCTAGAAGACCCCCTACATTACCTATCTTCTAGAGGACGCCTTACATACGCAGAGTAGCCATATTGTAGGCCTACTTCATTCCTTTATTAATAAAGCGTCTTCTATGAGACGGGTCACCGACTCATAATTATATTATAGAGCGTCTTCCAGCATATGCAGAGCATCTTCCAGAAGACGGGTTACATACTCCCTGGTCTGATTTCCACCATAATTCAACAGTGGTTAATAGATGTAGTTATAGGCCATGAAATGTGGATGAGTAGACATTCTGGCAAACTAGTGTATGGAGAGGCATTCATTCCATTTCCTAAAGCCATCAGGAATATGGAGAAATGTTCACTGTGGATTGAATCATATGGTCGACTCCACTCCCAAATATGATAAACAAGAACACACATGTTTATATGGAGGGTAATCTTCAGTCTCTCAAAGTCACATTGGCAGTAAACTGGGGTCTGTGTCAAGACAACTGCCACAAAAGGCCTCTAATAATCATGTCTGGCTCTACGTCAAGGGATAGCGAGTGGGGTGGTGAATCTTCTCTTTGGCTGGGATAGATCTAGCATCTCGCTGTCACCATTATGCCCGAGGGCGAAGACCTCCGAAACATCTTGAGGTTGCCAAAGTAACCCTCTGCAAAGCTGCCAACTTTTAACGGATGAAGCAACATCTCTTAAATACTATAGGGATTAGGCGGCAGACAAGTCCTTGGGTGTCGAGGAACTACTGGCAGCCATTTTTCTCAAAGCTTGTCTAACCTAGCAACTTGGAGACTTTCCGGTAATTACTGACTCTTTCGGAAACGAATCTGGATCGATCAGGTGGTGGATATGAAAGAGCACCAGAGTTGGGCGATACGTGAGATCTATATAGCGATATCCATAACACTACCTAGGCTAGGAATCGATACAGTTAGAGATACCTAAGCCCTATTATTTACTCGGATAGTAATGGGCTATACTCAATGCTCCAAAATTCATCCTTTTTCTTTAAAGAAAAAAAAAACCTGGTGATGCCATGGTCGCCGTTGTTACTATTATTTATATTAATCCTCGGTTATTTTAACTGATTAACAGAAGTGTTATTTCGCAGATAAAATTGCACGTCAGCTCACATTTACGTCTCTTCTCCTCCTGCTTCTCCCCTTTTCAACTCACTTCCGTTCTTGACAATAACACTCATCATCATCATCATCACCGTCGTTGTTGTCATCATCATCATCCTCATCAGCATCATCATTATCATCATCAAAGAAGAAGATATCAAAGCAATAACAATAACAAGAAAATCAAGTACAGCACTTTAGTAAACTTAAGGGCATGACGGCATGTGAAGAAAAAAACAACACTTCAACATAAGAAGTAACTATGGAAAAGTAGTCTAGACTATAATAAGTCAGTAGAAACATATATTGCTCTCGTATTCTGAATGCCTTTAAAAGCAAACAATAAACATTTATCACTCAAAAAATTAATGTACATATAGATCCATGTAACTTATAAACATTTAGAAATTTCATAGGATAATGGATAAATTGTAATTTTTTTCTTCAAGTATCGATACTTGAGCAAAACTATCCAGCACCCTAGACAACTCTCAAAAGTACGACTAGTCGAGTACTTACATCGACCTCTGCCCAACCGTCGTCAGCACAAAGGTTCCAGCCACAACTTTAAGGGGTGGTTCAGTAAGAGCCAGTGAGGGGATGTCTGAACTGGGGCCTGAGATGGCCGACCAGACATTTCGGGTAAATCCCCTAAATCTAACTGCTCTATAATGGATTAAACAGAAGTTTCTTCGGATGCGCAATTTTAAACTTGACCTTCCACCACGAACTTTTTGGGGGAGTTTTGCTGTTTTAGCTTGCTTGTGCGGTTTTTTTTTTCTTTTTCATTACAGTATAAATTACATGCCCTGTGCAAAACAAGGTATAGAATCTGAGAAAAACCAGATCGCTAGAAGTCAAATACGTGGCTACTGTAACGTTTTGTATCTTTGTCATTAGATTTGTAAACTGACGTTTCCTTCTGATCGCTTGTACAGTGCTACTGTAAACTTATTATATTCGTAAAATGTTTGTGCATCTAGTCATTTAGCTTTCTGTCTTTACTGTACCGCCCATTGTCATAGTGTCGTGAGCTGTCTAAGAAAAACAGTATTAGATCTTGCTAGTATTGTGACGCTTAAACGCTGTGCAGGCCGTGTGCGTCACATCATGCTAAAGATGCTTTCGCATATACTTGAAAATATTCTGCTCCATTTAAATCATCATTTGGGTTATTGAGCGCAGTCTACCAGTTTGTTATAGTGTGTGCTTTGTGAGGAAATTTAGTATGCGTTCCGTATGGAAAGACAATATTTCCTTTGTGTGGAGAGATAGTGTGTGCTTTGTTGGAAGATAGTGTGTGTGTGTGTGTGTGTGTGTGTGTGTGTGTGTGTGTGTGTGTGTGTGACTGTGTGTGTGTGTGTGTTTGTGTGTTTTTGTGTGTATATGTGTGTGTATGTGTGTGTGTGTGTGTGTGTGTGTGTGTGTGTGTGTGTGTGTGTGTGCGCACGCATGCAAATTCTGAGTGACAGATAAAAGAAAAGGAAAAGGAGTAAACACGAAAATGTGTGACCGAATAAGTGAATTAGTTTTTAAAGCCATTAACCCATTTGACCAATTAGATGCTCATGTACGCCAGATAATTACAGTATATCAATTGTTTGGTCTGTAGTCATTGTCACTGTTTTCAGTGTACTCAAAAATCACTGCATATAAGCTTGCGGGTGGAGGTCTGCGTGCGTAGATGTGTGTGGGTGGGTGGGTGTGCACATGTGGGTGTCTGCGCGCGTGTGCGTGTATGTGAGTTAGTGTGTAGGCGTTTACACCTGCACTAACATACCTTGGAATGGAATAATCAGACAATCTTCTTTAATGCAATCACGTTTCCCCCACTAATAGATCTCTTTCTAAAACGAGGTAGTTTATGTCTAGCGTGCACGCACTGTAACATAAAAAAAAAAACAAAACCCAGGAAAAAAAACCCAGAAAACCCACTGAACTTAGCATGACCGAGATCCAGTCCACATTCTAATCAGAGATCATGCCGCATAATTTGACAAATGCTAAACGATCGATTAGACGGGAGAAGTAATGCCTCTTTTTGTATATTAGCCGGAGCACTTATTATCATTAACAAGACCATGCTGCATTTACATCCTTTCTCTTCTTCTTCTTGCTAATGGTGGGGGTGAACCTGATTGGTATCGACAGAGATAAACAATATTAGCCGGTAACCTTGTGTAAGGTTCGTCAGGTAGAGATGGGCAAGAATCTAATGTGGATTCGAGTCCATCGGTCCCTCTAACCTGGGTTCGAATTCGGATTCGAATAATAAAATTGGTCTGGATTCGAATCCTTCGGTTCACTGGAAATTTAAAGCAAAAAAGCAGAAAAGAGAACACACTTTTCGGTTCACAGATAATTCCCATGTCACAATAAAATTTGGTTTCTATGCATATGTACAGGCGTAAACTTTTAGCTTTATTTAAAATAAAAGACCCCATGTAGAATGTATAGTCATTTCCTGTTACTCTTAAGAAATACAAGCGGAAATTCCATAATTAATATGCCTCTTCCCGTGGCATTCCGAATCCGGATTTGAAACCATCGAATCCTAGTTCTGGATTCCAATTTATTTTCCAGTCTTGCAAGATTCGAATTTGCCCAACCCTATCATTAGGAATCTAATGTAATATGCAGTTTAGGAAGCGGGTGGGGATCAGAGCAAATTAAACATAATGGCCGTGTCATAAATGAGATTGTCTAATAATATATTCAATGAGTACAGCTGACACTGCTTCAGAGGATCTCCTCGAGGACTCAGCAAAAACTGCACTTAAGCGAAGCTATTTGTTTGTTTTGAGGACCAGCAGATATAATGTTGCTACTAAGCAAAAAAATTATATGAAGGAATGTGGGACGTGATGTGCGACGGCGTCATCAAATCTCCTCTCCGAAAGTAAACGCTGCATCATCCAATAAAAGCTAATGTAACAGACCATATTATAAGCCAGGAATATTCCTCTGAAACGGAAAAATGGAAAGCAAAAACACTCAGGCCCGTATGACTGTGTATGCAGAATAACAAACAGTCAGTTGCTGCAGTCAGTCAAAGGCATTTGCCTTATAATAGTTGAGAACAAAACATAGTCAGAAGAGTACTATGCCGGGTCCCAAAGAGTTGATATGGGTGGAAACGCCTTAATAGCAAATACAGTCGCTTTCATCTCTATGGCATCTGGGAAACACCCATGAAAACCGGCATCCTGGGTGGCGGTCAGCAAAGTCATCTTAACTCTATGAACGTAGGCCATTTGCAGATAATGTGAGAAAACCCATATGGGTCACAACTGAGTCGAAGTTACTGTTTTTGTATTCAGTCAATAGGGCTGAAGGAAAATGTCAGTCATGAGCGTGTGAAGCGGGCGGCAAAGTCATCCTAATTCTATGAACGTGCCAAGTGGGCCAGACCGTTTCCAGAGAATGTGAGAAAACCCATATAGGTCACAACTATGTCGAAGATACTGTTTTTTCTTTTTCAATCTCTAGGCCTGAAGGAAAATATCAGTCATGAGCTTGTGTGAAGCGGATAGGAAGCGTGCGACTAGACTAACTCACCCATCCTAATATAATTTTATGGGTCAGTGTGTTTGGTGGAAAAACATCCGAGTGATTGATAGTGGTCTCGAGGTCAAGGTTAACAGTTGCCGCCCCTCAACACGGTTCTTATTACTCGGAAATCCAGAGTGCCAACCCGTGCTGACCTGTCAAATCCATTATCTCCACGGAAAAGTGCCCACCGATCGGCGGAGTGGCTAGACAAACGGAATAGCATCCACAAGGGATCCAGCCTGAATAGAATGACCTGGGAGTTATCTGTGTTGAAGATTTTAACTCCATTATTCATCAGGTTGGGACCGTAACTTCTTGTCTCTCGATATAGTATGGGGAATGAGGGATGGGGAGGGGGAGGCGTTTATAGAGCGACAATCTAAAGATAATTGAGGCTTTGATGAAATCGTAGCATCATGTCGTGTCTTAATGACATTTCTTTACAGGTCCCCTTTATATGTCATCTCGTGCCCATTGGACAATCGCCCTTTATATCCTGTCTACATTAAGGAGCATTAGCTCTTGCAGGCCCTCAAACAAGTTGATTATCTACCCTTGCCATCACTTCAAGTAACTTTAAAAAAATAATACTACATACTGGGGCTGTGTTCCGAACTTCTTTCCGGCAACCAGTCCATGTAATATTGGGACCATTTTGTTCTTAGGGATGGGATTCATAGTGGCCGGCATACATGTCCATGCTGATCCCAGTATGTCTTTTTATACATAAGGTATCTTCGCTTCTTCGGGTAAGATGTGGAAGAAGAAGGGGAAGTTGAGGGGCAGAAAGGGGAAGGGGGAAAAGGGGAGGCCAACATTGGTTACCAAAGTCTGATCAGTGCATTTGTCAGCATCACTTTTACAAGTAACGGGTTATTTAAGAAACTATAAAAGTAACGATTGAAGTGAATGATGTTCAGTGCATTTGTAACTCCCTGTTGTACTAATCTTATTTATAATTAAATACGATGGAAGCCAAAGTGTGCGAATAGTTATTGCAATAGTTAATAATTTAACAGTGACGTCGGAGACGAGATTGCAACTTTACAAGGACTGTCGACTAATCGATAACAATAACAATAATCATCTTCTATCTGACAGTCTGACTGTCTGTATATTTTTTTGTTGTTCTTTTATTTGTGTGGTTGTTACTCCATGTGTTTGTTTGTGTACTGCCCAGTGGCAGCTACATGCCCATAATTTGTAACACTGTTACAGTGGAAATTAACTTATGAAATCTGAGAAAAAAACATGTGTCCTTACACGAAAGCTGTACCAGAGTTATCCACAAAGCAGCCACTCTTGCCTTTGTCATGATGCTATAGAAATAGCCAATATCTGAGACGCTGGATTAAAGTTAAGAAAAAGGGGGAAAAAACATCGAATCTATTTATTATTTTGTGAGAGGAAAGACTGCATTTTTGCTTTTTGAATGTCAATGAGAGAATTTTGCGATGCACTTTGTTAACAGTGCAAACGGGGGCGGGCGCAATTAAAAACCTGAAAAGCACGTTGGAAATAATTATTGCATTCCTCTGAATCCCTTGACAGTGTGCTAAATTTATCTGCTTTATAATAGTAATAGTGACATTAAATAAAATGAAAATCCGGAAATGATAATCCGGCAGTGTGATAACGGAACAACTGGGACCTAAGTAACCTGGATGTAAAGTAGCTCCATCTTCCGGAAATTGAATTCTTCTGAGTTCTTTGGCCTATTCTTACGATACATTACTAACCTTAAAATAAAACGGGAAATGATTGTCGGACAGCGTGACCAAATTTAAATTGAAGACTGGATTAGATTTGTCTCCACCCACGAAGGTTGACGATGCAGAGTGCTGTGGACGTCAAAAATCGCACTTTATAGTCACAAAGTACAAACGCACTGTCAAAGTCAACAACTGTTTGAGGTCCAAAGTTTAGCGGACGTCATTAAATCTGACTGTGTCAAGTAGTCTGGGTGATTGTGTGGAGTGGTTAGTGCTCAATGCTCTCATTTGGAAGAGTTTGCGGCTTTACCATCGCATTGGCTTGCGGGTTTGGGGCAGATGAGTGAGTTGGGTGGATACCTTGAGATGGGGGATGGAGGTAGGAGTGGTATGGGCGTGGAATGGGAAACCGTAATGTCATTATCAGTGAAAAGGTTCTGTCCCGCCGGACCTCATCAAACAGGGCCACCTTGCCCTAGCCGATTTCGATATAACCAAATCATCAACCAGCCAGTCAGTGTCCCGCCAAAGCAATGTTAAGCGAAGGCGTCTTGCGTGGCTGAACAATCCGATTCAGGAGTGGCAATAAGGGTCACAGTTAGTGCACGCAGACAAGTATCTGCATAGGTTAGTTATCGTCATAGTTATAAACAGTTCGTCTGTCTTAACTGAGTGAGTTTTTCAGGAGGGTACAAAACTGTGGAGCGCACAAATAAATAATGCCAATCTCAAGCTTTGAGGCCGTGTGACCAATGACGTTCTGACTTTCTTTGTGACATTTGGTGGAGGTATTGGTAAACATCTATTAAAGAAATAGTGAATGTGCTTGTGAAATACGCATCGGATTTTCCCTGGCGGTATGGATACTCGGATACCTTTCTAAAACTACATTTTAGGAGAGAGAGAGACGGAGAGAGAGAGAGAGAAAGAGAAAGAGAGAAAGAGAGAGAGAGAGAGAGAGAGAGAGAGAGAGAGAGAGAGAGTGAGAGTGAGAGAGAGAGAAGCACAAAAATAGCTCAGTTTGCAAATAGCCAATATCTGAGATGAGCAATCTGCCTATGAATGTAACCTTATAATGATACTGAAACCCTGATGGCAATGCGAGGATAAGATAATAGTGATAAATGGACATCCTATTCATTTGCACAACTATCGACATAATTTCTATCCAGATTAGCAGGGGAGAAGAGAGAGAGATTGTAAAATCCCTTTTAGCCTGCTGGCTACACTTCTAATTGAGTTCAATCAGAGCCAAGTTTAGGGCATGCTGTTATGATCTAGACATTCGATAATGGCATCTTGTGGCTCATGTGGAAGTAAACATCTATTAAAGAAATAGTGAATGTGTTTATGAAATACGCATCGGATTTTCCCTGGCGGTATGGATATCTCTCTAAAACATTTTACATTTTAGGAGAGTTTTAGGAGAGAGAGAGAGAGAGAGAGAGAGAGAGAGAGAGAGAGAGAGAGAGAGAGAGAAAAGTAGTTAGTCAACCCCAAAACAAAAGATATCAGGGGAAATGAAAATGTCATCAGCAAGAAAACTCATCAGAGACAAAAACAAAAGACATGAAAAAGGCATAGGGAGGTGGAGTATACTGTGAGTCCCCCTGTTATATCAGAGTCAAGGAAAGTCATTACGTTACAGAAGAGTTGCACTTGAGAATGCCGCAGAAGAATTGCCCTGGGTTTGATTGCTTATTTACAAGCGTCAAGATCACCATGAACGCTGCAGGCGTCTGGATCTAGAATGGGTTATGTTTTCATGATGGAAGAACCAGGGGCGCAGCGTTAGTAATATACCCCGGCATTCAGTGGAACCCTGTTTCTCATTAGTAACATTACAATATACTCACCCATACCGCTTTTAATGAAGTCTTTTACACGGTCTATCAAAATTTGGGTGTACCAATAACAAAGAATAAAATTTTTAAATATTGGCAGAGTAAAGAGAAGAGAAAAGAATCAAACTGTAGTCAGAAGGTAATGCTAGTTACAGATACATCTCATAGATCATGGTCAAATTATTATGTAGTTTTACTGCGTTTTCACAATCATCAGTCAAACCCATAATGAACCAGAGGTAAAAGTACATGGGATATAAGTAATTTAAGCTTTCATTCGGTTACTTAATCCCCCATTAAATTTTGACGCATTCAGTCAATCCGTCCTTAATTACCTATACGCTACGCAACCGGGAAGAACCAAGTAGATTATAAATACCTGTACGAGGAAAAGGTGTTTTCGCCCTTTCCACACTAAGAATTAATCTCCTAGTCCAGAAAAGCCTCCTGCTGAAATATTTTAGTGCAACTGTCTGTAAGTTTGGTTTTTCTTTTTCTCTCCTGAGGAATAAAACGTGAACGTATAAGTAACGTATATTATATATCGATTATCTGCCAGTTTTCCGAATAATTGGCTCATGTACACAAAATCTATTAAGAGAAAAGGAAAAAACAACAAACCGCTTGTAGGCCCATTGTTTACGAGAAGCGAGACTAACATGTTGGCAAGGGTAATCCTCCCACACCCACACAGCCCATTTCATATGCCATAGGAGCCAGGCTAGGCAAGATAAATAATTCGAGGATTGCGCGACTGCAAGAAATTACTTTACTCCTGCAGTGGCATAGCCACATATCACACGAAATGGATTATCAAAGCAAAGCACAAGCGCATCAAAAATACATGGAACAGGAATGTTAAGGCTATTGTTTGATGCCGTGTTATACTTTAAAATTTTCTTCGTCTTAAATAAATTATCACTTTTTTATTTTCCTTCAACCTGTCATCTTGTCTTAGTATAGTTGCGTTTTAATTGATTAATTGATTATTAAATTTGATTATTATCATTGTATTAATATATTAGTATGCATTCCAATGAAGGAGGGCTCCGCCAAAATGTCTAAAGCTGTGATTATTTGTAAAAAATTAGACTTAAAGTATATTGGTTTGAAATAGTGTTTTAAATTTTTCGCCTATTTTAAATGAAGGTGAGAAAATATACTTTTTTTTTCTGTTCCGCTCTCGTCTCACCAGTGGTCGGAGTGAGCAAGAGATTATGTGTAATGCCTTCACTCTTTACGACATCTGCTACAACACTTCACAGTGTGGGGGCTCGGTTGCCTTTTTTTTTCCCTAGCGGATGCTATCAGAGAGGTTACCAAAAGCATCAGCCTCTACCTCAAAATGAACACACGCATCGATACTCCAGAAATATAAATTCCTCAACCATGTGTACATAGTGCGAAAGGTAAATTCACCTGATGGTAACTTTAGTGAGCATCAAGATTGTTTCGTTTCGTTTTTTAAAGGGGGGAACTATTTTTAGCCAGCGAATGTATCGCCCCTTTTCGATAACTTTGATGCTCCTCCAGGTAGGTTGAACCGCTTTCTTAGCTAGATTACCTTGCACTTACCAGAAATCTGAAACCTGTTAGGCACCCTGAGTGTTTTTATCGGGTAAACAGGAGCAAATAAAAAATTACTTATTCTTTAAAAAAACTTTCCCGTTGATGTGTTCAGCCGACAGTGTTACTAAGACCAACGTAGACTCGATTTTGTTAACCTTTGGTTAGGTAAATCCAGGGAAAAAATTCCGAGAAGACCTGATGCCAACAGCATTGATGGATGGATTCATAAAAAGTTAAGTTTTTAAGCAGAAGCACATGTTTTTTGGGTTGCATAGTCTAAAATTCTAGGCCAAACTTTTGACGCGTAAAAAAAGTAATAGCAATTAGAACATCTCGGAGAATGACAAGATTTATGAGCAAATATCGGCTGAATTGACGTCGAGAAATGTAAAAACAAAAGCGTATGTTGTTGTTGAAAGACTCCCTCGTCCAGATCAGAGCCGTAACCCCCACTGAGAACGTCAGCCTCTTCACAATAGTACCAAGGCTTTGTTGTTTGTGCACTGCTGCTTAACATTAGCCCCGTGCAACGGGCACCCAAGCACAAAAGAGTTTTGACGGTCCTAGTGTTTCATGTTGGCTGTTTGATGGCAACCACTCCAAGAGTTTTTCACAACATGTTTTTGTCCTGAGACATGCAGTTTCATTATGCTGGAATTTTGACTGCACTAATTTTTATGTATCTCTGAGGATTAGTGAATTTTTTCCTAGACTCTTAAAAACCATTATTGTAGACTCTGGCGGGGAACAGAGAAGAAAAAGGGACGGGTGGAGACATTTCTGAGGTACTATTCTTGAATAGACTGAAAAGGCATACTGATCTTTATGGTTGGTTGATGTTTGTGGTATTTACAGTTCCCTAGAGTGATTGCCATATGCAGAGACATCCAATACCCCAGAAACAATTTCTCTAGGTGAAAAATATCAGAGATGTGTTTTCAAAGGTGAATTTTAACTGAGGGCGAGGTAGAACTCTTGGTACAGGGAGTTTTTAGGACTCACCAGTCGTCAAGTAGGGCAACCGCCATAGGCAACATTAAACATTGAACACCATTTGCGAGTCAGTCAGTCAGACTCTTCTCTTCCAGGTCCTTAGACAAGTTAGAGTGGGAGAATGAATTTCAGGGTGGTAAATACTGTCCTAACTCCACTCCCATCTATATATACACGAGGAGGAAAAAAAAAAGTCTATTATCGGCTCCGAGTACTTTTGCCTAAGTCCTCAATCATTATTTTTGTGCCCACAGAAATTCTTGTAGATCTTGTAGCTCTCAGGCAGCCAAGGAAGAAAGGTCAAGTGGCCAACGCGGAGGGTATTAAAGCCCTAATACTGTCTTACCCTGGAGGTCAATACTGTTGGTCGCTTATGTCCCTTTTTTTTTACTCTTATCTCCCTTTGGTCATTTCTCCAGCGTGGTAGAGGCGTTATAATTCTCCTTCCGCTGACCAAACTGAATCTCTAAGTAGGTCAACGAAGACGTCGGTGAGAAGTAAAGTGTTGACATCAGTGACAGTGAGAATATACCATTCCATATGAACCAGATATGGTCATGTTCAAAATTACTGTTTCGATAATACTGAATCTAACAATTTTGAAGACTGCTTGCATCCAGTAACACTGCAACCAAGCTTTCTTTTGAATTTTTTTTTCAACCCGGAACTTTAGCTTCAGAATAACTGATAAGAATAGAACACAGGCATTTTTGTCTCATATCAAACTCCCCGTAAATATGGACTTAACGTGGACATAATCATTTTCGATGAATAAAATTCATGATCATGGCCAAACTGATGAGAGTCAGATGTTTATTTGTGGTTAAATACGGTCTATTTTATTTTGGACATATCAGTTATCATCATTTGATCACTCTGATTCCATTAACACTACGATGCTAATGGACATAGTCTAGTGTGAAGCAATACAACACCCAGAACAATATCCATTTATGAACCACACCCCCCCCCCCCC
>JAWQUT010000283.1:448147-458965 GCA_033807755.1 Ellobium chinense
GCCCCATACCTCCTTTTTTTCCCTTCCCCGTAGAATTTGTAGAATAACACATTTTATTTATAGCGTCGAAAGAAGAAAAAAGAATAGCAGATACCAGTAACCTTCACGCTTTCCAGCCTCACTCAGAGACCGTGGCAAATGAGGGACTGTGTTTGTCCTAGCTGGCTGATCGGGAAAGGTGAATTGCACTGATCACACGTTCACGAGGTCTCCATTCAGAATGGCTGAATATAATTCTTGGAACGTCGCAGCCACTCAAAGGCCATTAAGTCAAACGGCATAGAGGCATTTTGAACATTTCGCAAGTTATAACTCAGGGTGCTGTCTTGTCTCTTGTAAAGGAAATGATGCTGCAAGTTATGTAAAGGGAATGGTGCTTCAAATTATGTAAAGGGAATGGTGCTCCATGTTAGGTTATTTCTCCCGAATTCACCGTCGTCTCTTTTATTGGATTCCGGCAGATTGACGCACATTTATAGATTCTTTGTGAAGTCATAATTTAATACAGCTCGACAGCGAGTATTTTCTAAGGTCGAGCCACTTGCTACAATACAAGCAAAATGCCGCTAGGGGTAGATCTAGTCTAGACGGTGTAATAACTGGTCAAGTCGATTGCTGTGCAGAGTTGCCAGACTTTATTTCGAGCCGTAGCCAAATCGCATACGAAAAAGAGCCAGGAAAAGAGCCGGTCAGTGCCCGGGAAATGTTCTGCTGGAGTTAGGTTTTAATATAATACAAAAACATTTACCACGAATTGTTTATGTATTGAATATACAATGGTTTATAATTATCTTAAATCTTACTATATACATTGAGCAACATAAAGTCGTTAAATCAATCGGAAAATAATCATTTCTTGTCTTCATCGAGCAATTTTTACAGAAGCCCGATCACTTGAAACACCGATCTGAAAGAAGTATAAGGACTTTCTGTATAGGTAAATTACTCAATGTCAACCTGAAGTCAGCTGGAGCCAGAAAAAGTCTCAAAGAGGCAGCTATATTTGGTGGAGCCAAGGGTTTTTTAAAAAAGTGTCTGGTATTTGGCTCCGAAAGAGCCAAGTCTGGCAACCCTGGCTGCTATGTGCGAATTATGGTCAGCAACGATTTGCTCTGATATGAGACAGAAGGTCATAACACGCAATCGGAACATTCACGTGGGTAGTGGTTGTTTTTCAAACGGGCTTCACGTCACACTGCTGAGGGCTGTGATCTTTACACAATACAGTAATATATTATTAATCTCTCTCTCTCTCTCTCTCTCTCCCTTTGTCCATTTGCCTTTCTGTTCGTCCTTCTCTCCTTCTCTCTCTGTCTTTCCCTCCCTCTCCTGAGGCCTGTGGGTTTTACACAATAATAAATTATTAATCTCTCTCTCTCTCTTTCTCCCTTTGTCTGTCTGTTTGTCCCTCTTTCCTTTTATCTCTCTCTCACTCCCTCTGAGGAGCGTTGCCCTTACACAATAATAAATTATTAATCTCTCTCGCTTTCTTTCGCCCTTTGTCTATCTGTTTGTCTCTTTTTCTCCACTCTCTCTCTCTCTCTCTCTCTCTCTCTCTCTCTCTCTCTCTCTCCGCCTTTCACACAGGCAGAATGGCAGGAGGTAGAGAGCTTGTCTCTCCATGCAAAAAATCTCTGCCTTCGGCATTTTCCACGGCTTTTGAAAGGTACCCACTTGTGGGCGATCTGATGGGAGTCCATGCCCCGGCTCTGATATAGCCATAAATGTCCTGAAATGGAGGTTAAAATCTAACACTCTACCGCATGTGCTTCACCATTATGTAGACAGTCACGTAAGTGGCAATATGTTGTGCCCGTGGCACTGAAATTCCTAGTGAAGGTATGAAGATGCCAATAGCACCTGGCATAAAAATATGCAATTCTAAACAGTCCTTACAAAATAAAAAAACTGGTCATTGGGAGGGGGGGAAAGAGGTTGGATTTGAATTTCAAATCCGTAGATAGGTGCAAAATACATCTGTAGACTCAGAATAGGTGAGTTTTAGCCACTCAAGTATAAACTTTGTGGTCGCAGTTAGGGGAGGTAATGTTACCCTGTTTACTGAGTTAAAAGGCCTAAAATATTAGGCAGCTTGCTTCATTGCCTAAATTCTCAAAAGCTAATAATTGGTTTAGGGGCATAGTTCTTTGTGTCAAACTTTGGAGGAAGAGTTAAACAACACGTGTGGAAAGTATTTTGGCATGGGACCCCTGGATAATGAGAGGTGTAAACTCTTATATAGCCAACAATGAAAAAGAACATTGGCATCTTCATACCTGAAAAAAGCTCACAGACAAAATTACATTCATTAAACGTCGAAATCCTCCTCTCCCGACGCAAAATCAACTGCCTCTAAACCACGTGCTGTTTTTGGTGGGAAACGTGAACAGAACAGAACGGAGAACAGACGGAGTTTGCCAGACACGAACCGAATGAACGGAACGGAGTTTGATAATCTCGGGTGAACGGTAAACGGAACGCATTAAAGTGGCACTGAACGGTAAAAGGAACAGAGTTCGCCATTTTTTGGTGAACGTGTCTATCCCTGTCATTCTCTCTCTCTCTTTTTCTGTATGTCTCGCTGTCTCTGCTCTGTCGCTCTCAGCTTCTTCATCTTTATTCTTTTCTCCTATCTCTGTCCTCTTTTTCATGCCCTTTCCGCAAGCCGAGGAAGTATCTTTACGCTGCAGTGGCTTGTTGGATTTAATATTGCACAAAGGATCATAATCCTGGCTCCTACAGATCTGAAGTCTGGGTACTACAGTAATACTCTTGTGTTCAATATCGCTTCCCGTTTTCCCCCAATTAAATCCATGCTATAGTACAATGCTTGCAATCCTTGCTCTTGTAATCCTTTAACCTACAAGGGCCCCCCCCCCTCCCCTCCCCCTTCCAAATTGTAAAGACCGCAGGATGATGGTTATGGCCCTGCTGTGGTTTGCCGGTTTGGGGGGAAAGAGGCTAGTAGATGCCAGCTGAACAATCCTGACAAATATCATTTGTAAGTTGTTGCATAATACGTGCTAATACAGCGATGTGCAGGTGATGTAAGTGATTCTTTCACAAGCATTCATATATAATTATACGCGTATATATCTTTTGAAAGTCCAATCTATAACATTTCCAGACCTTATCGTTCAGGTCTGGCTTTGGAAACTTGCTGACGTTAGTAATGCAAATTTTTGGCAGTTTCTGTTTAGCCATTCAAAATTATATTTCTACATTAAATTGCGCCACAAGTTTTGATCCACACTACGGTCTAGTAGCGAATAGCGATAAACATAGCCCAGCCTCGAAGTCTTCTATGCGATATGTGACAACCGCTAATCAAGAACTGGCTTGTACTCCTACGTGAGCACCTGATGGGATGAGTAGCCTGCCAGTTTACTCATCTGTCGATCAGATGGTAGACACCATTATCGCACGAGGGTTGGCTGAAGTGTTCTGAGTCCAACCATGAAGGAAGCTTCCGACTCCAGCAAAGCCACATAATTCATGTAGATGAAAAGAGCGCTTTGTTTTCTATGCTTTTCTGATCGTACAAAATTGTCATATCTGTTTTAAAGATTTTAAAAAAAATCACATGAAGTTATGAAATACCTGCATCCTAAACGATTATACCTTGTAATCAACTATAGTTGTATGTTGATACAGATGTCTGTCCGTCTGTCTGCTTGTCTGAGTATTTTTCAAGTTGTCTGTCCATTTGTCTGACTATCTTTCCATTTGTGTTCTGATAGACTGTTCAATGATAGCTAGATGTTCATATTTTGGAACGACTGTTCCAATGGAAATGATTGTTACAATGGAAATAAAAATGCGAATCCGTGACAGGCTTTTCACCTCGGGGGAGGATTATGTCCCATCGTATGCCACAGCTAAGAGCTGGGCTGGTGAGGGGCAGAGAAAGTTTTGGCAACGATTCACCAATAGAAAGACTTTCAACAGCAGTACGTATCTTTAAAATAACTGCAAAGCAAAAAAAAAAAAAAAGAATTAAAAAAAGCAAGAAGATTAGAGTCTAGACCAATATCATAGCATTTAAAAGACATAAAAAAAAAACAAACGAAACAAACGACAAGATCTTACCGGTAGCGCCACCACGCCAACCACCCGCCGGAAGAGGCCTGTCTCTTAATTGACATACAAACCAGAATGGCCACCAAAGAAAACAGAAAATGGCAGTGATATTAATATGATATTCATAAGCCGTCCTGCACGATGCTTTTGTCAATCAATAAAAATCTATTTATCGCTGTTGGATCGCAGATGAGAGAGGCGGTGAAGGGAGGAAAATGTCGTACCGGCGAGTGCGAACGCGCTTGATTTACTACGCTGGGCAGCCATTTGGAATAAGAAGATTGCATGCTCTGCAAGCGGCAGGCACTAAACACAATGACACTCTGAGTCTCTGGATCGTGCTTGGAAATGTGTATGTGTGCATGTGCGTACGTTTGTGGGCAGCTTAATGTGATGCATGTGAGTTCTGAATTGCAAGGGGAAGCAGTTATGCATGTGAGTTAATGTGTGAATGAGGCATAGGCATGCAGAGGAAAAAAAAAAAGAGGGGACAGAAATGATTTGAAGATGGTGTGTGGTTGAGTACTGCATGTGCACTGTAGTGTTGGGCCGATTCCAGGTTTTAAATATCGATGCCATACCGAGATACATGTTATGAGTATCGATATCAGTACCGGGTACTTTACTTCGTGTAAACCATGATTGCCAGCTGCTATGCAACCCATGTGGAGCAGCTTGGTCGAATGTTAAAGGTACTGGATTCAAGATCTTAATGTTGTGGGTGCGACTCCAGACCACGGTTAGGCTGTAAAAATAGGTACCTGGCTATAGGCAGTAGAATATAATTGTGTGAATGCTGGTGTTCAGCGCCTATAAATGTCAGCAGCACTGTATGACCCCAGAGAGGTGAGAAGGTACAAGAATGATCAGGTCTACTGGATCCAGACTTCTATTTTACTGGGAACTGCTGAAATATACATGTAGCTCACTATTGTTTGGGGGTCGATTCTTCTTTATTAAGTCATAACAAGTGATGGATACTTCAAATATTGAACTGCTAGGCAAAACATCAAAATATTTAATACCTTGCGACGTATACTTGCCGATACCGATATCCCAAAAGTACCCGAAATCGAATACTCGGTATCGATACCATGCCCAGCATTACTGCATTGCAGGTGTACAGTGTAAAGCCAGTAGGCGTATCCATGTCTATTTTTATCTTTGTCAGAACATGATCGAATTACTGTGACCTTTGACATTTATTGCCTTTATTGTGCCGCCTTACAGGAGACAGGATGATGAGTAATCAAAATTAGTACGTATTGTTTTACTAACTAGAAAACAATGAGAAACTATGGAATGAGGGTGAAGAAAACCAAACGATCAAGAACAATGAGATAAATTTAGTTAGTCTATACGCAAAAGGAAACGGTAATCAATTTCATCCTGATACCTGGATATTTTTTTTTTGGTTGTTTTTCAACGTCCTAAGATGGTACAGAAAAAAATCATAAAATTTTGGGTGTCTTTCTTAACCTCTGATGAATACGGGAACCCTGCCAGCACCAGAACTAACTTTTACGCAAGAAGAGATGGAGACAGAACGACAGAGAAAGAAATTCATGACACTGACAGTTAAGGAAAAGTGAGACAATAAGGGGCATGGAGATACATGTAATTTGCTTTGGAATTTGGAAAATGCTACTCCAGCCATAGCACTGGCGCAGAGAAACTGTGTATACATGCTTTTTCACTTCGTTTAAAAGGTATTTTCATAACAAACTTGGGTGGACGTAGGCAAAACGATCGCGTTTGGAAACGATATAAGCAGACCACCCACTGGTGTATGAATATAAGGTTAAGAGTATGGCTGTATGGAACCACACTGGGAACTTTTTGGGACTTATAGCCGAATGCATAATACTTGCTTTAGTTAACGTTTGCGTTAACTGCAATGAACACTACTAATATTTTGTGAGTTTCCGTGGTTACCCCAGTGCGTGAACTAACATAGGGATTATGCATACAGCTACTGAAATTAAAGTTCAAGGATTCATGTATCTATTTTTATCAACCTGCAGTCAAATTCTTAGTTTTCGCCATCGCTGATTTGTTTGGTATCCCTCTGTTTGTTTTTGGTTTTTATTTCTTTCAAAATGCCCACATGCTAAAAATGATGCTGACTTAAATATGTTCAAAGTGACAGGGTAATTATTTGCTCTGCAGCCTAACAGGTCCACGCTATTTTTTTCATAAAATTAAACCGGGTATAATTTTTATGCCTCCTGACTGTTTGAGAGAAAATGCGGCTGGTATGTTTAGATTTTCACCTTGCGCGAGCCCCCATAACTCGTATGGCATAACGTCAAAAAACGAAAAAGGCTAGCAGACGATTGGTCTAGACGGTCTCCGCATGCGCCTGCACCTGCACCGACATTCCAGTGGTGTTTTCTCACTTATGGGTAGGCGGAGTTTGGAAAAATAAAAATGATATTTTAGACTATGAAACAAATATCTACCCCTGTCCCTTTAAAAGGCCATTGCCCACCCTTACGCAGAAAAAGCATGCTCAGTGCAAAGACTGTACCTGGGGAAAAAAAAGATGAGAAGGACATTGTGGGTGAGGATCTTCGTACCGGAACCAGGGTTGGGCAAGTTCACCAAAAACGTCAGTTCAGATCATTTTCAGTTCACTAAGGTGGACAAAAAAGACAACTTTAGCTCAAATTGAGCTCAGTTCCATAAAATATAGTTTTCAGATCAGTTTTCCTTGGTTTTTGAAATTGGAATTCGGGTCTGATTTTCGAGGTAGATGTAATCTGAACTGCAGTTTAGGTAGAAAATTGAAGTTCAGATCAAGCACAAAGTTCAGATCCAAATCAGTTCGTTCAAAATAGCCCAGATCAAGTCCACATGAACTGATGTTCATATTCTGTCCAACTCTGATAGGAACAATGATTGAATGCAACGGATGGTAAAAGGAAAGAATGGGGAAGGGAACAGGAAGAATGGAATAATGGTTTGAATGACAAACAAATACAGTCAACTCCGCTGAATCGCACGCCTAGCGAGCACAGGAAAATTTGCGATTAAAAGGAACTGTTATGTGAAAAAAAAGTTGCGAATAGGTGGAAGTTGCGATTATCCGGATTGTGGCTAAGCCTAATTGACTGTGAGACAAACATTTATCAATAAAAGATAAGTAAAGAGCAGGAGAGAAACGACTTAAACCTCCCAGGAGAGAGAGAGGAATAGGGAGAAAGAGAGAAGGAGAGATAGAGAGAGAGAGAGAGAGAGAGGTGGGAATGGAGAAAGAGAGGGAGGGATGAACAAAGCCAGCAAGATACATACAAATACTAAAATAATACGATTCGCTTACTACAAACAGAGAGATTAAGAGAGATGGAGAGGAGAAGGAGGATGAGGAGAGAAAGAGAAAGAGAGAGGAGAGAGAGAGAGAGAGAGAGAGAGAGGGGAATGTAAGTGAAGAAGAAAAGATGAGAGGATCTGTGAAAAGCAGACCCGTGTCATCATCAACCGCAAACTGCGCAAACCGAAAATCGAAGGCTATTATCGGATTAATGGCCTATCGTTTTTCAAATGGGGCTCTTGTGACACTTGTGCCCAGCTTTTACGGGAAGTCAGCGATAGCATGCCAAGAGTCTTAATCGAAAATATCAATGCAACAACACGTTTCTCTTGGGCAAATGTTATTATTAGAGTCCCTTTTGTTGATTACAATCGCTGTGGTGGCAATTTTTCTTAACCAGATTTATCGGCAAATCCAGCGAGGTATCTAAGGCTAATTTGCCTACGAGGTGCATGCGGAAAGTATGGTCTCTCTGTCGTGTAAAGCTGGACATAGTTCACCACACAAAAATGCTTTGTGGTTGTTAAGGTATTATAAAACAACAACAACAACAACAACAGCAACAGCAACAACAACAACGACGACGATGACGACGACTACGTCAACAAAAACAACAACAACAACATAATAATAATGGAATGTGGACTGGGGTATCATCACAACGCGCAGGCGCACACAGCGATGTTGGTGGCCCGACTTGGTAACCTCTTGATACTGGGAGTATCTACATTACTTTCTGTATTTGCCTCCCTGCCACGTTCACCGCCCTCCCGCAGATTGAGAGAGAAGCTTCACGGACGAAGTTTATACATAGACGGTGGCATTAATATTGCAGTCCACGCTGCTCTATAGAGACTGGACGAAGCATCTTTGCTGGGTAGCAATAGCGGCTGCAAAAGTGTTCTGATGTTTATAGTGGCTTTCTTCTGAATAGTTAAAATGTTGTAGATTAATGATTATCCATTGATGAGAGCTGTACCTTTTATTAAGGAAAGAAATTTACTGTTGAGACAGACCTCATACATAACGATAAAATTACAATCGTCCTCATCATAACATTAACAGGTATCAAACGAAGTTACTTTCAAATGGCAGAGAATGTATTTTGATATAGTAATAGAAATAATTATTATGTATTCATCAGGGTACTGGCTTTGGTGACAGTGCTGGTATAGAGATTGTGTGTGGAACAGATATAAAGACAAGCAAAATGCTTTATAAGAAAAGGGACGCAGACTACATGCCAAAATACTGACGGGACAAACAAGACACGAATAATTTAATGAGTCACAAACGTAACACTAAAAGAAAAATTAGGTGGTGCACACTTATATTTCGAATTTGTTGCGATTTCATAAGGCTAACTTCAACACAGGTCAGTTCTCTTTCACTCCTTTCAGATGTACATACAACATACCCCCCATCCATTCGTCTCTCTCCCTCTCCTTATTATTTGTCTGTCATTTTTGTTTTTATCTCTTCAGTCTTTCCAGGTTTTTTTTTCTTTTCCGTCCTCAGAATCATTCCACAACAATACCTTTCTTTACACTCAGTCCTGTCTGCACGCACATTCTGAAAATCGAAATTTCCGTTGTTGCGTGCATTCCTGCATTTATTCAATAATCTGGGCACTTTCAGCAATATTATGCACCCCGACAAAAGAACGTTACAGAACATTTTTCAGTTTTAATTTTTCATTTATGATACCAATTGTGAAATAAAATATGCTTTTAATCGCTTTAGAAGAGTGCCAGATTCTTAGAGCCGTACATATTGATAATATTATGTACAAAAATATTGTACAAAATTGCTGTTAAATACGTCATGACAGTAACTGTGTAACTCAGCTCATTCTCTTTGTTGTTTGGATCCTAAAGCAGGGAGTTAGCTCCTTTGTCCTCCTCGCGAGCATACCATGGCCACAGAATCTAGTAAAACTGGCACAGTTCAATACACTTGACAAAAGGAGTGTTTATTAGCAAATTCGTCCTGTCAATGCTCAGCATTTAATACAAAACCACAAAACCACAATAGGAAATGTGTTTTCCATCCAGGTTTTTAAGTTATCGCTACAAAATGGCGTCTCTCGGCAGACATTCAGCGGGTCTAATTCAGGAAAACGTAATGACACAGAATGAAAATAAAAGCCTTCTAATTCTTCTCAGAGATGTTGTTCAAATTTTATTGTGATTTGTTCCCATTTAGATTAAGTTTTAATAGCTTTTACTTATGAACACAAAGACTTGTTTCTGGCGCCAATGATAATTAATGTGGCACTTGTTTTAGTTATGTTGTATATGATGTTTCCATACGTTTTGCTTGCACCCAGCAGGATTATTTGAGGTGTATTCTGTTCTTTACATAAACCACGTCTGTATGTACAGTAACAGGAATTACTGAGTAACTGAGTTCTTTTTGTTTTGTCTGCGTTGTAGCAAGTTTTTCATCCTTTTGTAAAAACAATACCATAATGTTCTTGAATATGCACTTATCTACAATATGCTAATTGCTCTTGAATAATACCTGCTTTCAACAACAAATCTGAAAATAGACATTTTCTTTCACAGCTCACAGGACATATTATATATTGCAAAATGGAAACCTGTGCATCGATATAGCTAATCTATAAGTGATTAGTTATCAAAGAATATTTCCAATGACCACTGTGTTCACAAATGAAACATAAAATCTGGATAGGAACCAAAACCGCGATGTGGATGCAGTTCCCACCTTTTGTCGAAGGAAGAGGAGCGAGTGAACGATTTCCATTGACACGGACAGACACAAAAAAAAACCCTCGTCTTGATATTTTCTAACATATTCATTTCATTTCTAGCGAAAGTTGATTAATTTCATTGACGAATCCTCATCAGACGAGGCCGTGCTGCCCTGGTGGGTACATCGGTTTTGCGCCACCATGCATCGGAAGGTCTTGTGTTTGCGCCACCATAATAAAGTACCGTATTCGTCTGATAGTTATTAAAGTTCTATATTATCGAACAATCTGTTGGCATAAGCAATTTTAACAAATGAAATAACTGGAAAAACACATCAGTACATGCCCTGTAAGCATGAATCAAGTCTTACCAACCTGTTACTGAATTTTGTGCCTAAACAGTCGTGCATTAAGCGAAAGGCTGCAGTATTAAAGTCTTTTCAGAAGGTCATGATCTGAACTTTCCATGTTTTGTTTTGATGAGAGCAAGATATATTCAAGCAAAGTATGTTTTCAACTTGTCCTATTCACCACTCGTTGCCCTTGTTTCACATTTTTCGTCCACAATTTTTTTTATTGCCAAGCCTGTTTTTTTTTTTTTTTAAATAGTAAATACAACTGCCCTCATGTTTGACATACTTTATAGTCCGTTCGAAAATTCTTGATCCACTTAAGAAGTTCATAATGTTGTCTCGCACCGGCCCCTTCC